>WOXC01003658.1:0-53332 GCA_011680675.1 Gymnobelideus leadbeateri | reverse complement strand
TTATTTTTTATGCTTGTCCTTTTGGAGGGGGAACGGCAGGGAAATTGGGGTTAAATGACTTGACCAAGGTCACACAGCAAATAAGTGTTAAGTGCTGGAGGTCATATTTGAACTCAGGTCCTCCTTACTCCAGGGCCTGTGCTCAATTCACTGTGCCACCTAGCTGCCCCTGATTGTATTATTTTGAAATGCATAGTTGTATTTGGGACATAGCAATTTTCAACCATAAGTCATGTATTTTAAAAGCTTCTTCATGGAACACCTTGATTCTTTGGCTAAAAAGACTCCATATTCATTATTATTAAAAGTAATATCAATAGCAGTCTCCATCAAAGAAGGAATGCATGAAATTACATTTCTTTTCAGGTGCTAATATTTGGGGATTTAGGGTTTACTTTTCATTAAACTAGTCATAGCATAGTAAATACTTTGACCATACGTTTTTGCTTTTGTGGTGTGGTATCTGACATTTGTTTTTCAAATTCATCATGAAATAATAAAAATTTAATTGGAATACATGATTGATATCAGACACACAGACTAAGTTCTCTTGATTTCTTTATGTCTTAACTAGAATATTAACTGGATATTTTCTTTCTCTCTCTGCATGTATACATACATATATTTCTATATATAGATAGATATATCGATATATACACACTTATTCATATACATATATATATTATATGTGAAAACAAATCCTTATCATTTATGATATTTTCCATTCAAACATCCCTTGTAGAGCAGATGGTTAAGTTTCCTTAGAACACTTGCAGCGATCCCATATGATAATTTTTGGGAGACTCCAAGTTCTGATCTTTTCTGTACTAAGGGCTCTCTTTGTTCTGATTTCAGCTCACAAATTCTGGGTTCTAAGTGTCCTCCTAGATCTGATATTCTGGCTTCTCTGTCCTATCCAGGTTCTGACATTCAGACTGTGACATTCCTCATAACAAGGAAAGGCTTTATTCAAGATTCACTGACACCTCCAATATTCTGCCCCAGATGTCATCTTGAAGGCCAGAAGTGTGAGGTTCTAAGGTCACAGTTTCCTAACATATATGATGGTCCTTTTATTCCTTTAAATTTTTCAATTCATTAATTTTAATACACTTCCCTTCTCCCTTATCATTTTAATAACTTCAAAGTACACATCCTCTTCCTTTTGATTGCAAGTTCTTAACATCTACTCTTTTCCCCCAATATACTCCACTGTGATGATCATTAACAGGGATATCAAATAATACCTGCCTTACCAGATCCAGAGAAAGAACTATGGAGTCTGAATGTAGATCGAAGCATCCTATTTTCTCTCCTTTTTTTTTTTCTTTTTTCGTGGGGTTTTTCCCTTTGGTTCTACTTCTTCTTCTTCACAACATGACTAATGTAGAAATATGTTTAATATGATTGTACATGTATAGCCTATATCAGACTGCATGCTGCCTTTGGGAGGGGGAGGAAAAAAAGAGGAGAAAGTTTAGAAATCAATCTTCTAGAAGTGACTGTTGAAAAGTAAAACTAACTAAATATACATAAAAAGAACTATACTAAAATATTCTACCAACTTCTTGCTTCCACGACAGGATATTTAAGGACCTAAGAAAAGCCTTTGGGCATATATAAAGTTTGGTTTTCTTAATTTTTTAAAATTCATTTATGATCACAATGCACAAAGATTTAAAAATAAAATAATGTTGAAGATTAATTTCTATCTTATATAAATCCTGAGAACATAACACCTTTTGATAATTTTTTTTTGCTGAAAATACTCTATATTACCATTTATACTAAAATCAATAACAGTAATTAGTTAAAAAAGAACTGCAGGGAATCCCATTTGTTTTGTGATGCTGGTATTTGGGGTTTGGGATTTTAGTTTTAGCTAGGAAAAAAATGTCAAACACTTACACTTATTTGGTTAGGCATGTCAGAATTTTTAAAGCTTATCCACTGTGTAATATAAGTGAACTTTGAGAAAATGACTGATATCATAAAAAACCTAACTTCCTATCTATTAATTTACCAAGAACTGCTCACTAAGAATATCTGTTGAAACAAATCCTTGCAATGAATTATCTTTTCCATTCTAAGGTCATTTATGAAGAGAAGATTTATATTCTCAGAGTCCTCCCATCTTTGGCACATGGAAATGATGAGGACACTCCAGGCCTCCCCTTTGGTGTTCTCTCTTTCAGCTGATAGCTCTTTTTGGTTTTTGCCTTCCTTTTTGGAGGGCAATTGGGGTTAAGTAACTTGCCCAAAGCCACAGGGCTAGTAAGTGTGTCACCTGTCTGAGGATGGATTTGAACTCAGGTGCTCTTGACTCCAGGGCTGGTGTTCTATTGACTTTGCCACCTAGCTGCCTCTCATAGCTCTTTTTCTAAATACTCTCCAAAATCTCTCTTTCTCTTCTCCATGGCTACTCCCAGGCCTGTTATCCTAGGCACTAAAACCCCACAGCTTCTAAATAGTTTCCTTTATCAACCTCTAAACACCTCCCATTCTCTCTCTCTACTTCTCTCAATACTTACTTTTCTCCTTCTTCAGCCTCATCCAGCTCAGATTCTAGATGAGAAATTTCTATCAAGTTCAGATATTCTAGGATCTGACTCATTTACCTGCTCAAGGATTCTGGCTTCACATTCTCACCAAAATTATGTCACTCACAGGTGGGACTAACTGCCAATCTGGGAAACTCTGTAGTCTACATTATCATCCACCTCCATCTTGTCTCTGTCAATGGGAGCTGGAAGCCCAGATGTTCAGTGTTTGAAGGACCTTCACAGAGAGGATATTGGACTGTCTAAAGGAACATCCTTCTAAGATCTCTAACAGGTTTTGGGATTGTATTTTTTCTTTAGCCTAATTTTTAATTGGTTAATTTTAACAGTCCTCTTGACCTTTCTTGATATACTGATTTCCAAACATAAATCTTCTACTTTTAATAAATCCTAAGTAGGTAAGAACATTTTTACTAGTAGCGATAGCAGTTTTTACCAAAGACAAAGATCATGGAATTGTAGTTTTGGCATCGTTCAGGTTTTCTGGGGTTAGGTCAGGTTTTAATAACTGGCCAAAAAAGCCCCTAGTATTTACCCCATACATTTTTGTCTGTCTGATTTTGGATGTGAGAAATTTTTTTAAGCACAATAGGAATAAAACATTGATGTCTTGGGGGAAAATCCACCTTCTAATTTTTTAAAATTACTTAGCAATGACCAATATAAGGGTCCACTAGGAATAGAAATGAAAATAAATCCTTGCCATTGGTGATATTTTTCATTTTGAGGGCCCTTCCAGCAGAGATGATTTTTGTTCTCAGAACTTTACTAGGTTATCACTTAGGGTGACCTTTTCTATTGGAAGACCTCTCCTGGATCTAACAGCCCTTCTGCTAAGTGTTCTCCTCCCTTTCTCATTCTTTTGTCCATAGCTATTTGCAAGGCTCAAATTCAGTGGACTAAGACCCTCCTGGGTGGTGGAGCCAAGATGGCGGAAAGGAAGCAGTAACCTTGCTGATCTCCTCAGTCACTAAGTCTCAAAGGGTGAATCTGAGCAGATTCCGGAGTGACAGAGCCCACTGGAAGACAGAGCATGTCAGAGTCCAGCCCAGGAGGTTGCCCAGTGTTTCCGCACAGGTCGAAAGCAGAGTGCGTGGGGTCTGCACAGCTCAGACCTAAGAGCAGACAAGCAGACTACACCAGAGAGAGAAAAAGCCCCAGCCTGCAGACTTACCAAGGACGAATCGCAGTCATCTGGCAGAGGGAACGGATCATTGGAGCCAGGTAGGAGAGTCGGACCCCCAGTGGAGAGAGTGGCTTCTCAGGCTGCATTCAGCCCCCAGCCTGGAAATTTAGAAACTGCCTGCCTGTATGATACAGGGGCTGGAATGGCAAAGTAAATTCTAGCTGCTCCAATCCTCCCATCCCTCCTTCATGAAGCAGAAAACCCAAAGATAAGTCTGCCACCCAGATTGAAATCCCAAGTTAATGGAAATAGCCTCAGGCTTGAGAATCTCCAAGAAGGGGTGTAACTGAGACAGCCAGGTATCTGAAGAGAAGAGAAGGAGGGGTCGCAACAAGCCCCACCTCACCTCACCAACAAAAGCCTACTTATAGCCCAGGGGTATAGAGGCAGAAATCTGAAGTGGTCAGACTCATCCCTACCTACACATCTACATTCCTCACTGACTTCCCTGACTTAGCCATAAACTAGCCACCCAGAGGTATTCAAAATCAAGGATCAGGCCCCAAACTCATAGCCTGAGACACTAAGAAACAGGAAGTCACAATGGGAAGGAAGGAAGCTGAAAAGGAGAAGGGGAAGGCAAGAAAGTCTATTCCAGCATACTATGCAGGGCAAGAACAACAAAACACACAGGACAATGTAGACTCTCTGCCCACACCAGAGACCACTGTAGGAAACATGATCTGGTCTCAAGCCCAAATAGCATTCCTGGAGGAGCTTAAGAAAAATTTTAAAGACCAAATCAGGGAGGCAGTGACCACCTTGGAAAAAGAAAATACCTCCCTAAAAAAGGAACTTCAAAAACTAACTGAAGACCATAATTCACTAAAAATTAGATACAATCAAACTGAAACTCAGACCTCTATGATGCAACAGGAGTCAATCAAAAAAAAAGAAAACGATCGACAAATTGGAAGAAAATGTAAAATATCTCACTGGAAAAATAACTGACCTAGAGAACAGATCCAGGAGAGACAACTTAAGAATTATTGGTCTACCAGAAAGTCATGATGAAAAAAGCAGTCTAGACAACATCCCCCAAGAGATTCTCAAAGAAAACTGTCCTGAGGTCCTGGAATCAGAAGATAAAATAGCTATTGATAGAATTCACCAGACTCCTCCTGAAAGACATCCCAAACTGAAAACTCCAAGAAATATAGTAGCCAAATTCCAGAATTACAAGATTAAAGAAAAAATTCTACAAGCAGCCAAAAAGAAATAATTCAAATATCAAGGAACTACAGTTAGGATCACACAGGACCTAGCAGCTTCTACATGAAAAGAGCGGAGGGACTGGAATTTGATATTTTGTAGGGCAAGAGAGCTAGGTCTACAACCAAGGATTAACTACCCGGAAAAACTGAGCATAATCTTTCAGGCAAGGAGATGGACGTTTAATGAAGTAAGGGACTTCCAGACTTTCCTGATGAAAAAGCCAGAGCTCAATGGAAAATTTGATCTCCAATTACAAGATTCCAGAAGGACATAAAAAGGTAAAAAAGGGTAACATAGAATCACACATGCAGAAGTGCACACACCCACACCCACAAACACACGCTCATTACTTGGGATGCAACAGGAGCAAAATGTTCACATCCTTATATGTGGAGCTGATAACTGTCAATATTCGAAATCTTTATGATTATCATGACCTTCAAAAGGGTTATACTTAGAGGGTGTGGGTATGAATGTACTAACATGGAGTCTAAAAAAAAATACTATTAAGGGGATCAAAGGTATTGTAATGGGAAAAAGGAAAGGATGAGCTAGGAAAAGGTAAAATATGCCATCTGAAGAGGCATCAAAACCCACTATAGAAGAGGGGAAAGAAAGAGGGAGAAGAACATCATTTAAACACTGTTCTCACTGGTTCTGGTAAAAAGAAGGATCAAATTAATCAGTGAAGTTTAAGATTCTAACGTGAATAGACACATAAATTCATTAAATAGAGGAAAAGGAGGGAGGGGGAGGAGCACTGTTTGAAATTTACTCTCATTGGTTTGGAATCAAATGGGGAGTAATTTACTCTGATAAGTATAAAAATTTATTGTGTCCTATAGATAGTGGCAGGGTAAGGGGGGGGGGTGAAAAGGAGGAGACTAAAGGGAGGGAATAGAAGGGAGGGAAACAGTAGTAAGGGGAGAGGGTAGGTTAAGAAGGGGGGTCACTGGGTGGGAACACTGAGGGAGGGGGCAGTCAAAAGGGAAAACTTCAAGGAGGGGAAGGGAGAAGGAAGAAACAAAAACATAAACAGGGGAGGGTATGGGATGGAGGGGAAGAGACACATAGTCATCATTACTGTGAATGTGAATGGGATGAACTCGCCCATAAAACAGAGGCAGATAGCGGAATGGATTAAAAACCATAATCCTACAATATGCTGTCTACAAGAAACACATTTGACACAAAGGGATACCCACAGGGTAAGGGTAAAAGGTTGGAGTAAAATTTATTATGCCTCAGCTAAAGTAAAAAAAGCAGGGGTAGCAATACTTATCTCAGATGAAGCAAAAGCAAAAATAAATCTAATTAAAAGTGATAAGGAAGGAAACTATATCCTACTAAAAGACACCATTGAGAATGAAGCAATATCACTACTTAATATATATGCACCAAGTGGTGTAGCATCCAAATTCCTAGAGGAGAAGTTAAAGGAATTAGAGGAAGAAATAGATAGCAAAACTATACTAGTGGGGGACCTTAATCTCCACCTCTCTGAACTCGATAAATCTAACCTCAAAATAAACAAGAAAGAAGTTAAGGAGGTGAATAGAATCTTAGAGAGACTAGATATGATGGATCTCTGGAGAAAACTGAATGGGGATAAAAAGGAATTTACTTTCTTTTCAGCAGTGCATGGTACATACTCAAAAATAGACCGTGTACTAGGGCATAAAAACCTCACAATCCAGTGCAGAAAGGTAGAAATATTAAGTGCATCATTCTCAGATCATGATGCAATAAAAATTATATGCAATAAAGCGCCAGGGAAAGATAGAATAAAAACTAATTGGAAATTAAACAATTTAAACCTAAAAAATTGGTGGGCGAAACAAGAAATTACAGAAACAATAATTTCATTCAAGAGAATGATAATAATGAGACAACATACCAAAATTTGTGGGATGCACTAAAGGCAGTTCTCAGGGGAAGTTTTATATCCCTGAGTGCATACTTAATTAAAGCAGAGAGAGGGGAGGTCAATGAATTGGACATGCAATTGAAAAAGTTAGAAAAAGAACAAATTGAAAATCCCCAATTTAGTACTAAATTAGAAATATTGAAAACCAAGGGAGAGATTAATAAAATTGAAATTAAGAAAACCACTGAATTAATAAATAAAACTAAGAGCTGGTTTTATGAAAAAATCAACAAAATTGATAGACCCTTAGTCAATATGATAAAAAAAAATGAAAGAAGAAAACCAAATTATGAGTATCAAAAATAAAAAGGGTGAATCTACCTCTAATGAAGAGGAAATCAAAATAATAATGAGGAATTATTTTTCCCAATTGTATGCACATAAATATGACAATCTTAGTGAAATGGATTAATATTCACAAAATCACAAATTGGCCAGATTAACTGAAGAGGAAGTGAATTACCTAAATAACCCCATCTCAGAAAAAGAAATCAAACAAGGCATCAATGAACTCCCTAGGAAAAAATCTCCAGGGCCAGATGGGTTTACTAGTGAATTCTATCAATCATTTAAAGAACAATTGATTCCAATACTCTACAAACTATTTGGGAAAATTAGTGAAGAAGGAGTGCTACCAAACTCTTTCTATGACACAAATACGGTACTGATTCCTAAATCAGGAAGAGATAAAACAGAGAAAGAAACTTATAGACCAATCTCCCTCATGAATTTAGATGCAAAAATTCTAAATAAAATATTAGCCAAAAGACTCCAACAACTTATCACAAAAATAATACACCCTGATCAGGTAGGATTCATTCCAGAAATGCAAGGATGGTTTAATATTAGGAAAACCATCAGTATAATTGAGCATATCAACAATAAAAGTAGCAGAAACCACATGATCATCTCAATAGATGCAGAAAAGGCTTTTGACAAAGTACAACATCCATTCCTATTAAAAAACACTAGAAAGTATAGGAATAAATGGAGCCTTCCTTAAAATAGTTGCTAGCATCTATTTAAAACCATCAGCAAGTATTGTATGCAATGGGGATAAACTAGAAGCCTTTCCAATAAGATCAGGAGTGAAACAAGGGTGTCCACTATCACCCCTCTTATTCAATCTGGTACTAGAAACGTTAGCAGTAGCAATTAGAGAGGAAAAAGAAATCAAAGGAATCAAATTAGGCAAAGAAGTGACCAAGCTGTCACTCTTTGCAGATGATATGATGATATACTTAGAGAATCCTAGAAAATCAAGTAAAAAACTACTTGAGACAATAAATAAATTTGGCAAAGTTGCAGGATATAAAATAAACCCACATAAATCCTCAGCATTCCTGTACATCTCTAATGAAACTCAACAGCAAGAGATAGAAAAAGAAATCCCATTTAAAGTCACTGTAGACATTATAAAATATTTGGGAATCTACTTGCCAAAACAAACCCAGAATATATATGATCACAACTACAAAACACTTCTCACACAAATAAAAACAGATCTAAATAGTTGGAAAAATATCAATTGCTCGTGGCTGAGTTGAGCTAATATAATAAAAATGACAATTTTACCCAAAGTAAACTATATATTTAGTGCCATACCAATCAATTTACCAAAAAACTACTTTGTAGAGTTAGACAAAACAATAACAAAATTTATTTGGAAAAACAAATGGTCTAGAATATCAAGGGAATTAATGAAAAGAAATCCTAGGGAAGGTGGACTAGCTGTGCCAGATCTTAATCTGTATTATACAGCAGCAGTCATCAAAACCGCCTGGTACTGGCAGAGGTGTAGTAGTGGATCAATGGAATAGATTAGGCGCAGGAGACCCAGCAGTTAATGAATATAGTAATCTATTGTTCGATAAACCCAAAGACCCCAGTTTTTGGGATAAGAATGCACTATTTGACAAAAACTGCTGGGAAAACTGGAATACAGTATGGCAGAAACTGGGCATAGATCATTATCTAACACCATATACCAAAATCAAGTCTAAATGGGTGCATGATCTAGGTGTAAAGGATGATACTGTAAGCAATTTGGGAAAGCAAGGAATAGTTTACCTGACAGATCTGTGGAGAGGGGAAGATTTTAGGACCAAACAAGAATTAGAGAGCATTATGAAATGCAAAATGGATAACTTTGATTACATTAAATTGAAAAGCTTCTGCACAAACAAAGCCAATGTAATCAAGATCAAGAGGGAGGTGGGAAATTGGGAAAGAATTTTTACAACCTGTGTCTCTGATAAAGGACTCATTTCTAAAATTTATAGAGAATTGAGCCAAATCTATATGAATACAAGTCATTCCCCAATTGAGAAATGGTCAAAGGATATGAATAGGAAGTTTTCAGAGAAAGAAATTAAAGATATCTATAAGCATATGAAGAAATGCTCTAAATCACTATTAATTAGAGAAATGCAAATCAAAACAACTCTGAGATACCACATCTCTCCAGTCAGATTGGCTAAGATGACAAAACAAGAAAGTGACAAATGCTGGAGAGGATGTGGACAAATTGGAACACTAATACATTGCTGGTGGAGTTGTGAACTTATCCAACCATTCTGGAGAGCAATCTGGAATTATGCCCAAAGGATTATAAATAATTTCATACCCTTTGACCCAGCCATACCACTCCTAGGGTTATATCCCAAAGAGATCATAGTAGTGGGAGGAAGAACCATATGTACAAAAATATTTTTAGCAGCCCTTTTTGTGGTTGCAAAGAATTGGAAACTAAAGGGGTGCCCATCAATTTGGGAATGGCTAAACAAGTTGTGGTATATGAATGTAATGGAATTTTATTGTGCTATAAGAAACGAGGAGGTGACGGATTTCATAATTACCTGGAGAGACTTATACAAACTGATGCTGAGCGAGAAGAGTAGAATCAGAAGAAATTTGTATACAATCACAGACATACCATATCTGTGACGACCAACTATGACAGACTGGACTCTTTTCAGCAATGCAGTGATATAAGTTAATCCCGAATGACTCAAGAAAGTGAGAAATGCGCCATCCAGAGATATAACTAGAAAGAACTGAGCCTGAATCCTGATGGAAGCAAACTAAATGATCTTGTTCTTCTCATTGTTTGGTTTTACTTCTTCCTTACCATCTTTCATCCCACCTAGTACAATATGCCTTTGTAATTGGAATAATGTTTAATATGAATGCATTTGCAGACCCTATACTGTACTATATGACGTCATGAGGGGAGGGGGGAGGGAAGTAAAGGAAATTTGAAAATCAAGGAACTATGGAATTGAATCTTGTTAACTGAAACTAAACTAATAAATTAATTTAAAAAAAAAAAACTTCTCTTGATCTGAGCAATATTTTAGCTCAATAAGAAGATAAATGAAAATAAATCCTTTCTTTTCACAATATGTTTTCATTCTAAAACCCCTTCCAGAGTAGATGATCTATGTTCTCTAAGCTCTCCAGCAATGGGCTATGGCAGTTTTTAGGAAACACCAGGTCTGATCTTTTCATTTCAAATTGCTTTCTCTACTCTGATACTCCTGCTTCTAAGTGCTCTCCTAACTCCTTCTCTCTCTTCTCCAGGGCTACTCTCAGGCCTGGCATTCTGTGGCCTCAAATCCCTCTGGGTCTGTAAATTTCCATCCTAAGGCTCTGAAAATCTGCCCTCTCTCTGTTCTATACACTCTTCACATTGACATTCTAGCTTCTTCAGTCCCTTCCAGCTCAGCATTCTGGGTCCTTCAAGCCCAGGCATTCTCTGTTCTAGGATCCATCCCTGATCTAAAATTCTAGTTTCATTTTCTATTCCAAATTGGGACATTTAAAAGTGAATCTTAGCTCT
This sequence comes from Gymnobelideus leadbeateri, assembly GCA_011680675.1. Classification (NCBI taxonomy): domain Eukaryota; kingdom Metazoa; phylum Chordata; class Mammalia; order Diprotodontia; family Petauridae; genus Gymnobelideus; species Gymnobelideus leadbeateri. Next base: position 42,602 of record WOXC01003658.1, on the reverse strand, counting down.
TAGCCAGGAAGTTCTGTGTTCTAAGCTCTTGGCCACCTCCAAAATAAGTACTCAAAAGATACCTGGAAGTCCACATAAGTCAGTGATCTAAGGACTTTCCAAGACCTGAAATTTGTGATTAAGGCTATCCCGTCCTATGAGGTATAAGATTGGTTTTGTTTTTCTCTGGGTGATTTCTGGGTGGTTAGTATAAGACAGATGTGTTTTACAGATTCGCTACAATTAAAACAATAAACAAGTCCCTTCAAACTCTTCAAAACTTCGTGCCCTTTTTTTAAATTCAGTGAAAAATTCTCTATATTCCTTATCATTAATAGAAACACATATTTGTGCTTTCACTAAAGAAGATCCTTTATGGAATCATATTTGTTTAGGGTTGTATGTTCATTATTATTATTTTTTTATACTTTTTATATTATTATTATTATTATTGTTTTGAGAGGCTAGCTAAAAATAGAAAATACTATCCCATCCTTTTGGGGCTGTGGTTCAGGATGTTAAAGAAAAATAAGCATCAGCACTGCATATTATAAATTAATTTGGAATAAATGACTGATCTTATAGGAAAAACCAATGTACTTTTAAAAATGCATTGTAAATGAGCACTGTTTGGGCCTACTCAATGTGTGCATGTAAATAAATAAATCTTTTTCTTTTCTGAGGTTTTCCACTCTAAGGCTCCTTCCCCCAGGAGATGATCCTTTTTCTCTCAGTCCTCCCCCCTATAGCATATAGTGATTTGGAGTAATCTGCAAGATCTGGCGATTCTGCACTAAGCACTCTCCTTGTTCTCAGATCTGTTCTTCTATGGACACTGCTAGCTCTCCCATTTTCATCTCCATGGCAACTCCCAGGCCTGATACTCTGTGTGCTCAAACCCTCCTGTTTCTGAAAATGTCCTTTGCCAGACTCCATACACCTCCTCCTCTTTCTTCTCCAGGCCTCACATTTCTGGCCATGCAGATTCGACAGTCTCATTCAGCTGATGATCCAAATTTTTTCAAGTTCATACTTCCTATGTGCCATGAGCCAGGGCAGGTGCTCTGTTCACTCGTCCAACTAGCTTCCCTGAGGTTCATGTCAAAAAATCATATTATTAATACAATGCTCACAGGTTGTATTGATATGATGATTTTGAAACACAAGTCAAATCCCTTATGAGTAGAAATGTAACACCTGGGTTTTGGCAGAGAAAATACTCTAGAATCATTATCCTCAAATATATAATGAATTATTATCACTAGTAATGTCATGTAAGGTGGCATGGATCAGGAGAGCCAGGATTCATGGCCCAGGAATACTAAACACTGTGCTTGCACATCGTTATGTAACCAAAGATAACGCAAACTTAAGAGCTTATTGTTGACATGCTGCCTTCATGGTGATTTCCTCTCTCTCTCTCTCTCTCTCTCTCTCTCTCTCTCTCTCTCTCTCTCTCTCTCTCTCTCTTTCTCTATCTATCTATATCTATAGCTATATCTGTATCTCTCTCTCACAAATATATATGTATATTTATATAAATATATATATATATATATATATATATATATATATATATATATATATATATATATACACACACATACAAAGATATGTATAGTGCTGGTCAGCAAATGTAGATGTTCCGACTCCTTGTCTCAAAATGCCATGAGAATAAGATAACTTGGAAGGTGCTGCCACTACATTGCTGGATGTTTTTATTTCTTGTCTCCACCTTCCTCAGCCAGAATGAAATAGAAACTCCTTTTTTGTGCCTCCATTATCTTCTTTTGGTCTGGCTGAATCCAGTGTCAATATTCCTCAAGGTGACCTCCTGTGTTACATGTCAATAGCAGTCTTTACCAAGGAAAGCAATGGACAGAATTGTATGTGCATGTGTGCCCCTGTTACAGGGTTTTAAGGTATTTGGGGTTAATAACTGAAAAGTAATACTTTTACCATATCCTTTTGGCTTAGTGGTTGGAAAGCTGAGTTTTCTTCTTAAGCTTCAGGACTGTGTACATAATAAATATAGATTATTGCTTTTTTATTTACATGGAACTGCTCGATATTTTGACTCACTAAGAATATATATGAAAACAAACCTGTTCCATTTAAGATGGTTCCTAATCTAAGGTCCCTTCCAGAACTGAGGATTTATGTTTTCAGAGCCTTTCCTGCACTGGCCTATGGAAGTTTGTAGGACACTCCAGGTTTACCCCTTTGAGTTCGAAGGCCAGCCTTCTCTCTGATATGCCTTTGTCTAAGTAATCTCCTACCTTTCTTATTCTCTTCTCCTCCAGGACAACTGGCATGCCTGGCATTCTTCTTTGCGCTACATCTCCTCCTTCAGACAATTTCCATTCTAAGACTTTAAACATCTCCCAGTATTTGATCTAGTTCCTCTCAACAGGGACATTGTACATTCTATAGCCAAGTGACTCTTTGTGATCCCATCTGGGCTTTTCTTTGCAAAGATACAGTAGTGGCTTGACATCTCCTTCTCCAGCTCATTTTACACATGAGGAAACTGAGGCAGCATTACATGACTTGCTCAGGGTCACACAGGTCATAAGTGTCTGAGACCAGATTGGAATTCACAGCAAAACCTAGTTGACCTATGAAAAATTTATTTTCTTTGTATTTAAAAAAAATTTTGCTTAGCCCTGGCCAATATTCTAGTCTAGAGACCCCTCCTAGAGTAGATGAGTTATATTCTCAAAGCACTGCTATTTATAATTTATGCTGGCTTCTAGGACATCCCAGGATATGACATTTTGGGCTCTAAGAGCTCTCTTCCCTCTGACATCCCGTCTTCTAAGTGCTCTACTGACTCTCTCCTCATTTCTGTGGCTATAGACCCAGGCCTAACCTTCTGTGTAGTGAAATCCTCCTGCTTCTAAGCTACCATTCACAGCTCCTGAAACATCTCTCACTTTCTCTGTTCTAATCCCTGGGCCCCTGAACTCACATTCCAGCTCCTACAACCTTTTCTGTTCAGGATTCTGGATTCCAAACTTCTTTTAAGCTCAGACAGTCTTGCTTATAAATGCCCTCTTCACCTGATATTCCAGCTGCCCTTTCCACTTCAAATTAGGATTCTCAAAGGGAGGAATTACCCCCAGGTAGAAATTCTGGATGCTACAGTTTTGGCCACTTCCAATGTTCCCCTTGAATGGTGCCTGGAAGAATTCCAGAATTTTTAATGATGTCAAGTTTCCCAGTCAGGAGACATTTTCTTTTAAGGCTGGACCCTGCTCTGATCATGAAGACTTTCTTTTTTTTCAGGAGTTGCAAACAGATTTATTAAAAAAAATTGGGATTGAATCCTTACATTTTTCTGTGCACCAAATAGTCAACGTAATTTTCAAGGGGCTAATGAAACTGCATAACCATTCCCATAAAGGTCTTTATTTTCAGGCTTCAGTTACAGTCAGCACTACCCATTCATTCATCTATCTCTTCATTCAAAATATAGGAAGCACAGGATATGTCCTAGTGTCTGCAAAGTTACTAACGATCTCATATGGACCACATCCAATGGCCTTTTCTCAGTCTTCATTCTTTTTAACCTCCTTGAAGCCTTTAAGACTGTTGATTACTCTCTTTCCTTGATTCTCTCTTCTAGAGGATTTTGGGACACGACTCTCTCATGGTATTCCCCCTACCCATCTGATGACTTTTTCGTGATCTTCCTTGCTCATTTCTCCTCCAGATCCCACTCTTTAATTGTAGAAGTCCCAAAGGGTTCTGTCTAGGGTCCTCTTCTTTTTTCCCTCTGTACTACTTCACTTGGTGACCCCGTCAGATCTCATGGTTTTGTTTACAATCTCCATGATGATGGGTCCTGGTCTACCTGTCCTTCCCTAAATTCTCTGCTCACCTTTAACCTCACATCTCCAATTGATTATCAGACATCTCAGAAAGGACCTACAGTACACATCTTAACGCAAAGTGTCAAAAATATAATTCATTATGTTACTCATTTTACCACTCTCCTTCATAAGTTCCATATTTCTAAGGATAACACCATCGTCCCAGGCTCTGATCCTCTACACCTAAGTGCCATCCTCAACCCCTTACTACCTCCCCCCATATTCATTCTGTTACCAAGGCTTGTTGAATTCACCTTTGCAACATCTCTCAAATGTTCCCCTTTCTCTTCTGTGATACTGTCACAAGCTGGTGAACCCCTCATCCTCTCCTCCCTGGGTTACTGAAACAGCCTTCATGAAGCCTTTCAATGTTTTATTTGTTTGGATATTATTACAATGAACGTAAACCATGAATCTATTTGGGAGACTTTGGAAGTATCAGTGTTTCCCCATTTAAATACTCTGTGTGGAACAACCTAATTTTGTTAAAAAGACTTTATATTGATTATCATTAATAGTAATGGCCATCCAGTTTTTCCCATGGAAGGACCTGCCTGGGATTGCATTGGATCTCATAGGATGTTTTATAATAATGGGGGGAATTATTTTATCAGCCACAAAATAAATAAAACTTTCACCATACTCTTGGCTGAGTGATTGAGGATATTAAGATTTTTTCAAAAGCTTCACAATTAGGTTAATATATAATGAGCTGCGATAAATTATTCCTCTCAGACAAAAATTCTCTTTTCTTCTGATTTTTTAAATTTAATAGTACTGGTTAATATTTTAGTGCAGGTCGAATATTGATGAAAATAAATTCTTGCTTTTCATGATATTGTAAAACCTTCTTTCTAAAGCATGATATTCTAATTCATTCTACAGCTGCTTGTATAGCAGATGACCTTTGTTCTCTAAGCCCTCCCAGCAACAGTCTATGGCAGTTTTGAGGACACACCAGGTCTAATCTTTTTTTTCTTTGAATTGCTTTATCTACCCTGATACCCCTTCTTCGAAGAGCTCTCCTAACTCCCTCTCTCCCTCTCTCTCTCTCTCTCTCTCTCTGTCTCTCTCTCTCTCTCTCTCTCTCTCTCCCCTTCCTTCCTTCCGTCCCTCTCTGTCTATTTCTCTCTACTCCATGGCAACTCTGAAGCCGGGCAGTCTGTGGGCTAATATCCCACTGTGTCTATAAATTTCCACTCTCATCCTCTGAATATCTGTGCTCTCTCTTTTCTGGACACTCTTCACACTGACATTCCACTTTGTGCAGTTACTTCCAGTTCGGGATTCTGGGTTTTTCAAACCCAGAAATGCTTAGTTCGAGAAGCCATCCCTGATCTAATATTCTAGTTTCACTTTCCATTCCAAATTGGGACATTCAGAATTGAATCTTATCCCTTAGTCAGGAAGTTCTGTGTTCTAAGTTCCTGCCCACCTCCAAAGTCCTCAAAAGGTACCTTGGAAGCCCACACTGACACTGTTCCATGGATTTTCTAAGACCTGAAATTTTTGGCCGTCCCCTCCTATGAACTTTAAGGTTGATTTTGGTTTTGGTTTTTGTAACAGAAAAATTTATGCTAGTAAGATAAACACCTTATTTGACAAGGTATCGCTTTAGATTAAATCTCTCTTATAGTTCGGTCTCCACAGACCTAGTAAGTAGATCAGTGGTACTGCGAAGCTATACTTTTGATGTCTGAGGCATCTCCAAGGATAGGGACCTATGGAAAAGGACCTATTTGGATAGACCTCAAAGTTGGTTTTGTTTTGTTTTGTTTTTTGGATAGTTACTATGAGGCAATATGGTCTCTACATATGTGCTAAAATTTTAAAAAAGCAATGTCCGTTCAAATTCTTCAAAACCTAACACCTTTTTTTTAAATTTGGTGAAAAATTCCCTTTATTCATGATCATAAATAGTAACATGTATTTCAGTTTTCACTAAAGAAGAACCTGTATGGAACTGTATGTTTAGAACTTGAATGGAATTCTACTTATTTAGGGTTACAGGTTTTAAAGTTTGTTTTATTTTGAGAAGGTAGTCAAAAATAAATGGTACTTTCACGTTATTCTTTTGGAGCTGTGGTTGAGGTGGCAGAAAAAATTAAGCATCACTACTGTAAATTATTACTTATATCAGAATAAATAATGTATCTTATGTGAAAATTTTACTTATTTTTAAGATTTGTTCTAAATAGGTAATTTCTGGGACCATTCAGTATATGTATTTATCTCTACCTGAAGAGAAATCCTTGCCTTTTTTGAGGTTTCCCACTCTAAGGCTCCTTCCCCAACAGGTGATTTCTCTTTTCTGAACCCTCCCACCTAAAGCATACTCTAGTTGGGAATGCATGGTAAGATCTGACCTTCTCTGCACTAAGGCCTCTTTTTCTTATATCCTTCTTTCTCTGGGCACTGTTAGCTCTTGCATTTTCATCTCCATGGCAACTCCCAGGCCTGACACTGTGTGTTCAAATCTTCCTTTTGCTGAAACTGTCCACTGCCAGCCCCCGTACATGTTCCTCTTTCTCTTCTCTTAGCCTCACAATTCTGGCCTTGCAGATTCTACAGCCTCATTCAGCTCATGCTCCTGAATTCCAAATTTCCTTCAAGTTTATACTTTCTATGTGATATGAGCCATCCCATATCTCATAGACTCTCGAAGCTCTTCACCCCAAATCTAGACATTCAAGGGCAAGACTTATCCCCTAGCTTGGAAATTCTGTATTCTCAGCTCCAGGCCTCCTCCAACATAGATCTTGGAAAAATCTTGGGAACATCCCCTATGTTTCTCATTCCAAGGGGCAACCAAGAACTAAACGTTTTGGTTTTAAGGTCTCACTCTCGCCATGGTTCGCAAAGTTGGTTCTTTTATTTTTTATTAATTGGTTTATCAGTATAATGGACATGAGTCTAAAAGACGTCCTGAATTTGAAATGTCTGTTCCTTTCTATGTCTTAGATTTGTAAAATCTTGTCCAAAATATTGGAAAATCTTGCTCGAAAATATTCTATATTCTATATTCAATGTAATTAATAACCATATCAATAACAGTCTTTACCAAAGAGGTAACTATAGGGAATTGCATTTGTTTCAGTGTATAGGTTGTGGGGGTGACTGGGGACTCTTTTACTTAGGCAAACAATAGAGAGTTCTCTCACTATGCCCTTCCTGCATTGTGTTCATAGAGAAGGGATTAAAAAGAAAGCATCGCCAATGTGTAATATAAATAAACTGGACGGACCCATTGATCTCATATGTAAAATGTTGTTGAAATGGCCAGTAGACAGGCTTATATTCAGTATACATGTAAAAATAAATTCCTGCCATTTATGAGATTTTTCTGTTCTATGACACCTTCAGAGCAGATGATTTGTGACCTCAGACACCAACAACCTATCCAATATCTTGGTTTTTCAGACCCTCACAAATCTGACCTTTGTGTGTTGTGATGGATTTCTTTAATATGTTATGACTTCACCTCAGTGCTTTCTAACCTATCTCATTCTCTTCTCCATGGCTGTTCTCCAAACCCCCATTTGGTGTGCTAAAATCCCACTGCTTCTGACAATTTTCATTCTCAACCCATGAAATTTCATTCTGTCTGTCCTAGGCCCTGCCAACACTGACATTTCAGCATCTCTAGCTTCATCCAGCTCAGGATTCTGGATTGAAAATGTCCTTCCAGCTCCGACATTCTCAGTTCTATATGTTCTCCCTGATCTAGCTTCCTGGATCTGTTCTCTAGGAACTGGGACTTTAAGAGGACAGACTTGCACTTAGCTAGGAAATTCTATATTTTAAGCTCTCAGACATCTCCAGAATTGCCCTTCCCTGATACCTGGGAGTGTAGATATTCTTTGTTTTAAAGACTTTCCAAGAGAAGACATTTCTGGAACTAAAGAAACACGCTGCTATGCTCTACAAGCTTTTTAAAAAATGGATTGGTTAACCTTCCCGGGTCTGATATCTTGGTTCTAAGGCTGAACCTTCCCATGATTTCAATGAGTATCCCCCCTACTTTTTATATTGATTGGATCATTATTAAAATGAAATGTCATCCTTTGCTCTAAACTCCCCCTGCTTCTGACAATTTCCATTTTCAGCTCCTGCTGCCTTCTCTAGTCTCTCAGCACTGACATCCCCACTTCTCCAGTCTCATCCAATTCATGATTCTCGATTTGAAATTTACTTCAAGCTTAGCAATAACTGGGTTATACATCTCGCTTGTTGTGTTAGTTCAGTGGTTTCAGCTGTTTATGACTCTCAGTGACCCCATTTGGGTTTTCTTAGCAGAGATACTGGAACAGTTTGTCATTTCCTTCTCCACTTCAATGAATAGATGAGGAAAGTGAGGCAAACAGGGTTAAGTGGCTTGCCCAGGGAAGTGTCTGAGGCCAGATGTGAACTTAGGAAGATAATTCTTCCCAACTCCAGGCCCCACACTCTATCCATTGTGCCACCTACCCGCCCATACATGTCTTACCCAATCTCATATTTCAGCTTGACTTTCCACTCCAAATTGGGACATTCAGAAGCAAGACTCCTAGCAAGGAAATTCTGTATTCTAAGCTTTCTGCCATCTTTAACTTCTTTCTGGAAGCCCACACATTCAGTGTTGTAAGGAACTTAGGAAGTCTGACATTGTTCATTCTAAGCCACACCCTCCTCTGATATCTGAGGCTTTTTTCAGTTTTTAATTTCTTAGATTACTATTTCAATGCATATGTTATTGAAATGATGTTAAAACATAAGTCTTCTCCCTTATGACTTATCAGAATTTAACAACTTGTTTATGGGACCAAAAATATGCTATATTCAGTAGCATTGAGTAAGATTAAGAGTAGTATTAATCAAAGGAGGAAGTAAATGAAATAGCACTTGTTTTGTTGTGCACAAGTTTGGGGTTTTGTGAGTGTTTTTGTCCAGCCAAAAAACAGACAGTACTTTCACCATACCCTTGGGGCTGTGGGGTAGAAATTGTGAGAAATTTTTTTGAAGGCATTGTCACTGGTCTATAAACATTAAATTATTGGCATAGAAAAAAAGAATTTTCTCATTTTTAAAAAGTAACTAGATGCTTTGGTGACCAAAATGTGGGTCACTAAGAAAATATCTTAATGTCAATCCATGCCGTTTATTAGACATTCCATCATAAGGACCCTTCCAGAAAAATGGTTTGTGTTCTCAGAACCCTTCCAGCTATGGCACCTGGAAGTGCTAAGGACACAAAGGTACTGACCTTTTGTTCTTTTTCCCACCTCTGATATCCCTAATTCTAAGTGCTCTGCTCCCTCTCTCATTCTCTTCTCCCAGGCCTGACATTCTCTCTCCTCACATCCCAGGGCTTCTGACAATTTCCTTTATCAGCCTCTCAACATTTCCCATTCTCTCTCTTCTGGACTCTCCCTGCCCTGACATTTGGCCTTCTACAGCCTCGTCCAAATCTGGGTTCTGGACAGTCATATCCTGAAGTTCTAGGTTCCACATGCCCTCCCTTAATCTCAAACTCTGGCTTCAAATTTCAGTGAAAATTCAGACATGGAGAGGTAAGACTTCCTGTCTAGCCAAGAAATTTTATATTCTAAGTTCTAAGGTGCCTCAAACTTTCTTCTTTAAATGGTACCTGGAAGGCCAGAAATTCAGTGATTTAAGGACCTTCCAAGACATGATAAAGTTGGTTCTGAAAGCACATCATTCTATAATGTATCACATTTTTGTTTTTTTAATTTTTAAAAGGAGCATTATTATTTATCATCATATTATACTTTAATATATTATTATTGTTATGCATATAGGTCTTACTGATTTGATTTTTAAACATAAATTGTTATCTAATGAGTCTTAAAAATGTAAAACCTAGTTTTCTGAGGTGAAAAATACTATCTATTCGTGATCATTAATAGTAATATACCCCGCAGCCTTTACCAAAAAAGAGACACATGGAACTACATTTGTTTTTCTGTGTTGGGGTTTAGATTTGCATAGGGTGTTTAGATAGCCAAATAAAAGTCAGAACTTCTGGGAAACACTTACTGACAACATGGCTGTGTAATGGAAATGCAGATTTAAAGATCTTCCCTGCCCCTAGCTTAAGAGCATGGGGTACCTGTGGTGGGAGGCTTGTTTTTCAGGAAAGCCCATACCTTGATACTTTGTGATTGGGCAGTGCATCCAGAAGGTTGTTACATTCTCTGAGCCAGGAGAAGGCTATATAAACTCTGAGGAGAGGCTTTGCTTTGGGGCTCACTTTGAGAAGTGTTGTGTGACTTGACCCGATGAGACTCTGGGAAGCCGTTGCTGAGAGCCCCCCGGCTTTGAAAACCCAGATGTTGATGCTTCCCTCTCTGGTAACTGTGATTTGGTATTGATATAATGGTAGGACAGTTTGGAAGCCTGTCTGTTTGATCTGTAAGTTCTGTAACTCTGAAGTTTGGGGTACTGACCTTTTTCCCCTGAACTAGGTAATGTATGTTTGTTTGATTAAAGTAAGCTTGTTAACCCAATGTGAGTTGCTTTCCTTTTGAAAAGCAGATCTAAGAAGCTGTGTTGGCAGTCACCCTGGGGATATTGGGGTGATTGCCGCTACAGGCTGAGGCTTCGATTTTTTTGAAAGCTTCATCTCTGTGTAATGTATATGAAATTGGTCTAAAGGACTTGTTGCTGTTGTTTACTCATTTCAGTTATTTCTGATTTTTCATGCACCCAGTAGTAGTTTTAAAATTCTTCTTGTTTTGTAATTTACCTAGACATGATTAATATTGTAGCTCATGAAGAATAGATATGAAAATAAGTACTTGCTGTCTATGACATTTGCTTTCCTAAGGCCCCTTCCAGAAGAGATTTTCATTCTCAGAGCCCTCCCTGCAATGGCCTATGGGAGAATGTAGGAGAATCCAGGTGTGATCTTCTATTTTCTAAGAGTTCTCTGTGATCCAGTGTCCCTTTTAAAAATACTTGCCAAACTGTCCCATTCTCTTCTCCCTGGAAATTCCCAGGCCTGACATTGTGTGTGCTCAATTTCCACTCTTCTGACAATTCCCCTCCTCTTCCTCTGAACATCTCTCACGTTCTCTGTCCAGTCTCTCCCAACACTGAAATCCAGCTTCTCTCTGCTCAGAGATCTGCATTCTGGATTCCAAACTTCAGGTTAGATATTCTAGGTTCTAAGAGCCCTCCCCAATCTCATGATTTGACTTAACTTTCTACTTCAGACTGGAACATTTATTGGCAGGACTTACCTCTTTGCTGGGAAATTTGATTTTCTGAGCTGTTGGGCATCTCCAATATTCCCACTGGAAGATACCTGTAAGTACAAACATTCAACATTTAAGGACCCTCATCAGTTATGATCCTTTTAGTCTTAAGACCACATTTTCCTGTGATCTATAATATAGTTTTAAAATGATCATTAGATTATTATAAAATGTAAATGTGTCTCACTGGTATAATGATCTCAAAACATAAGGGTTCTCTCTTATGAGTCCTCAGTCCTTTTTTTGTCCAAAAATTCTGCAAGTTCCTTTTTATTATTATTTTTTATCCTTGTCCTTTTGGAGGGGGAACGGCAGGGCAATTGGGGTTAAATGACTTGACAAAGGTCACACAGCAAATAACTGTTAAGTGCTGGAGGTCATATTTGAACTTAGGTTCTCTTGACTCCAGGGCCTGTGCTTGATTCACTGTGCCACCTAGCTGCCCCTGATTGTATTATTTTGAAATGCATAATTGTATTTGAGACATAGCAATTTTCAACCATAAGTCATGTATTTTAAAAGCTTCTTCATGTAACACCTTGATTCTTTGGCTAAAAAGACTCTATATTCATTATTATTAAAAATAATATCAATCGCAGTCTTCACCAAAGAAGGAATGCATGAAATTACATTTCTTTTCAGGTGCTAATATTTGGGGATTTACAGTTTACTTTTCATTAAACTAGTCATAGCATAGAAAATACTTTGACCATACCTTTTTGCTTTTGTGGTGTGGTATCTGACATTTGTTTTTCAGATTCATCACGAAATAATAAAAATTTAATTGGAATACATGATTGATATCAGACACACAGACTAAGTTCTCTTGTATTCTTTATGTCTTAACTAGAATATTAACTGTATATTTTGTTTCTCTCTCTGCATGTATCCATACATATATTTCTATATATAGATAGATATATCGCTATATACACACTTATTCATATATATATTATATGTGAAAACAAATCCTTATCTTTTATGATATTTTCCATTCAAACATCCCTTCTAGAGCAGATGGTTAAGTTTCCTTAGAACACCTGCAGCGATCCCATATTATGATTTTTGGGACACTCCAAGTTCTGATCTTTTCTGTACTAAGGGCTCTCTTTGTTCTGATTTCAGCTCACAAATTCTGGGTTCTAAGTGTCCTCCCAGATCTGATATTCTGGCTTCTCTGTCCTATCCAGGTTCTGACATTCAGACTGTGACTTTCCCCATAACAAGGAAAGGCTTTATTCAAGATTCACTGACATCTCGAATATTCTGCCCCAAATGTCATCTTGAAGGCCAGAAGTGTGAGGTTCTAAGGTCACAGTTTCCTAACATATATGATGGTCCTTTTATTCCTTTAAATTGTTCAGTTCATTAATTTTAATACACTTCCCTTCTGCCTTATCATTTTAATAACTTCAAAGTACACATCCTCTTCCTTTTGATTGCAAGTTCTTAACATCTACTCTTTTCCCCCAATATACTCCACTGTGATGATCATTAACAGGGATATCAAATAATACCTGCCTTACCTGATCCAGAGAAAGAAGTATGGAGTCTGAATGTAGATCGAAGCATCCTATTTTCTCTCCTTTTTTCTTTCTTTTTTCTTGGGGTTTTTCCCTTTGGTTCTACTTCTTCACAACATGACTAATGTAGAAATATGTTTAATATGATTGTACATATATAGCCTATATCAGACTGCATGCTGCCTTTGGGAGGGGGAGGAAAAGAAGAGGAGAAAGTTTAGAAATCAAAATCTTCTAGAAGTGACTGTTGAAAAGTAAAACTAAGTAAATATACATAAAAAGAACTGTACTCAAATATTCAACCAACTTCTTGCTTCCACGACAGGACATTTTAGGACCAAAGAAAAGCCTTTGGGCATATATAAAGTTTGGTTTTCTTAATTTTTTAAACTTCATTTATGATCACAATGCACAAAGATTTAAAAATAAAATAATGTTGAAAATTAATTTCTATCTTCTATAAATCCTAAGAACATAACACCTTTTTTTCTATTTTTTTTGGCCGAAAATACTCTATATTACCATTTATACTAAAATCAATAACTGTTATTAGTTAAAAAGGTACCGCAGGGAATCGCATTTTTTTGTGATGCTGGTATTTGGGGTTTGGGATTTTAGTTTTAGCTAGGAAAAAACGTCAAACACTTACACCTATTTGGTTAGGCATGTCAGATTTTTTTAAAGCTTCACCACTGTGTAATATAAGTGAACTTTGAGAAAATGACTGATATCATAAAAAAATCTAACTTCCTATCTATTAATTTACCAAGAACTGCTCACTAAGAATATCTGTTGAAAGAAATCCTTGCAATGAATTATCTTTTCCATTCTAAGGTCATTTATGAAGAGAAGATTTATATTCTCAGAGTCCTCCCATCTATGGCACATGGAAATGATGAGGACACTCCAGTCCTCCCCTTTGGTGTTCTCTCTTTCAGCTGATAGCTCTTTTTGGTTTTTGTCTTTCTTTTTGGAGGGCAGTTGGTGTTAAGTAACTTGCCCAAAGTCACAGGGCTAGTAAGTGTGTCAACTGTCTGAGGATGGATTTGAACTCAGGTCCTTCTGACTCCAGGGCCGGTGTTCTATTGACTTTGCCATCTAGCTGCCTCTCATAGGTCTTTTTCTAAATACTCTCCAAAATCTCTCTTTCCCCTCTCTATGGCTACTCCCAGGCCTGTTCTCCTGGGAACTAAAACCCCACAGCTTCTAAATAGTTTCCTTTATCAACCTCTAAACACCTCCCATTCTCTCTCTCTACTGCTCTCTCAATACTGACATTCCTTCTTCTTAAGCCTCATCCAGCTCAGGTTCTAGATGAGAAATTTCTATCAAGTTCAGATATTCTAGGATCTGATTCATTTACCTGCTCAAGGACTCTGGCTTCACATTCTCACCAAAATTATGTCACTCAGATGTGGGACTAACTGCCAATCTGGGAAACTCTGTAGTCTACATTATCATCCACCTCCATCTTGTCTCTGTCAATGGGAGCTGGAAGCCCAGATGTTCAGTGTTTGAAGGACCTTCACAGAGAGGATATTGGACTGTCTAAAGGAACATCCTTCTAAGATCTCTAACAGGTTTTGGGATTGTATTTTTTCTTTAGCCTAATTTTTAATTGGTTAATTTTAACAGTCCTCTTGACCTTTCTTGATATACTAATTTCCAAACATAAATCTTCTACTTTTAATAATAAATAAATCCTAAGTAGGTAAGAACATTTTTACTAGTAGCGATAGCAGTTTTTACCAAAGACAAAGATCATGGAATTGTAGTTTTGGCATCGTTCAGGTTTTTTGGGGGTAAGTCAGGTTTTAATAACTGGCCAAAAAAGACCCTAGTATTTACCCCATACATTTTTGTCTGTCTCATTTTGGATGTGAGAAATTTTTTTAAGCATAACAGGAATAAAACATTGATCTCTTGGGGGAAAATCCACCTTCTAATTTTTCAAAATTACTTAGCAATGACCAGTATAAGGGTCCACTAGGAATAGAAATGAAAATAAATCCTTGCCATTGGTGATATTTTTCATTTTGAGGGACCTTCCTGCAGAGATGATTTTTGTTCTCAGAACTTTACCAGGTTATCACTTAGGGTGACCTTTTCTGTTGGAAGACCTTTCCTGGATCTGACAGCCCTTCTGCTAAGTGTTCTCCTCCCTTTCTCATTCTCTTGTCCAGGGCTATTTGCAAGGCTCAAATTCTGTGGACTAAGACCCTCCTGATTCTGACAAGGTCAATTCTGAGCCTCTGAAATATTTATCTCTTTCTCCGTTCTTATCCCTAAAAATACTGACATTCCAGCTCCTATAATCCTTCCATTTAGGATTCTAGATTCCAAGCTTGCTTCAAGTTCAGGCAATGTTTTTTCTAAGTGCCCTCCCTGATCTGATGTTCCAGCAGCACTTTCCCCTTCAAATTTTGACATTCAAGAACAGTAATTACCATGACTAGAAATTCTGAATGTGAAGCTCTTGGCCACTTCCAATATTCTTCTTGAAAGGTGCATGGAAAAATTAGACAATTTTCATTAGTGTAAAACTTCCAGTCGAGAGACATTTACTTCTAAGCCTGGACCCTGCTCTCATCGTTAAGTCTCCCTTTCTCAATGTTTTATTTCTTTGGATATTATTAAGATGAACGTATACCCCGAAGCCCTGATGCTTTGGAAGTATCAGGGATGTCTCATTTAAATGCTCCATCAGGAACAACCTAATTTTGCTAAAAAGTCCTTATATTGATTGTAATGAATAGTAATACCACTTGCATTCTATCCTGTGGGAAGTTTATGTTTTGTTTTGTAGTTTTGTTTTTTAGAAATGGGGGATTTTTTTGGTAGCCAAGAAACAAATAATAATTTCATCATACTTTTGACTGAGTGGTTGAGGATGTCAGCTTTTTTAAGCTTCACCATGGGCTAATCTGTAATAAATTGTAATGAATTACTCTTCTGAAATTAGAAATCTCCTTTCCTTTCTTCTTATTTTTAAATATTCTTTTCATCTGAGCAATATTTTAGCTCAATAAGAAGATAAATGAAAATAAATGAGCTGAAAATAAATCCTTTCTTTTCACATTATTTTTTCATTCTAAAACCCCTTCCAGAGTAGAAGATCTATGTTCTCTACGCTCTCCAGCAATGGGCTATGGCAGTTTTTAGGAAACACCAGGTCTGATCTTTTGTCTTCAAATTGCTTTGTCTACTCTGATACCCCTGCTTCTAAGTGCTCTCTTAACTCCTTCTCTCTCTTCTCCAGGGCTACTCTCAGGCCTGGCATTCTGTGGCCTCAAATCCCTCTGGGTCTGTAAATTTCCATCCTAAGGCTCTGAACATCTGCCCTCTCTCTGTTCTGTACACTCTTCACATTGACATTCTAGCTTCTGCAGTCCCTTCCAGCTCAGGATTCTGGGTCCTTCAAGACCAGGCATTCTCTGTTCTAGGATCCATCCCTGATCTAAAATTCTAGTTTCATTTTCTATTCCAAATTGGGACATTTAAAAGTGAATCTTAGCTCTTAGCCAGGAAGTTCTGTGTCCTGAGCTCTTGGCCACCTCCAAAATAAGTACTCAAAAGATACCTGGAAGTCCACATAGTCACTGATCTAAGGACTTTCTGAGACCTGACATTGGTGATTAAGGCTATCCCATCCTATGAGTTATAAGATTGGCTTTGTTTTACTCTGGATGATTTCCGGGTGTTTATTATAAGATAGATGTGTTTTACAGATTCGCTACAATCAAAACAATAAACAATTCCCTTCAAACTCTTCAAAACTTCGTTCTCTTTTTTTAAATTTAGTGAAAAATTCTCTATATTCGTTATCATTAATAGAAACACATATTTGTGCTTTCACTAAAGAAGAACCTTTATGGAATCATATTTGTTTAGGGTTGTATGTTCATTATTATTATTATTATTTATACTTTTTATATTATTATTATTATTGTTTTCAGAGGCTAGCTAAAAATAGCAAATACTATCCCATCCTTTTGGGGCTGTGGTTCAGGATGTTAAAGAAAAATAAGCATCAGCACTGCATATTATAAATTAATTTGGAATAAATGACTGATCTTATAGGAAAAATCAGTGTACTTTTAAAAATGCATTGTAAATGAGCTCTATTTGGGCCTACACAATGTGTGCATGTAAATAAATAACTCTTTTTCTTTTCTGAGGTTTTCCACTCTAAGGCTCCTTCCCCCAGGAGATGATCCTTTTTTTCTCAGTCCTCCCCCCTATAGCATATAGTGATTTGGAGTAATCTGCAAGATCTGGCGATTCTGCACTAAGCACTCTCCTTGTTCTCAGATCTGCTCTTCTATGGACACTGCTAGCTCTCTCATTGTCATCTCCATGGCAACTCCCAGGCCTGATACTCTGTGTGCTCAAACCCTCCTGTTTCTGAAAATGTCCTTTGCCAGACTCCATACACCTCCTCCTCTTTCTTCTCCAGGCCTCACATTTCTGGTCATGCACATTCAACAATCTCATTCAGCTGATGATCCAAATTTTTTCAGGTTCATACTTCCTATGTGCCATGAGCCAGGGCAGGTGCTCTGTTCACTCGTCCAACTAGCTTCCCTGAGGTTCATGTCAAAAAATCATATTATTAATACAATGTTCACAGGGTGTATTGATATAATGATTTTGAAACACAACTCAAATCCCTTATGAGTAGAAATGTAACGCTTTTGTTTTTGCACAGAAAATACTGTAGAATCATTATCCTCAAATATATAATGAATTATTATCACTAGTAATGTCATGTAAGGTGGCATGGATCAGGGGAGCCAGGATTCATGGCCCAGGAATACTCAACACTGTGCTTGCACTGTGCTGACAAATCATTATGTAACCAAAGATAATGCAAACTTAAGAGCTTATTGTTGACATGCTGCCTTCTTTGTGATTTCCTCTCTCTCTATCTATCTATCTATATCTATAGCTATATTTGTATCTCTCTCTCACAAATATATATGTATATTTACATAAATATAAATATACACACACATACACAGATATGTATAGTGCTTGACAGCAAATGTGGATGTTCCCACTTCTTGTCTCAATATGCCATGAGAATAAGTTGACTTGGAAGTTGCTGCCCTTACATTGCTGGATGTTTTTATTTCTTGTCTCCACCTGCCTCAGCCAGAATAAAATAGAAACCCCTTATTTGTGCCTCCATTATCTTCTTTTGGTCTGGCTGAATCCAGTGTCAATATGCCCAGAGCTGACCTCCTGTTTTTTATGTCAATAGCACTCTTTACCAAGGAAAGCAATGGACAGAATTGTATGTGCATGTGTGCCCCTGTTACAGTGTTTTAAGGTATTTGGGGTTAATAGCTAAAAAGTAATACTATTACCATATCCTTTTGGTTTAGTGGTTGGAAAGCTGAGTTTTCTTTTTATGCTTCAGGACTGTATACATAATCAATATAGATTATTGATTTTTTATTTACATAGAACTGGTCGATATTTTGACTCGCTAAGAATATATATGAAAACAAATCTGCTCCATTTAAGATGGTTCCTAATCTAAGGTCCCTTCTAGAACTGAGGATTTATGTTTTCAGAGCCTTTCCTGCAGTGGCCTATCGAAGTTTTTAGGACACTCCAGGTTTACCCCTTTGAGTTCGAAGGCCATCCTTCTCTCTGATATGCCTTTGTCTAAGTATTCTCCTACCTTTCTTATTCTCTCCTCTTTCAGGACAACTGCCATGCCTGGCATTCTTCTGTGTGCTACATCTCCTCCTTCAGACAATTTCCATTCTAAGACTGTAAACATCTCCCACTATTTCATCTAGTTCCTCTCAACACTGACATTGTACATTCTACAGCCAAGTGACTTTTTGTCATCCCATCTGGGGTTTTCTTTGCAAAGATACAGTAGTGGTTTGCCATCTCCTTCTCCAGCTCATTTTACAGATGAGGAAACTGAGGCATAATTAAGTGACTTGCTCAGGTAGTAAGTGTCTGAGACCAGATTTAAATTCACAGAGATGAGTCCTCCTGACTCCAGACCAAGCATTCTATCCATTGCAACATGACCTAGTTGACCTATGAAAAATTACTTTGTTTGTATTTAAAAAAAAGTTGCTTAGCACTGGCCAATATTCTAGTCTAGAGACCCCTCCTAGAGTAGATGAGTTATGTTCTCAAAGCACTGCTATATCTAATTTATGCTGGCTTCTAGAACATCCCAGGATATGACATTTTGGGCTCTAAGAGCTCTCTTCCCTCTGACATCCCGTCTTCTAAGTGCTCTACTGACTCTCTCCTCATTTCTGTGGCTATAGACCCAGGCCTAACCTTCTGTGTATTGAAATCCTCCTGCTTCTAAGCTTCCATTCCCAGCTCCTGAAACACCTCTCACTTTCTCTGTTCTAATCCCTGGCCCCCTGAACTCACATTCCAGCTCCTACAACCTTTTCTGTTCAGGATTCTGGATTCCAAACTTCTTTTAAGTTCAGGCAGTCTTGGTTATGAGTGCCCTCTTCACCTGATATTCCAGCTGCCCTTTCCACTTCAAATTAGGATGCTCAAAGGCAGGAATTACCCCCAGCTAGAAATTCTGGATGCTACAGTCTTGGCCACTTCCAATGTTCCCCTTGAAAGGTGCCTGGACGAATTTCAAAATTTTCAATGGTGTCAAGTTTCCCAGTCAGCAGACATGTTCTTCTAAGGCTGGACCCTGCTCTGATCATGAAGACTTTCTTTTTTTTTCAGGGTTTGCAAACAGATTTATTAATAAAAAATTTAGGATTGAATCCTTATATTTTTCTGTGCACCAAGTAGTCAACATAATTTTCAAGGGGCTAATGAAACTGCATAACCATTCCCATGAAGGTCTTTATTTTCAGGCTTCAGTTACAGTCAGCACTACCCATTCATTCCTCTGTCTCTTCATTCAACATATAGGAAGCACAGGATATGTCCTAGGCACTCTTCTCAGTCTCTACAAAGTTACTAATGAACTCACATGGACCACATCCAATGGCCTTTTCTCAATCTTCATCCTTTTTAACCTCCTTGAAGCCTTTAACACTATTGATTACCCTCTTTCCTTGATTCTCTCTTCTTGAGAATTTTGGGACACGACTCTCTCATGGTATTCCTCCTATCCATCTGATGACTTTTTCTTGATCTTCCTTGCTCATTTCTCCTCCAGATCCCACTCTTTAATTGTAGAAGTCCCAAGGGGTTCTGTCTAGGGTCCTCTTCTTTTTTCCCTCTGTACTACTTCACTTGGTGACCCTGTCAGATCTCATGGTTTTGTTTACAATCTCCATGATGATGATTCCTGGTCTACCTGTCCTTCCCTAAACTCTCTGCTGACCTACAACCTCACATCTCCAATTGATTATCAGACATCTCAGATAGGACATACAGTACACATCTCAACACAAAGTGTCAAAAACATAATTCATTAAGTTCCTCATTAAACTTCATTAGTTCATAAGTTCCATATTACTAAGGATAACACCATCGTCCCAGTCCATGAACCTCTCAACCTAAGTGCCATCCTCAAGCCATTAAGACCTTTCCCCATATTCAATCTGTTACCAAGGCCTGTTGAATTCACCTTTGCAACATCTCTCAAATGTTCCCCTTTCTCTTCTCTGATACTGTCACAAGCTGGTGCAATTCCTCATCATCTCCTGCCTGGGCTATTGAAAAAGCCTTCATAAAGATTTTCAATATTTTATTTATTTGGATATTATTACAATGAATGTAAACTCTGAATCCCTGAGACTTTGCAAGTAAGTTCTAATGATTTCCCATTTAGATATTCCTGGTGGAACAACCTAATTTTGTTAAAAAGTATTTATTTTGATTATCATTATTGGTAAAGGCATCCAGTTTTTCCCATGGAAGGAACGATCTGGCATTGCATTGGATGTCATAGGATACTTTATAATAATGGGGAGAATTATTTTAGCAGCCAAAAAATGGAACTTTCACCATACTTTTGGCTGACTGATTGAGGATGTTAAGATTTTTTTGAAAGTTTCCCAACTAGGTTAATATATAACAAACTGAGATAAATTATTCCTCTCAGAGAAAAATTCTCTTTTCTCTTGACTTTTTAAATTAAATAGAAGTGGTTAATATTTTGATGCAGTTAGCATATCAATGAAAATAAATTCTTGCTTTTCATGATATTCTAAAGACTTCTTTCTAAAGTCGGTCTGTAAATTTCCACTCTCAACCTCTGACTATCTGCCCTCTCTCTTTTCTGGACACTTTTCACACTGATATTGCACTTTCTGCAATCATTTGTAGCTCAGGATTCTTGGTTTTTCAAATCCAGACATTCTTAGTTCTAGAAGCCATTCCTGATCTAAAATTCTAGTTTCACTTTCCATTCCAAATTGGGACATTCTGAAGTGAATTTTATCTCTCTTAGCCAGGAAGTTCTGTGTTCTAAGTTCTTGCCCACCTCCAAAGTAAGTCCTCAAAAGGTACCTTGGAAACACACACATTCACTATTCCATTGATTTTCTGAGACCTGAAATTTTTGGCCATCCCCTCCCATGATCTTTAAGGTTGGTTTTGGTTTTGGTTTCTTTAACAGAAAAGTTTATGCTAGTAAGGTAAACACCTTATTTGACAAGTAATTACTTTAGATTAAGTCTATCTTATAGTTCTGTCTCCACAGATCTAGTAAGTAGATCAGTGGTACTGTGAAACTATACTTTTGATGTCTGAGGGGTCTCCAAGGATAGGGACCTATGGGAAAGGACCCATTTGGATAGACCTCAAAGTTGGTTTGGTTTTGTTTCCTTTTTTGGATAGTTACTATGAGGCAATGTGGTTTTTACATATGTGCTAAAATTTAAAAAAAGCTACGTCCCTTCAAATTCTTCAAAACCTAAAATCTTTTTTTTTAATTTGGTGAAAAATTCCCTTTATTCATGATCATAGATAGTAACATGTATTTCAGTTTTCACTAAAGAAGAACCTGTATGGAACTGTATTGGTTTACAACCTGAATGGAATTCTATTTATTTAGGGTTACAGGTTTTAAATTTTGTTTTATTTTGAGAAGATAGTCAAAAATAAGAGTTACTATCAGCTTATTTTTTTGGAGCTGTGGTTGAGGGGGTATCAAAAATTAAGCATCACTACTGTAAATTATTATTTAAATCAGAATAAATAATGCATCTTTTATGAGAAATTTACTTATTTTTAAGATTTGTTCTAAATAGGTAATTTCTGGGCCCACTCGGTGTCTGTATGTATCTCTGTCTACCTGAAAAGAAATCCTTGCCTTTTTTGAGTTTTCCCACTCTGTCTACTCTGACACCCCTTCTTCTAAGAGCTCTCCTAAATCAATCTCTCTCTCTCTCTCTCTCTCTCTCTCTCTCTGTCTCTCTTTCTTTCTGTCTTTCCTTCCCTCCCTCCCTCTCTATTTCTCTCTTCTCCAGGGCAACTCTCAGGCCTGGCATTATGTCTGCTAATATCCCACTGGGTCTGTAAATTTCCACTCTCAACCTCTGAATATCTGCCCTCTCTCTTTTCTGGAAACTCTTCACACTGACCTTCCTCTTTCCGCAGTCAGGTCCACCTCAGGATTCTGGGTTTTTCAAATCCAGACATTCTTAGTTCTAGAAGCCATTCCTCACCTAAAATTCTAGTTTCACTTTCCATTCCAAATTGGGACATACAGAAGTGAACCTTATCTCTTAGCCAGGAAGGTCTGTGTTCTAAGTTCTTACCCACTTCCAAAGTAAGTCCTTAAAAGGTGTCTTGGAAGCCCACACAGTCAGTGTTTCATGGATTTTCTGAGACCGGAAGTTTTTGGCCATCCATGTCTATGATCTTAAAGGTTGGTTTTGGTTTTCGATTTTTTCAAAGAAAAGTTTATGGTAGTAAGGTAAACACCTTATTTGACAAGTTATTGCTTTATATTAAGTCTGTCTTATAGTTCTGACTCCACAGATGTAGTAAGTAGATTAGTGGAACTGTGACACTATACTTTTGATGTCTGAGGCGCCTCCAAAGATAGGGACCTATGGAAAAGGACCCACTGGGATAGACCTCAAAGTTGGTTTTGTTTTGTTTTTTTTCCTCTTTTGGACAGTTTCTACAAGGCAGTGTGGTTTTTAGGGATATGCTAAAATTAAAAAAAAAGCGACTTCCCTTCAAATTCTTCAAAACCTAACACTTTTTTTTTTAATTTGGTGAAAAATTCCCTTTAATCATGATCAGAAATAGTAACAAGTATTTCAGTTTTCAGTAAAGAAGAACCTGTATGGAACTGTATTGATTTAGAACCTGAATTGAATCGTATTTGTTTAGGGTTATAGGTTTTGAAGTTTTTTATTTTTTTGAGAAGCTAGTCAAAAATAAGTGGTACTTTCACCTTATGCTTTTGGAGCTGTGGTTGAGGTGGTAGAAAAATTAAGCATCACTACTGTAAATTATTACTTAAATCAGAATAAATAATGTATCTTATGTGTAAAATTTACTTATTTTTAAGATTTGTTCTAAATAGGTAATTTCTGGGACCATGCAGTATATGTATGTATCTCTATCTACCTGAAGAGAAATCCTTGCCTTTTTTGAAGTTTACCACTCTAAGGCTCCTTCCCCAACAGGTGATTTCTCTTTTCTGAACCCTCCCACCTAAAGCATACTCTAGTTGGGAATGCATGGTAAGATCTGACCTTCTCTGCACTAAGGCCTCTTTTTCTTACATCCTTCTTTCTCTGGGCACTGTTAGCTCTTGCATTTTCATCTCCATGGCAACTCCCAGGCCTGACACTGTGTGCTCAAATCTTCCTTTTGCTGAAAATGTCCATTCCCAGCCCCCGTACATGTTCCCCTTTCTCTTCTCTTAGCCTCACAATTCTGGCCTTGCAGATTCTACAGCCTCATCCAGCTCATGCTCCTGAATTCCAAATTTCCTTCAAGTGTATACTTTCTATGTGATATGAGCCATCCCATATCTCATAGAATCTCGAAGCTCTTCACCCCAAATCCAGACATTCAAGGGCAAGACTTGTCCCCTAGCTTGCAAATTCTGTATTCTCAGCTCCAGGCCTGCTCCAACCAAGAACTAAACGTTTTGGTTTTAAGGTCTCACCCTGGCAATGCTTCGCAAAGTTGGTTCTTTTATTTTCTATCAATTGGATTATCAATACAATGGACATGAGTTTAAAAGAGGGCCTGAATTTGAAATGTCTTGTTGTTTTCATGACTTAGATTTATAAAATCTTGT
Organism: Gymnobelideus leadbeateri; assembly: GCA_011680675.1. Classification (NCBI taxonomy): domain Eukaryota; kingdom Metazoa; phylum Chordata; class Mammalia; order Diprotodontia; family Petauridae; genus Gymnobelideus; species Gymnobelideus leadbeateri. The sequence goes on along the minus strand of WOXC01003658.1, from coordinate 18,739 downwards.
CCAACATATTGTAAAATCTTACCCACAAATATTCTATATTCTGTATTCAATGTAATTAATAACCACATCCATAACAGTTTTTACGAAAGAAGTAACTGCAGGGAATTGCATTTGTTTCAGTGTATAGTTTTGGGGGGTGACTGGGGACTCCTTTGCTTAGGCAAACAATAGAGAGTTCTCTCACTATGCCCTTCCTACAGTGTGTTTATACAGCAGGGATTAAAAAGAAAGCATCGCCAATGTGTAATAAAAATAAACTGGACAAACCCATTGATCTCATATGTAAAATCTTGTTTGAATGGCCAGTGTCAAGGCCTTATATTCATATACATGTAAAAATAAATTCCTGCCATTTATGAGATTTTCCATTCTATGACACCTTCAGAGCAGATGATTTGTGACCTCAGACACCACCAACCTATCCAATGTCTTGGTTTTTCAGACCCTCTCAAATCTGACCTTTGTGTGTTGTGATGGATTTCTTTAATCTGTTATGACTTCATCTCAGTGCTTTCTTACCTTTCTCATTCTCTGCCCCATGGCTCTTCTCCAAACCCCCCATTTGGTGTGCTAAAATCCCACTGCGTCTGACAATTTCCATTCTCAACCCCTGAACTTATTTCATTCTGTCTGTCCTAGGCCCTGCCAACAGTGACATTTCAGCATCTCTAGTGTCATCCAGCTCAGGATTCTGGATTGCAAATGTCCTTCCAGCTCAGACTTTCTCAGTTCTATATGTTCTCCCTGATCTAGCTTCCTGGATCTACTTTCCACTAGGAACTGGGATTTTCAGAGGACAGACTTGTACTTAGCTGGGAAATTCTATATTTTAAGCTCTCCGACATCTCCAGAATTGCCCTTCCCTGATACCTGGGAGTGTAGATATTCTTTGTTTTAAAGACTTTCCAAGAGAAGACATTTCTGGAACTAAAGAAACACGCTGCTATGCTCTACAAGCTTTTTAAAAAATGGATTGGTTAACCTTCCCAGGTCTGATATCTTGGTTCTAAGGCTGAACCTTCCCATGATTTCAATGAGTATCCCCACTACTTTTTATATTTATTGGATCATTATTAAAATGAAATGTCATCCTTTGTCCTAAACTCCCCCTGCTTCTGACAATTTCCATTTTCAGCTCCTGCTGCCTTCTCTAGTCTCTCAGCACTGACATCCCCACTTCTCCAGTCTCATCCAACTCATGATTCTCGATTTGAAATTTACTTCAAGGTTAGCAAGATCTGGGTTATACAGGTCTCTTGTTGTTGTTTTAGTTCAGTAGTTTTAGTTGTTTATGACTCTCAGTGACCCCATTTGGGTTTTCTTAGCAGAGATACTGGAACACTTTGCCATTTCCTTCTCCACTTCAATTGATAGATGAGGAATATGAGGCAAACAGGGTTAAGTGGCTTGCCCAAGGAAGTGTCTGAGGCCAGATTTGAACTCAGGAAGATAATTCTTACCAACTCCAGGCCCCACACACTATCCACTGTGCCACCTACCTGCCCATACATGTCTTACCCAATCTCATATTTCAGCTTGACTTTCCACTCCAAATTGGGACATTCAGAAGCAAGACTCCTAGCAAGGAAATTCTGTATTCTAAGCTTTCTGCCATCTTTAACTTCTTTCTGGAAGCCCACACATTCAGTGTTCTAAGGAACTTAGGAAGTCTGACATTGTTCATTCTAAGCCACACCCTCCTCTGATATCTGAGGCTTTTTTCAGTTTTTAATTTCTTAGATTACTATTTCAATGCATATGTTATTGAAATGATTTTAAAACATAAGTCTTCTCCCTTATGACATCAGAATTTAACAACTTGTTTATGGGAACAAAAATATGCTATATTCATTACCATTGAGTAAGATTAAGAGCAGTCTTAACCAAAGGAAGAAGTAAATGTAGTAGCATTTGTTTTGGTGTGCACAAGTTTGGGCTTTTGTGAGTGTTTTTGGCCAGCCAAAAAACAGACCTTACTTTCACCACACCCTTGGGGCTGTGGGGTAGAAAATGTGAGAAATTTTTTTGAAGGCATCATCACTGGGCTATTATACATTAAATCATTGTGATAGAAAAATATTTCTCTTTTTTAGAGATTAACTAGATGCTTTAGTGACCAAAATGTGGGTCACTAAGAATATATCTTAATGGCAATCCATGCCATTTATTAGACATTCCATCATAAGGACCCTACCAGAAAAATGGTTTGTGTTCTCAGAACCCTTCCAGCTATGGCACCTCGAGGTGCTGAGGACACAAAGGTACTGACCTTTTGTTCTTTTTCCCATCTCTGACATCCCTTAGCCTAAGTGCTCTCCTCCCTCTCTCATTCTCTTCTCCCAGGCCTGACATTCTCTCTCCTCAAATCCCTGGGTTTCTGACAATTTCCTTTATCAGCCTCTGAATATTTCCCATTCTCTGTGTTCTAGACTCTCCCTGCCCTGACATTTGGCTTCCTACAGCCTCGTCCAAATCTGGTTCTGGACAGTCATGTCCTGAAGTTCTAGGTTCCACATGCCCTCCCTTAATCTCAAACTCTGGCTTCACATTTCAGTGCAAATTCAGACATGGAGAGGTAAGACTTCCTGTCTTGCCAAGAAATTTTATATTCTAAGTTCTAAGGTGCCTCAAACTTTCTTCTTTAAATGGTTCCTGGAAGTCCAGAAATTCAGTGATTTCAGGACCTTCCAAGACATGATAAAGTTGGTTCTGAAACCACATCATTCTATAATGTATCACGTTTTTGTTTTTTTTAATTTTTAAAAGGAGCATTATTATTTATCATTATATTATACTTTAATGTATTATTATTGTTATGCATATAGGTCTTACTGATTTGATTTTTAAACATAAATTGTTATCTAATGAGTCTGGAAAATGTAAAACTTCGTTTTCTGAGGTGAAAAATACTATCTATTCATGATCATTAATAGAAATATAACCCCGCAGCCTTTACCAAAAAAGAGACACATGGAACTACATTTGTTTTTATGTGTTGGGGTTTAGATTTTCCTAGGGTGTTTAGATAGCCAAATAAAAGTCAGAAGATCCAGGAAACACTTCTGACAACATGGCTGAGGCTTCGATTTTTTTGAAAGATTCATCTCTGTGTAATGTATATGAAATTGTTCTAAAGTACTGGTTGTTGTTTAGTCATTTCAGTTATTTCTGATTTTTCATGAACCCAGTAGTAGCTTTAAAATTCTTCTTGTTTGTAATTTACCTAGACATGATTAATATTGTAGCTCATGAAGAACAGATATGAAAATAAGTACTTACTGTCTATGACATTTGCTTTGCTAAGGCCCCTTTCAGAAGAGATGACTTTCGTTCTCAGAGCCCTCACTGCAATGTCCTATGGGAGAATGTAGGAGAATCCAGGTGTGACCATCTATTTTCTAAGAGTTCTCTGTGATCCAAGGTCCCTTTTAAAAATGCTTGCCAAACTGTCCCATTCTCTTCTCCCTGGAAATTCCCAGGCCTGGCATTCTGTGTGCTCAATTTCCACTCTTCTGACAATTCCCCTTCTCTTCCTCTGAACATCTCTCACGTTCTCTGTCCAGTTTCTCCCAACACTGAAATTCCAGCTTCTCTCTGCTCAGAGATCTGCATTCTGGATTCCAAACTTCAGCTTAGATATTCTAGGTTCTAAGAGCCCTCCCCAATCTCATGATTTGACTAAACTTTCTACTTCAAAATGGGACATTTATTGGCAGGACTTACTTCTTCGCTGGGAAATTTGATTTTCTGAGCTGCTGGGCATCTCCAATATTCCCACTGGAAGATACCTGTAAGTACAAAAATTCAACATTTAAGGACCCTCATTAGTTATGATACTTTTATTCTTAAGACCACATTATCCTGTGATCTATAGTATTGTTTTAAAATGATCATTAGATTATTATAAAATGTAAATGTGTCTCACTGGTATAATGATCTCGAAACATAAGGGTTCTCTCTTATGAGTCCTCAGTCCTTTGTCCAAAAATACTGCAAGTTCCTTTGTATTATTATTTTTTATGCTTGTCCTTTTGGAGGGGGAACGGCAGGGCAATTGGGCTTAAATGACTTGACCAAGGTCACACAGCAAATAAGTGTTAAGTGCTGGAGGTCATATTTGAACTCAGGTCCTCCTGACTCCAGGGCCTGTGCTCGATTCACTGTGCCACCTAGCTGCCCCTGATTGTATTATTTTGAAATGCATAATTGTATTTGGGACATAGCAATTTTCAACCATAAGTCATGTATTTTAAAAGCTTCTTCATGTAACACCTTGATTCTTTGGCTAAAAAGACTCTATATTCATTATTATTAAAAGTAATATCAATAGCAGTCTTCACCAAAGAAGGAATGCATGAAATTACATTTCTTTTCAGGTGCTAATATTTGGGGATTTAGGGTTTACTTTTCATTAAACTAGTTATAGCATAGTAAATACTTTGACCATACCTTTTTGCTTTTATGGTGTGGTATCTGACATTTGTTTTTCAGATTCATCACGAAATAATAAAAATTTAATTGGAATACGTGATTGATATCAGACACACAGTCTAAGTTCTCTTGTTTTCTTTATGTCTTAACTAGAATATTAACTGTATATTTTGTTTCTCTCTCTGCATGTATACATACATATATTTCTATATATAGATAGATATATCGATATATACACACTTATTCATATACATATATATATATTATATGTGAAAACAAATCCTTATCATTTATGATATTTTCCATTCAAACATCCCTTCTAGAGCAGATGGTTAAGTTTCCTTAGAAAACTTGCAGCGATCCCATATGATAATTTTTGGGACACTCCAAGTTCTGATCTTTTCTGTACTAAGGGCTCTCTTTGCTCTGATTTAAGCTCACAAATTCTGGGTTCTAAGTGTCCTCCCAGATCTGATATTCTGGCTTCTCTGTCCTATCCAGGTTCTGACATTCATACTGTGACTTTCCTCATAACAAGGAAAGGCTTTATTCAAGATTCACTGACATCGCGAATATTCTGCCCCAAATGTCATCTTGAAGGCCAGAAGTGTGAGGTTCTAAGGTCACAGTTTCCTAACATATATGATGGTCCTTTTATTCCTTTAAACTGTTCAGTTCATTAATTTTAATACACTTCCCTTCTGCCTTATCATTTTAATAACTTCAAAGTACACATCCTCTTCCTTTTGATTGCAAGTTCTTAACATCTACTCTTTTCCCCCAATATACTCCACTGTTATGATCATTAAGAGGGATATCAAATAATACCTGCCTTACCAGATCCAGAGAAAGAACTATGGAGTCTGAATGCAGATCGAAGCACACTCTTTTCTCTCCTTTTTTTCTTTCTTTTTTCGTGGAGTTTTTCCCTTTGGTTCTACTTCTTCTTCTTCACAACATGACTAATGTAGACATATGTTTAATATGATTGTACATGTATAGCCTATATCAGACTGCATGCTGGTTTTGGGAGGGGGAGGAAAAGAAGAGGAGAAAGTTTAGAAATCAATCTTCTAGAAGTGACTGTTGAAAAGTAAAACTAACTAAATATACATAAAAAGAACTATACTAAAATATTCTACCAACTTCTTGCTTCCACAACAGGACATTTTAGGACCTAAGAAAAGCCTTTGGGCATATATAAACTTTGGCTTTCTTAATTTTTAAAAATTCGTTTATGATCACAATGCACAAAGATTTAAAAATAAAATAATGTTGAAGATTAATTTCTATCTTCTATAAATCCTAAGAACAAAAACCTTTTTGTAATTTTTTTTGCCGAAAATACTCTATATAACCATTTATACTAAAATCAATAACAGTAATTAGTTAAAAAGGAACTGCAGGGAATCGCATTTGTTTTGTGATGCTGGTATTTGTGGTTTGGGATTTTAGTTTTAGCTAGGAAAAAAATGTCAAACACTTACACCTATTTGGTTAGGCATGTCATATTTTTTAAAGCTTCACCAATGTGTAATATAAATGAACTTTGAGAAAATGACTGATATAAAAAAATCTACCTTCCTATCTATTAATTTACCAAGAACTGCTCACTAAGAATATCTGTTGAAACAAATCCTTGCAATGAATTATCTTTTCCATTCTAAGGTCATTTATGAAGGAAAGATTTATATTCTCAGAGTCCTCCCATCTATGGCACATGGAAATGATGAGGACACTCCAGGCCTCCCCTTTCGTTTTCTCTCATTCAGCTGATAGCTCTTTTTGGTTTTTGCCTTCCTTTTTGGAGGGCAATTGGGGTTAAGTAACTTGCCCAAAGTCACAGTGTTAGTAAGTGTGTCACCTGTCTGAGGATGTATTTGAACTCAGGTCCTCTTGACTCCAGGGCCGGTGTTCTATTGACTTCACCACCTAGCTGCCTCTCATAGCTCTTTTTCTAAATACTCTCCAAAATCTCTCTCCTCTCCATGGCTACTCCCAGGCCTGTTATCCTAGGCACTAAAACCCCACAGCTTCTAAATAGCTTCCTTTATCAACCTCTAAATACCTCCCATTCTCTCTCTCTACTGCTCTCTCAATACTGACATTTCTCCTTCTTCAGCCTCATCCAGCTCAGGTTCTAGATGAGAAATTTCTATCAAGTTCAGATATTCTAGGATCTGATTCATTTACCAGCTCAAGGATTCTGGCTTCACATTCTCCCCAAAATTATGTCACTCACAGGTGGGACTAACTGCCAATCTGGGAAACTCTGTATTCTACATTATCATCCATCTCCATCTTGTCTCTGTCAATGGGAGCTGGAATCCCAGATGTTCAGTGTTTGAAGGACCTTCACAGAGAGGATATTGGACTGTCTAAAGGAACATCCTTCTAAGATCTCTAAAAGGTTTGTGATTGTTTTTTTTTCTTTAGCTTTATTTTTAATTGGTTAATTTTAACAGTCTTCTTGACCTTTCTTGATATACTGATTTCCAAACATAAATCTTGTACTTTTAATAAATCCTAAGTAGGTAGAAACATTTTTACTAATAGTGATAGCAGTTTTTACCAAAAACAAAGATCATGGAATTGTAGTTTTGGCATTGTACGGGTTTTTTGGGGTTAGGTCAGGTTTTAATAACTGGCCAAAAAAGACCCTAGTATTTACCCCATACATTTTTGTCTGTCTGATTTTGGATGTGAGAAATTTTTTTTAAGCACAATAGGAATAAAACATTGATCTCTTGGAGGAAAATCCACCTTCCAATTTTTTTAAATTACTTAGCAATGACCAATATAAGGGTCCACTACGAATAGAAATGAAAATAAATCCTTGCCATTGGTGATATTTTTCATTTTGAGGGCCCTTCCAGCAGCGATGATTTTTGTTCTCAGAACTTTACCAGGTTATCACTTAGTGTGACCTTTTCTGTTGGAAGACCTCTCCTGGATCTGACAGCCCTTCTGCTAAGTGTTCTCCTCCCTTTCTCATTCTCTTGTCCATGGCTATTTGCAAGGCTCACATTCTGTGGACTAAGACCCTCCTGATTCTGACAAGGTCCATTCTCAGCCTCTGAAACATTTATCGCTTTCTCCGTTCTTATCCCTGAAAATACTGACATTCCAGCTCCTATACCCCTTCCATTCAGGATTCTAGATTCCAAGCTTGCTTCAAGTTCAGACAATGTTTTTTCTAAGTGCCCTCCCTGATCTAATGTTCCAGCAGCACTTTCCCCTTCAAATTTTGACATTTAAGAACAGTAATTACCATGCGTAGAAATTCTGAATGTGAAGCTGTTGGCCACTTCCAATATTCCCCTTGAAAGGTGCATGGAAAAATTAGACAATTTTCATTAGTGTAAATCTTCCAGTTGAGAGACATTTACTTCTCAGCCTGGACCCTGCTCTGATCGTTAAGACTCCCTTTCTCAATGTTTTATTTCTTTGGATATTATGAAGATGAATGTATACCCTGAAGCCCTGATGCTTTGGAAGTATCAGGGATGTCTCATTTAAATTCTCCATTAGGAACAACCTAATTTTGTGAAAAAGTCCTTATATTGATTGTAATGAATAGTAATATCACTTGCATTCTATCCCGTGGGAAGTTTTTGTTTTGTTTTGTTCTTTTGTTTTTTAGAAATGGGGGATTTTTTTGGTAGCCAAGAAACAAATAATAATTTCATCATACTTTTGACTGAGTGGTTGAGGATGTCAGCTTTTTTAAGCTTCCCCGTGGGCTAATCTATAATAAATTGTAATGAATTATTCATCTGAAATTAAAAATCTCCTTTCCTGTCTTCTTATTTTTAAAAATTCTCTTGATCTGAGCAATATTTTATCTCAATGAAAAGATAAATGAAAATAAATGAGCTGAAAATAAATCCTTTCTTTTCACAATATTTTTTCATTCTAAAACCCCTTCCAGAGTAGATCATCTATGTTCTCTAAGCTCTCCAGCAATGGGCTATGGCAGTTTTTAGGAAACACCAGGTCTGATCTTTTCTCTTCAAATTGCTTTGTCTACTCTGATACCCCTGCTTCTAAGTGCTCTCCTAACTCCTTCTCTCTCTTCTCCAGGGCTACTCTCAGGTCTGGCATTCTGTGGCCTCAAATCCCTCTGGGTCTGTAAATTTCCATCCTAAGGCTCTGAACATCTGCCCTCTCTCTGTTCTGTACACTCTTCACATTGACATTCTAGCTTCTGCAGTCCCTTCCAGCTTAGGATTCTGGGTCCTTCAAGCCCAGGCATTCTCTGTTCTAGGATCCATCCCTGATCTAAAATTCTATTTTCATTTTCTATTCCAAATTGGGACATTTAAAAGTGAATCTTAGCTCTTAGCCAGGAAGTTCTGTGTTCTGAGCTCTTGGCCACCTCCAAAATAAGTACTGAAAAGATACCTGGAAGTCCACATAGTCAGTGATCTAAGGACTTTCTGAGACCTGAAATTTGTGATTAAGGCTATCCGGTCCTATGAGGTATAAGAATGGTTTTGTTTTTCTCTGGGTGATTTCTGGGTGGTTAGTATAAGATAGATGTGTTTTACAGATTCGCTACAATCAAAACAATAAACAATTCCCTTCAAACTCTTCAAAACTTCATGCCATTTTTTGAAATTTAGTGAAAAATTCTCTATATTCGTTATCATTAATAGAAACACATATTTGTTCTTTCACTAACGAAGAACCTGTATGGAATCATATTTGTTTAGGGTTGTAGGTTTATCATTATTATTATTTTTTATACTTTTTATATTATTATTATTATTATTGTTTTGAGAGGCTAGCTAAAAAAAGATAATACTATCCCATCCTTTTGGGGCTGTGGTTCAGGATGTTAAAGAAAAATAAGCATCAGCACTGCATATTATAAATTAATTTGGAATAAATGACTGATCTTATGGGAAAAATCAATGTACTTTTAAAAATGCATTGTAAATGAGCACTGTTTGGGCCTACTCAATGTGTGCATGTAAATAAATAAATCTTTTTCTTTTCTGAGGTTTTCCACTCTAAGGCTCCTTCCCCCAGGAGATGATCCTTTTTCTCTCAGTCCTCCCCCCTATAGCATATAGTGATTTGGAGTAATCTGCAAGATCTGGCCGTTCTGCACTAAGCACTCTCCTTGTTCTCAGATCTGCTCTTCTATGGCCACAGCTAGCTCTCCCATTTTCATCTCCATGGCAACTCCCAGGCCTGATACTCTGTGTGCTCAAACCCTCCTGTTTCTGAAAATGTCCTTTGCCAGACTCCATACACCTCCTCCTCTTTCTTCTCCAGGCCTCACATTTCTGGCCATGCAGATTCGACAATCTCATTCAGCTGATGATCCAGATTTTTTCAGCTTCATACTTCCTATGTGCCATGAGCCAGGGCGGGTGCTCTGTTCACTCGTCCAACTAGCTTCCCTGAGGTTCATGTCAAAAAATCATATTATTAATTCGATGCTCACAGGTTGTATTGATATAATGATTTTGAAACACAAGTCAAATCCCTTATGAGTAGAAATGTAACACCTGGGTTTTGGCAGAGAAAATACTCTAGAATCATTATCATCAAATATGTAATGAATTATTATTACTAGTAATGTCATGTAAGGTGGCATGGATCAGGGGAGCCAAGATTCATGGCCCAGGAATACTCAACACTGTGCTTGCAGTGTGCTGACAAATCATTATGTAACCAAAGATAATGCAAACTTAAGAGCTTATTATTGACATGCTGCCTTCTTTGTGATTTCCTCTCTATCTATCTATTTATCTATCTATATCTATAGCTATAAATATACACACACATACACAGAGATGTATAGTGCTGGTCAGCAAATGTGGATGTCCCCACTCCTTGCCCCTACATTGCTGGATGTTTTTATGTCTTGTCTCCACCTGCCTCAGCCAGAATAAAATAGAAACCCCTTATTTGTGCCTCCATTATCTTCTTTTGGTCTGGCTGAATCCAGTGTCAGTATGCCTTGAGCTGACCTCCTGTGTTACATGTCAATAGCAGTCTTTACCAAGGAAAGCAATGGACAGAATTGTATATGCATGTGTGCTCCTGTTACAGGGTTTTAAAGTATTTTGGGTTAATAACTAAAAAATAATACTATTACGATATCCTTTTGGCTTAGTGGTTGGAAAGCTGAGTTTTCTCTCTAGGCTTCAGGAATGTATATAGAATCAATATAGATTATTGCTTTTTTATTTACATAGAACTGGTCGATACTTTGACGCACTAAGAATATATATGAAAATAAATCTGTTCCATTTAAGATGGTTCCTAATGGAAGGTCCCTTCCAGAACTGAGGATTTATCTTTTCAGAGCCCTTCCTGCACTGGCCTATGGAAGTTTGTAGGACATTCCAGGTTTACCCCTTTGAGTTTGAAGGCCTGCCTTCTCTCTTATATGCCTTTGTCTAAGTAATCTCCTACCTTTCTTATTCTCTTCTCCTCCAGGACAACTGCCAGGCCTGGCATTCTTCTGTGTGCTACATCTCTTCCTTCAGACAATTTCCATTCTAAGCCATTAAACATCTCCCACTGTTTGATCTAGTTACTCTCAACACTGACATGGTACATTCTATAGCCAAGTGACTCTTTGTGATCCCATCTGGGGTTTTCTTGACAAAGATACAGTAGTGGTTTGCCATCTCCTACTCCAGCTTATTTTACAGATGAGGAAACTGAGGCAGCATTACGTGACTTGCTCAGGGTCACACAGGTAGTAAGTGTCTGAGACCAGATTTTAATTCACAAAGATGAGTCTTCCTGGCTCCAGGCCCAGCAGTCTATCCACTGTAGCAAGACCTAGTTGGACTATGAAAAATTTATTTTCTTTGTATTAAAAAAATTTCTTAGCACTGGCCAATATTCTAGTCTAGAGACCCCTCCTAGAGTAGATGAGTTATGTTCTCAAAGCTCTGCTATTTATAAGTTATGCTGGCTTCTAGGACATCCAAGGATATGACATTTTGGGCTCTAAGAGCTCTCTTCCCTCTGACATCCCGTCTTCTAAGTGGTCTACTGACCCTCTCCTCATTTCTGTGGCTATAGACCCAGGCCTAACCTTCTGTGTAGTGAAATCCTCCTGCTTCTAAGCTTCCATTCACAGCTCCTGAAACACCTCTCACTTTCTCTGTTCTAATCCCTGGCCCCCTGAACTCACATTCCAGCTCCTACAACTTTTTCTGTTTAGGATTCTGGATTCCAAACTTCTTTCAAGGTCAGACATTCTTGGTTATAAATGCCCTCTTCACCTGATATTCCAGCTGCACTTTGCACTTCAAATTAGGATGCTCAAAGGGGGGAATTACCCCCAGCTAGAAATTCTGGATGCTACAGTCTTGGCCACTTCCAATGTTCCCCTTGAAAGGTGCCTGGACGAATTTGAGAATTTTCAGTGGTGTCAAGTTTCCCAGTCAGGAGACATTTTCTTCTAAGGCTGGACCCTGCTCTGATCATCAAGACTTTCTTTTTTTTCAGGGGTTGCAAACAGATTTATTAAAAAAAATTAGGATTGAATCCTTACATTTTCCTGTGCACCAAGTAATCATCATAACTTTCAAGGTGCTAATGAACCTGCATAAATATTCCCATAAAGGTCTTTATTTTCAGGCTTCATTTACAGTCAGCACTACACATTCATTCATCTATCTCTTCATTCAAAATATAGGAAGCACAGTATATGTCCTAGGCACTCTTCTCAGTCTCTGCAAAGTTACTAATGATCTCATATGGACCACATCCAATGGCCTTTTCTCAGTCTTCATCCTTTTTAACCTCCTTGAAGCCTTTAACACTATTGATTACCCTCTTTTCTTGATTCTCTCTTCTTGAGGATTTTGGGACACGACTCTCTCATGGTATTCCCCCTACCCATCTGATGACTTTTTCTTGATCTTCCTTGCTCATTTCTCCTCCAGATCCCACTCTTTAATTGTAGAAGTCCCAAAGGGTTCTGTCTAGGGTCCTCTTCTTTTTACCCTTTGTACTACTTCACTTGGTGACCCCGTCAGATCTCATGGTTTTGTTTACAATCTCCATGATGATGATTCCTGGTCTACCTGTCCTTCCCTAAACTCTCTGCTGACCTACAACCTCACATCTCCAATTGATTATCAAACATTTCAGATAGGACATACAGTACACATCTTAAAACAAAGTGTCAAAAACATAATTTATTAAGTTCCTCATTAAACTACTCCCCTTCATAAGTTCCATATTACTAAGGATAACACCATCATCACAGTCCATGAACGTCTCAACCTAAGTGCCATCCTCAAGCCATTACGACCTTTCCCCATATTCAATCTGTTGCCAAGGCCTGTTGAATTCACCTTTGCAAGATCTCTTAAATGTTCCCCTTTCTCTTCTCTGATACTGTCACAAGGTGGTGCAATACATCATCATCTCCTGCCTGGGCTATTGAAAAAGCCTTCATGAAGACTTTCAATATTTTATTTATTTGGATATTGTTACAATGAATGTAAACTCTGAATCCCTGAGACTTTGAAAGTAAGTTCTAATGATTTCCCATTTAAATATTCCTGGTGGAACAACCTAATTTTGTTAAAAAGTATTTATTTTGATTATCATTAATAGTAAAGGGCATCCAGCTTTTCCCATGGAATGAATCACCTGGCATTGCATTGGATCTCATAGGATGTTTTATAACAATGCGGGGAATTATTTTAGCAGCCACAAAATAAAACTTTCACCATACTTTTGGCTGACATTGAAGATGTTAAGATTTTTTTGAAAGTTTCACAACTAGGCTAATATATAACAAACTGAGATAAATTATTCCTCTCAGAAAAAAATTCTCTTTTCTTCTGATTTTTTAAATTAAATAGAAGTGGTTAATATTTTGATGCAGTTAGATTATCAATGAAAATAAATTCTTGCTTTTCATGATATTCTAAAGCCTTCTTTCTAAAGTGGGTCTGTAAATTTCCACTCTCAACCTCTGAATATCTGCCCTCTCTTTTTTCTGGACACTTTTCACACTGATATTCCACTTTCTGCAATCATTTGCAGCTCAGGATTCTTGGTTTTTCAAATCCCGACATTCTTAATTCTAGAAGCCATTCCTGATCTAAAATTCTAGTTTCACTTTCCATTCCAAATTGGGACATTCTGAAGTGAATTTTATCTCTCTTAGCCAGGAAGTTCTGTGTTCTAAGTTCTTGCCCACCTCCAAAGTAAGTCCTCAAAAGGTACCTTGGAAACACACACATTCACTATTCCATTGATTTTCTGAGACCTGAAATTTTTGGCCATCCCCTCCCATGATCTTTAGGGTTGGTTTTGGTTTTGGTTTCTTTAACAGAAAAGTTTATGCTAGTAAGGTAAACACCTTATTTGACAAGGTATTGCTTTAGATTAAGTCTGTCTTATAGTCCTGTCTCCACAGATCTAGTAAGTAGATCAGTGGTACTGCGAAACTATACTTTTGATGTCTGAGGCGTCTCCAAGGATAGGGACCTATGGGATCCCATGATCTTTAAGGTTGGTTTTGGTTTTGGTTTCTTTAACAGAAAAGTTTATGCTACTAAGGTAAACACCTTATTTGACAATGTATTGCTTTAGATTAAGTCTGTCTTATAGTTCTGTCTCCACAGATCTAGTAAGTAGATCAGTGGTACTGCGAAAGTATACTTTTGATGTCTGAGGCGTCTCCAAGGATAGGGACCTATGGAAAAGGACCCATTTGGATAGACCTCAAAGTTGGTTTTGTTTTGTTTTCTTTTTTGGATAGTTACTACGAGGCAATGTGGTTTTTACAGATGTGCTAAAATTTAAAAAAAGCAACGTCCCTTCAAATTCTTCAAAACCTAACACCTTTTTTTTTTAAATTGGTGAAAAATTCCCTTTATTCATGATCATAGATAGTAACATGTATTTCAGTTTTCACTAAAGAAGAACGTGTATGGAATTGTATTGGTTTAGAACCTGAATGGAATTGTATTTGTTTAGGGGTACAGGTTTTGAAGTTTGTTTTATTTTGAGAAGCTAGTCAAAAATAAGTGGTACTATCATTTTATTTTGTTGGAGCTGTGGTTGAGGGGGTATCAAAAATTAAGCATCACTACTGTAAATTTTTACTCAAGTCAGAATAACTAATGCATCTTTTATGAGAAATTTACTTATTTTAGGATTTCTTCTGAATAGGTAATTTCTGGGCCCACTCGGTATATGTATGTATCTCTCGTCTACCGCCTGAATTTGGAATGTCTTGTCTTTTTCATGTCTTAGATTTATAAAATCTTGTCCAACATATTGTAAAATCTTGCCCATAAATGTACTATATTCTATTTTCAATGTAATTAATAACCATATCCATAACAGTCTTTACAAATGAAGTAACTGCAGGGAATTGCATTTGTTTCAGTGTATAGTTTTGGGGGTGACTGGGGACTCTTTTGCTTAGGCAAACAATAGAGAGTTCTCTCACTATGCCCTTCCTACAGTGTGTTTATACAGCAGGGATTAAAAAGAAAGCATCGCCAATGTGTAATAAAGTAAACTGGACAAACCCATTGATCTGATATGTAAAATCGTGTTTGAATGGCCAGTGTCCAGGCCTTATATTCACATACATGCAAAAATAAATTCCTGCCATTTATGAAATTTTCCATTTTATGACACCTTCAGAGCAGATGATTTCTGACCTCAGACACCACCAACCTGTACAATATCTTGGTTTTTCAGACCCTCTCAAATCTGACCTTTGTGTGTTGTGATGGATTTCTTCAATCTTTTATGATTTCACCTCAGTGCTTTCTACCTATCTCATTCTCTTCCCCATGGCTCTTCTCCAAACCCCTCATTTGGCGTGCTAAAATCCCACTGCTTCTGACAATTTCCATTCTCAACCCCTGAACCTATTTCACTCTGTCTGTCCTAGGACCTGCCAACACTGACATTTCAGCATCTCTAGCTTCATCCAGCTCAGGATTCTGGATTGGAAATGGCTTTCCAGTTCAGACTTTCTCAGTTCTATATATTCTCCCTGATCTAGCTTCCTGGATCTACTTTCCACTAGGAACTGGGACTTTCAGAGGACAGACTTGCACTTAGCTGGGAAATTATATATTTTAAGCTCTCAGACATCTCCAGAATTGCCCTTCCCTAATACCTGGGAGTGTAGATATTCTTTGTTTTAAAGACTTTCCCAGAGAAGACATTTCTGGAACTAAAGAAACACGCTGCTATGCACTACAAGCTTTTTAAAAAAATGGATTGGTTAACCTTCCCGGGTCTGATAACTTGGTTCTAAGGCTGAACCTTCCCATGATTTCAATGAGTATCCCCCCCTACTTTTTATATTTATTGGATCATTATTAAAATGAAATGTCATCCTTCGTCCTAAACTCCCCCTGCTTCTGACAATTTCCATTTTCAGCTCCTGCTGCCTTCTCTAGTCTCTCAGCACTAACATCCCCACTTCTGCAGTCTCATCCAACTCATGATTCTCGATTTGAAATTTACTTCAAGCTTAGCAAGAACTGGTTATACAGGTCTCTTGTTGTTGTTTTAGTTCAGTGGTTTCAGTTGTTTATGACTCTCAGTGACCCCATTTGGGTTTTCTTAGCAGAGATACTGGAACAGTTTGCCATTTCCTTCTCCACTTCAATGAATAGATGAGGAAAATGAGGCAAACAGGGTTAAGTGGCTTGCCCAGGGAAGTGTCTGAGGCCAGATTTGAACTCAGGAAGATAATTCTTCCCAACTCCAGGCCCCACATTCTATCCACTGTGCCCCCTAGCTGCCCATACATGTCTTACCCAATCTCATATTTCAGCTTGACTTTCCACTCCAAATTGGGACATTCAGAAGCAAGACTCCTAGCAAGGAAATTCTATATTCTAAGCTCTCTGCCATCTCTAACTTCTTTCTGGAAGCCCAGACATTCAGTGTTGTAAGGAACTTGGGAACTCTGACATTGTTCATTCTAAGCCACACCCTCCTCTGATATATGAGGCTTTTTTCAGTTTTTAATGTCTTCTCCCTTATGAATTATCAGAATTTAACAACTTGTTTATGGGACCAAAATATGCTATATTCAGTACGACTGAGTAAGAGAAAAAACAGTCTTAACCAAAGAAGGACGTGCATGTACTAGCATTTATTTTTGTGTGCAGAAGTTTGGGGTTTTGTGAGTGTTTTTGGCCAGCCAAAAACCTGACAGTACTTTCTCCATACCCTGGCGGCTGTGGGGTAGAGAATAGGAGAAATTTTTCTGAAGGCATCATCACTGGGCTATTATACATTAAATCATTGTGATAGAAAAATATTTCTCTTTTTTAGAGATTAACTAGATGCTTTAGTGACCAAAATGTGGGTCACTAAGAATATATCTTAATGTCAATCCATGCCATTTATGAGACATTCCATCATAAGGACCCTATCAGAAAAATGGTTTGTGTTCTCAGAACCCTTCCAGCTATGGCACCTCGAGGTGCTGATGACACAAAGGTACTGACCTTTTGTTCTTTTTCCCACCTCTGATATCCCTTATTCTAAGTGCTCTCGTCCCTCTCTCATTCTCTTCTCCCAGGCCTGACATTCTCTCTCCTCAAATCCCAGGGCTTCTGACAATTTCTTTTATCAGCCTCTCAACATTTCCCATTCGCTCTGTTCTGGACTCTCCCTGCCCTGACATTTGGCCTCCTACAGCCTCGTCCAAATCTGGGTTCTGGATAGTCATGTCCTGAAGTTCAAGGTTCCACATGCCCTCCCTTAATCTCAAACTCTGGCTTCACATTTCAGTGCAAATTCAGACATGGAGAAGTAGGACTTCCTGCCTGGCCAAGAAACTTTATATCCTAAGTTCTAAGGTGCTTCAAACTTTCTTCCTTAAATGGTACCTGGAAGGCCAGAAATTCAGTGATTTAAGGACCTTCCAAGACATGATAAAGTTGGTTCTGAATCCACATCATTCTATAATGTATCTCGTTTTTGTTTTTTAATTTTTAAAATGAGCATTATTATCATTATATGATACTTTAATGTATTATTATTGTTGTGCATGTAGGCCTTACTGATTTGATTTTTAAATATAAATTATCTAATGAGTCTTCAAAATGTAAAACCTAGTTTTCTGAGATGAAAAATAGTATCTATTCATGATCATTAATAGTAATATACCCCGCAGCCTTTACCAAAGAAAGAGCCACATGGAACTACATTTGTTTTCCTGTGTTGGCGTTTAGGTTTTCGTAGAGTGTTTAGATAGCAAAAAAAGTCAGAACGTCCAGGAAACACTTTTGACAACATGGCTGAGGCTTCGATTTTTTTTAAAGCTTCATCTCTGTGTCATGTATATGAAATTGGTCTAAAGGACTTGTTGCTGTTTTTTAGTCATTTCAGGTATTTCTGATTTTTCATGAACCTAGTAGTAGTTTTAAAATTCTTCTTGTTTTGTAATTTACCTAGACATGATTACTATTGTAGCTCATGAAGATCAGATATGAATATAAGTACTTACTGTTTATGACATTTGCTTTGCTAAGGCCCCTTCCAGAAGAGATGATTTTTGTTCTCAGAGCCCTCCCTGCAATATCCTATGGGAGAATGTAGGAGAATCCAGGTGTGACCTTCTATTTTCTAAGAGTTCTCTGTGATCCAATATGCCTTTTTACTAATGCTTGCCAAACTGTCCCATTCTCTTCTCCCTGGAAACTCCCAGGCCTGGCAGTGTGTGTGCTCAAATTCCACTCTTCTGTCAATTCCCCTTCTCTTCCTCTGAACATCTCTCACGTTCTCTGTCCAGTCTCTCCCAACACTGAAATTCCAGCTTCTCCCTGCTCAGAGATCTGCATTCTGGATTCCAAACTTCAGCTTAGATATTCTAGGTTCTAAGAGCCCTCCCCAATCTCATGATTTGACTTAACTTTCTACTTCAAACTGGGACATTTATTGGCAGGACTTACCTCTTTGCTGGGAAATTTGATTTTCTGAGCTTTTGGGCATCTCCAATATTCCCACTGGAAGATACCTAAAAGGACAAACATTCAACATTTAAAGATCCTCACTAGCTCTGATACTTTTACTCTTAAGACCACATTTTCCTGTGATCTATAATATAGTTTTAAAATAATCTTTAGATTAATATAAAATGTAAATATGTCTCACTGGTATCATGATCTGGAAACATTAAAGTTCTCTCTTATGAGTCCTCAGTACCTTTTTTGTCCAAAAATACTGCAATTTCCTTTTGATTATTATTTTTTATGTTTATCCTTTTGGAGGGGGAACGGCAGGGCAACTGCCATTAAGTGACTTGCCCAAGGTCACACAGCAAATA
>WOXC01003656.1:0-322686 GCA_011680675.1 Gymnobelideus leadbeateri | reverse complement strand
AATGACACTGTGTTTCATAGAGCACCCACTATTCTGGACATAACAGAAAAGAAGAATTTAAAAGTATTTATACTCTTGTTTCTTTGTTATTTGTGCTCCATTTCTCTTCTTTTTGATCTCTCTAAATATGCGATCTGTAACTAAATAGTTGTTTCTTAGATAGACAACTCTGTAACACCAAAGTGTTGTTTTTTGGGTTTTTTTTTTTTTTGTAAGATGGGACAGACTAAAGACCTCAGCTTTAAATATTTAAAATGTAGTATAACTCATTATAATCTACCTCATTAGTATAAAAAATTATATATCCCATGGCTCAAATTACTTGTCTCTAAATAGAACAATTCACAAGGAAAGTCTGAGAAAACCAGCTTGCCCATCAAGGTGAACAGGGTCAATCCTATACCAAAGTGATTTAAACATATGACAGTATGGTATGATTTTGGATGCCCAAAGGTCTTCCTCTTCAAAAATATTTCTTTTCTTTTTTTTTTTTTTTTTTAAGCAATTGGGTTTAAGTAACTTGCTCAAGGTTACATGGCTAGTCATTATTTATGTGTGGGTGCTCATTTTCTGAGGCCGGATTCGATCTCGGGTCATCCCAACTCCAAGGCCGGCACTCTTACTCACTGCGCCACCTAGCCGCCCCCTCTTAAAAATGTTTTATCTGTGGAAAATGGGAAATGGGCCTACTATCATAGCTACAATTTTCCCATTAGCCTTTTTTTTTTGATGGATGCAGATATTGGATGCTCCTGCAAAAAAAAAATGTTACTTCATAAGATAATCCATTTTCTCTAGTTACATGAATTAGTTCAATTCAATAAATTTAGGTTTTTTTTAAAGAAAATTAGCATTTTACTACATGCTGACTATGATGCAAGACACTTGGAGAGATAACAAGGTTGCTCCTTTTTCTGGGAACTTAGAAGCTACCAAGGAAGACAATATAAATGCAGATAACTAAATACAAACTAGAGTAAGATAAGTGCATGAAAATATACAAGTGGTACTTGAAGTCCAAGAAGGTAAATTATATATATATATATATATATATATATATATATATATATATATATATATTTCATACATATATATATAATATATAGGTAAATTATATATATATATATATATATATATATATATATATTTCTGTTGTGGGGATAGAAGGGTAGAAGGTTAGAAGGCTTCATGGAGGAGGTGGCATTTTAGCTGGGTCTTGAAGGATGAATAAGATTTCAAAAGAGCAAATATGGGCTTAGGGTGATAGGTGGTTATTACAAATATTGGGAACAACAGGGAAGCAAAGGTACAAATGACATATAGCTATCTTTATTTCTTCCAGACACAGGCTATATTTCTAGTACTTAGCTAAGTTACAGTGAGCACTGCATTCTGGACTCACTTAGGTACTCCAGGACTGTTTTAAGATTTATCTTTGTTTCATTAGTGCCTAGCATATAGTGGGCATTTAATAAATGCTAATTGAATAAATGGATCACAAACAGACAGACAGATTACATCTTTATTTTTGGCTTTGCTTTCCTAATAGTGAAAGGAATAGTGCATTGAGACATCTGCTAGCACTCATATTTGTATGGTGATTAAATTATTTCTTTTCACTTGATGTGAAACTAGTCCCTTCTGGATGCCATTTTTCAAGAGAGAAACATGGTATCACAAGACATGAAAGATCATCTATCTAGTCCACCCCTCTCATTTTGTAGATCATGATAATGAAGATGATAACTATCATTTACATAGCACTTTAAGATTACATGACCCTTAATATATATTTTCTTATTTGATCCTTTCAACAACACTTTGAGGTAGGTAATATTATTGGCCCCATTTTATATATATTTTATTAAAATTGTACATTATATGTAATGTTTTATTATGATATAGGCACATTTTTATTATATATATATATATATTTTTTTTTTTTTTTGCATTTTGGAGGGCAGTTGGGGTTAAGTAACTTGCCCAAGGTCACACGGCTAGGTTTTTTTTGTTTGTGTGCATTAAGTGTCTGAGGCCAGATCCGAACTCAGGTCCTTCTGACTCCAGGGCCTGCGCTCTACTCACTGCGCCACGTAGCCGCCCCACCTTTTTATTATATTAATCCCTATTAGATTTTGAGTTCTTGGAGGGCAGGGACTATCTTGTCCTTTTTGTATTCCCAGCAATTAGTACAATGGCTAATACACAGTAGATACTTAATAAATGTTTGTTAATTGATTGAGTGGATTTAGCAATGAGAAAATAGTCTGTGAGAAGTTAAGTGACTTGCCCAGCTAGTAAATATCTGAAGAGGAAATCTAGCTCAAGTTCTGTGACTTCAGGTTAAGTACCATATCCATTGTGCAGCATAGCTGTCTTACAGAGGAGGAAACTGAGGCCTAAGAAAGCTAGCCTTAGCAAAACAAAAGCTAAAGAAGCTTCAGGCAGCTAGGTGGTGCCATAGTGCACAGAACATTGGGCCTGGAGTCAGGAAAAGTTTAAATCCAGCCTCAGATATTTGCTAGCTGTGTGACTCTGGGCAAGTCACTTAACATCTGTCTGCCTCAGTTTCCCCATCATTAAAATGGGCTTAATAATAGAACTTAGTTCTCAGGGTTGTTGTGAGGATCAAATGAGATAATAATTGTAAAGGGCTTAGTGCAGAGCCCAGCAACATAGTAAGTATTATATGAATGTTAGCTATTATTGTTATTATTAAATGAGATAATATTTGTGGATGACTTATCAGTGACTGGCACATAGTAGGCCCTATATGTATGCTTATTTCCCTTCTTCCTAATGAACTTACCCAATTTTTCAGGGTTAGTCTACTATAATCTATGACAAGAATCCTGAATTCCTATCAATTCTATGCAATGGATATTTCTATATATCATTCATCATCTGTTTTTATAATGATAGTGACAAAGTTATTGGGACATGCTACCTTTGAAATTCTTGAAACTCCTTAGACAAAGCCATTCCCATAGGCAAGAAAGAGACCTCATTGTGGAGTCAGGAGTGACCTGGGTTTCAATGCAGATACTTAATAACTATGTTACCATAAGCCAGTTTTCAAGCCTTGGTTCCCTAATCTATAAAATAGACACAATACTTGCTGAATTTATATTAAATGGTCACTGTGAGATTTAGGAAAGATTCTCTATGAAAAGCACCATATCATGGCAGCTATTATTGTCCAAAGGAGTCATATTATTGCTATATATATGTAATTAGCTTTTTTTTTCTTGCTTTGGCATTCCTGTTTTATTTGGTAAATACTTCTAGCAGTTTCTTGGATTTTAAAATAGTCTAGAACTTAGGGGAAAGTACTGTGTTTTTTTCTCTCCATAAAGGAATTGTTCTTTCACTGGTTTAAAAAGAGCAGTAGTAACAAAGCCCTATCCTTTAGTAAAAGGAGCATATCCATTGTGCAGCATAGCTATATTACAGAGGAGGAAACTGAGGCCTAAGAAAGCTAGCCTTACAGAGGATGCAACTTTGGGAAAAAGGAACATCTTTAGAAGATCTAATCTGAAGGCTGATCTTTCTTTCAAGATTACTATTAGATAGGTAAATTGAGAATGATTTCAAAAGCTCAAGGACAAAGTGTTATAATGGAGAAATAAAAATAAAAGCAAATAACAAGTTTCATGCATTTTCCCTTTTTATTTGTATTTACTTTCAGACAGAAGAAAAATATTTGTTTGATCATGACAAAACTAACAGATTAGAGCATACCCCAATCACGTAGAAACAAAAAGACAGTATTTCCAAAGTCTACCACTAGCATGGATATGTAACTTTCTACCTCTTTTATTTATCTGTTTTTACCCAAAAAAGCAGGTGCAAAGAAACGTGCCCATAAAATAGATAAGTAGAAAGTTATTATTGAAAGTGAAACTAAAGTGTAAAAATGTTCTGAAGTAAAGATAGTTTTTTTTTCAGTAGAGTGGAAAGCTTCATTGTCAAAACAAATAAACTAATACATCTTTTCCCCTTCTCATTTCCTCTAACTCCTTGCATTCAATAACATTTAGATCTCTTCTGATGACATGTTCACACTTTTCCGCACTGATTGTACTTTTACCCATGGATCCAACTTAATCTTCTTGGTAAGGTAATCAGAATTCTCCTTGGCACTTCTAGACTCTCCCACCACCCTCATCAGTCACTAACTTCACCTCTGAGAACCATTCAGCCTATCTTTACCATCACCCATCACCCTTACTCTTTCTATCACCCATGTACTTACTATACTCTTCTCTCCTATTCTCAAGCCCTAGGTGAACCAGTTAAACTAAACACTACACTAGCCTTCATATTTGAGTCCTTTGTCTCCTTATCCTGTCAGTGATAATATCTTGCAAAGTCCCAATTTTGAATTAATCCAATAGCTACCTTTCAACATGCTGTTGAATGGAGCTACAGAAAATCATGAAAGTGTTTTGATTGGATCTGATATACTTTCCCTTTCTAGTAGAATTTCATTGCCATACAAGATAAATAGAAAAGGAGCTCAGAAAGGGGGAAAAAAGCAAGATTTCCTAACTACAAGCATGCTTATGGAAAAAACAAGATACAATTTTTTTCCCCTGAGGATTGTTGTTTTCAAAAAGCTTTATTTTCCCACAAGTGGAAGGTGAAATTTCTCTGAAATAGAAAGTTACCCATAAGTCACCTGAATTCTATTACCTATTGTATTTACCTACAATTTACCTTGACTCCAATGACTGGGGGAATGACTTTTACATTCACAGTGAAGAATGTTTTGGAATGATAGGTAAACAAGCAATGCCAAACAATACCCCTTATATACTTCTAGTTCCCTTTAAAATTATAGAGGTTGTATATTAAGATTATTTCTCATTATTGTGAGAATATGGGATGTAGACAATTTCTAACTGGGAAGTCAGTACAGATTTAGAACAAAGAAGGACTTTTGGTTGGAAAAGTATTGGGCAGAAGATTTTCCAGACTGCAGAGTTACTGGGAATGAATACTGAAGTGTGTCTGTTAAATGGCAAACCTTGAAAAATGTTTTCAGGGCATTGGAAGATCATTGAACATAGCTTCTATTTGAAATTCACATTCTGTTCCTCAGAAGTGCTCACTAGTGTTGGGAGAGGAGAGGGCCTAAGTTTTATGTGTTTTTTTTTTTAAGATTTCTGAAGAGGATTTATCTAGAATGATATTGAAAAATATTTGGTGTGAAATAAAAAACAAACATCTAGCTTTCTGTATTTCACTTGGCATTCATTGTTAATACCATGATATTTCAAATAGAATCTATAAACTATATTTTGATGAAATTGAAAATGCTAGAAAAGGTTATTTTCTTCTTTCTAGGCATTGGATATGAAAACTGAATGTTGACATATTCCTGGTCTTTTAAGAGACTGTATTGCTCATGCATTACTCCAAATTGATGAAATAACCAGCTCCTGGAGATTTTTATTTATTTATTTTATTTGCATCTAGATAAGGAATAGTTTCCTAATCCAAAAGAATAAGCTCTAAATATCTTATACTTAAATTTTGAATGGCCAAGAGATCTGAGACTAGAGGAAGCATGTCAAATCATATCACATGGCCACTGACCACTCAGTCTTGTTTCGATTGATATTTTCTACTCCATTTGATTCAATTAACAAAACACTCAAAAATATCTTCTATAAGAAAGGCACTGTAACGGCCTTGGGAACACACAGGAACAATATTTATACATCCATTCATTTTTCTATCTATTTGCTCCTTCCTTTATCATAAGAAAGAGTTCCTGTCTTCCAGAAGTTTATGTTTTAATGACTAATGGTCTACAACTCCATTCTTAATTCAGCTCAGAGAAGCCAGCCCAGAATGCTAAAAGGCCGTGTCCATAGAGTTGACTATATTAAGTTATCATTTCTTGTGAAGTTGTTCATTTTGATAAGGAAAGAGCAGAGGAATAAGAGAGTAGGAATACAAACCTAGGCAACATTAAACACTAGGCTCCTGAAGAAGATTAGGATGAGATCCTACATGAAAGAGAGAGGGAAGTTATTAAAGTTATTAAAAGCAAACATTTTGGTTCAGTGTTTTGCCTGGGGCTGGATTTTGTTATTATTGTTAGCATTAAAGAATAGGAGTACAATAATACTAAAACTTGGTTACTAATGTAATTAAAACAGGTTGTAGAGAGCACGTGCAGATATTCTCTGCCTACACTGACTATCTGGGGGCTCTAGGGAGAACTTTGGACTGTGCCCAAAATTATTGCTAAGGATTGGAGATAAAACCTTTACTCTTTGAGAATGAAGGACCAATAATAACAACAAATTATTGTTGGTTAAAGAGCCAGTAGACCTGACTAATTCAAAGAATCTGTTAAAAGAAGAGATGTTTTTTGACCCATGTTCTGTGCTTTTATTCTCAAGGTAGCAAGATGAGCACCAGCAAAGTTGGGAAATATTGGGGTGCTTCCTCTATCCTAGTATGATGGTGATCTACTTACTTGGAATTTAATGTTTAACCTTCAACCTTTGGTAAACGTAAATTCTGACATAACGTTTATAGACTTTAATCAATCTGAGGATAAATAACCCTGGCTTTAGTGGCCCATGCAAAGTGTCCCCTTCAATAAGGCTATTGTTGTTCAGTTGTTTCAGTTTTGTCCAACCCTTCATAATTCCTTTTGGGATTTTCTTGGCAAAGATACTTGAATAGTTTGGCATGTCCTTCTCCAGCTCATTTTACAGATGTGGAAACTGAGGCAAATAGGGTTAAGGGACTTCCCTCTGGGTCAGCCAGCCAGTAAGTATCTGAGGTCAGATTTGAACTTGGTGAGATGAGTCTTCCTGACTCCAGGCCCAGTATTTTGAGGCACTCTGCCACCTAGCTGCATTTACCAGAACAATCCTCCCTCAAAACTTTCTTGAAGACTCAAGTAGTTTTTGTGTGTTTTAATGTCAAGGAGGGAGGTATCACTTTTCATTTTCAAGTTCCATGAAATTAAAAAATAAATAAGACAATCTTGAGATGTCAGCAAAGCAAATTATTGAGCAGAATAGGTGTTTACTAGCCAACTCGGGTTTATGGAGTATCCCAAAAACCTCAGTGTAGTTTTAAGATTCAATAGCTTTAATAATTTAAAAGCACACTAAGTCCTTTGGGATATTCTGTGCAGTTAGGTAAAGCATTTATAAATGCTTACTCTGTATAAGGCACTTTGCTAAGCACAGGAAATATAAAGATAACTAAAAAAGGCAATCTCTTCCCTTAAGGAGCTTGCGTGCTAATTGTGGATGACAGCATATTAAAAGGAAATGGAAAGTGGGGAGAGAAAAGGGTGAAGTTGTTAGGAAGGAGGTGAAAAATCAAAGTTAGGAATGGAGCCAGGAGAGAAGATTATGGAAAAGCTGGGCACTTTATGAAATGGTGGATAAAATAGTGTTAGGTGGCATCTGTTAGAAGAAGGCTAGAAACATCTTGGAAGCATGATTGGAGGATCTGAGTTAAAATTCAAAGTTGACTGTGTATTCATAAAATTTTTTAAATAAAATCATACACTAGTTGAAGACCTTCAGGTTACAATTGATAGCATTTTAATAAATAACAGAAGCAGGAAAAAAATTAAACATTTTTTTATTGCTTATGTGAAAATGTAGGATAATTTATACAGAAAAAATAAATTCTCAGACATAAGAAGAGAAAAAATGGATTTGGGAGAAATATGGCTAAAAATTATGTAGGTTACCATAAAAACAAATATGTGCAGTATTTTTACAGTTTATTATATTTCTTTGTAACAAGCTCTAGGGGAAGCACTGCAATTATCCTACCACCATGTTTTTAAATGAGGAAACTGACCCTCAGATAAAGGACTTTTTCTTTCATTCTTGCTGTTAAGTCGTATGTGACTCTTCATGACCTATGGAATTTTCTTGGCAAAGATGCTGAAGTGCTTTACCATTTTTTTTCCCACCGACATCAGAATTCTCATCTACAGGTAAGGAAACTGAGGCAAGCAGGGTTAAATGACTTGCCCAGTTTTACGCCACTAGTGTCTGAGACCTGGGAAGTTGAGTATCTCTGACTCCAAGCAAAATGCCACTGAGTCACCTAACTGCTCTGACTTCCTCATAGTCAGACAGCAAATAAGTGGAACAACCATGAGTGCAGTTCCTAACTACAAACCTTGTCTTCTTTCAACTACTCCACACTACCTGTACAATAATACCAAAATCTCAGAAATGTCCTGAATTGTCTGACAAAAAAAAGTTCAGCATGAGCATTTAGATCTTGGAAATCAGCAAATTCTCTGAGTCAAGGGCTCAGTTAATTATTTTGTTGATTATCTTGATTTAAGAGAGTCATAAAGAAAATGTTAATAATGGAATTTAAATTTAAGTGTGTCTTTTGTATTTTTTTCTTGAAGCTGCTTGTTAAACTTTTACGTGCATACCCCGTAATCTTCCAGTCCTTGATGTTATTCATAGCTTGACCACTCCTCAAGAATAGAGTGCAGCTTATTGTTCAGACAAATACATCTTTGAGAAAAAAAAATAAAGATTTGGATAGCAGGGGATCCAAGTGGTGGAGACTGCAAACAATGGTAAAATTTCTCTCAGACCAAGACAGCAAGACAAATACAAGTAGTTTTGTTGAAGAAATCACATATATTGCTCTGGGAAATTGAAACAAGTTCAAGCCACAAAGCTTATAGTATTCAGAACCACTAATATCTTAGAGTATTTTATATCATATGTGGAGTCTTATATATCACATAATAATTATATCACACACATATACAAATACACACACATAGCTGTTGATATATGGGATTTTTTTTTGATATACATTTATGTCCAAAGAGACAATATGACTTGGTGGAGAGTTTATCTGAAAGTCAGGAAGACGTGGGACCAAATCCTGCTTCTGACAAATATTTACAGTGCAACCGCGAGCAAGTCATTCAACCTTCTCAGTACTCCTGGCCTGTCTCTAAGATTATATGTTTAAAAAAGAAGAAAATAATTCTGACTTTCATTATTAGAGACAGAT
The DNA here is from genome assembly GCA_011680675.1 of Gymnobelideus leadbeateri. Classification (NCBI taxonomy): domain Eukaryota; kingdom Metazoa; phylum Chordata; class Mammalia; order Diprotodontia; family Petauridae; genus Gymnobelideus; species Gymnobelideus leadbeateri. The sequence goes on along the minus strand of WOXC01003656.1, from coordinate 313,644 downwards.
TCCTCAAACATGAGTTCCCAATGTATGTGAAACCACAGATCCCATTTCTGTTTCCTTCTCCCTCTCCCTATGATGCAATATAATTCACTTGTGTAGACAGCCTGTGGAGGAAGAAATTTAAGTGATTTGCACAAGACCTAGTTCAGAGAACTACAAAAGATGAAAAAGGGTCTGAAGAGAGTAAAGACAGTGAAGTTATACATTCACAAGACTGGTATGAAAAGGGCCTAAGTTGTGATGGAAATTCAATGCTTGCTATTTCCATAGAAAGCAGATGAAAATGGGTTTCAGTTACAGTATAAAGGATTTAGGTGAGATTTTATCTGAAGATTTTAAAGAATAAGGCAAACAGTTCTCCAGGTTAGTGTCCACAGACTCTTCCCTGTGCAAAAGGAAATGGAGATAACTTCCTAAAGTTCCTTCCAATCCTATGCTATGAAAAAAAATATAGATATGTATATATATATATGATATTATATCTCACACAGAAAATTGAATTTCTAAAGTCTTTGAAGAAACAGAATTTTCTTTAAAGTGAGAAAAGAAAAATCTGTGATACTGTAGAAAACATAGCCTCCAGTTATACTACTAAATCTTCAACCTTTTCTCCACTTTCCTGAAGTACAGGGATGGTGACAAAGATTCTTGTCATATGGTCTCAAGAAACTTGCCCCTACAGGAATCTAAGGTGATGATGGTTCAGCTTGTCCAGGCATCTTCTTCTTTATTCCAATGACCTTTGTATTTTCTCCATATTAAAGTATCTCATTTGATTTGGAAATGGCTTGGAAGCTGAGAAAACCTCTATTCAGCAAAACTTCCATGGACTATTAAACAAGTTACACTCAGAAAGCTTTCAGATGAGAATAGATTCCAATGTCATGAAGGAAACCATTCAGATAAATAAATGTGTTATTATCATCAATATAATATTGGTACAGACAATGGAGGCATGAGGCCCGTCTATGGCACAGAACTTTACCCTACAGCTGATTTTAAAGGGACTAATGTCTCTCTTTAAAGTAAAGTGATAAGAAAGGAATGATATAAATGAGAATGACTAGTGAGTAGCACAATTAACTCTAAAAACGCTTGTACTAAATTGGCTTTAGATTGACAATAGATCTCTTCTTGGGGAGGGGAAGGAGAGAAGAAATAAGATTTTTTTTTTAAGAACTCATGAGACATAGTAGGTTGGTGCCTAATGATGTGATATAATATAAGGCATCACTCGGTGCTAAACTAAATTTGCATAATGCCTTTTTTTTCCCTAAGAGATTGCTTTATAAGATCAACACAGGAACTGAAATGAAGTGGAAAAATAAAATCACCAAAAGCAAATATTTTCCCAGTGTCTGCAAATATTAATAATAATGTTCAGTTCTCTATATCATTAGCTCTGCTGAGCACCCACCTGGATGCCCATAAAAAGTACAGGATCGTCTCAGCTAGTATATCCTCTGGGGATGAAACTCCTCTAAAAGAAAGTTGTCTAGGTGTTTCAAAGCATTCCTCATAAATCATGCAAAGTAGGGTTGACATGAGTTATAGGGCTCCATGGTAATGTTTCTACTTAGCCATATGCAGCTGTGGAGGGCAAAAAATACCTCTTAGAGTACAACCAAGGTAAATGATAAGGATTTGGGTCAGAATGATTAAGTCAGTTAAGTTTGTTTTCTTAATCCCCAGGTTCTGCTTTCTGAGCCTTCTTCCTTTCTTCTCTGGGAGTCCCTCCTTTTTTTCAGGTTCCTGCTCTGACTTCCACCCCACCCTTGGTCCCTTTGAAACCAATGAGGCAACAATTCCTGCTGTCAAGAAACTTAAAGTCTAATTGACTTACTCCAATATCTGGAACTCACCCAACCCTTACACTTCAATAAGGTCCCTCACCCCATACTCTTAACCTGCATCCTTTCCATGGTATACTGGAAAAATACTGAACTTGGAAAGTCAATAAGATCTGTGTTCAAATTCTATCTTAGATATTAGTGCTATGAATCTGGGCACATCACTTATCCTTTCTCAGTTTCAATTTCCTAATGTCAAAAATAGAACACAATCATACCTGTAGGAGTTAATTTATAGGATCGTTGTCAGAATTAACTGAGATCATGTATGTGAAATGTGTCACAAGCCTAAAAAATACTGTATAAATAGCAGTTATCATTAATGATGAAGATGATAATAATAGATCTTTTTGCCTTAACTCCAGGAGCTAAGCTCCAGTCCTATTCTTCTCTCCTATAATCATTGCTATTTGTAATTTGGTTTACCTTAAAACAGCTTTTACTTTTGTTAGTATTTAACTACATAAATCATTAAACAAGTAATAATTAAGCACCTACCATATGTCAGGAATTTAGGATATAGTAGTGAAACCAAACTAATCCCTACTTTCGGGGAGCTTACATTCTACCATGAATTCCTACTGGTCCTGTCTGATGGATGTGGTTGTGGTTGTGGTTGAGTACACGAACACTAGCTAGAGGCAGTGGCTATGATTTCATCATATGGGCATGCCTTATGTTCTAGTGGGGCATGAATTCATAGACACACTTGCTGTTCTAGTGAGGCACTGAGGCATATATAAGGAAGTTAGTATATTGGGCTGGGGGGGAAGGGAAAGGAAGGGCAGCAGTTGGGTAGGAGCAGTGCACCTGCTATTCATTGAGTCTGGGGGCCTTTGGTGTGCTTAAAGTCAGATTGTGTGGTTAAATCAGGATATTCCTGCTGTTCAATGAGGCCCATAAATCAGTTAGAAAATTGGGGCCAGAGGCAGCTTTATTAGGATTCCATTACACAGACTCTGCAAATAAAATCTGTTGTTGGAACACATTCTCTTTGTGTAGAGAGGTATGACTGTATAAGTTGTGTTGGTAGGAATTTTCTACCCATAAGGGATGCTGAAGGCATAAAAACAGACAAATATTGATCAAAGAATATACTGAAATTAACTTCCCTTGGATGATATTAACAATCTCCTTGAGAAAGATGGTATAGCTGTGTTTTATTTTTAAAAAGGGGGGGGCAAAAGAGGAGCTCCAGAAAAACCTGCTTAAAGCATATGCTGATTACCTTGCACTTAAGGATTTCCATGAAATCTGAATTTTTTCAAAGATTGTGAATCTTCAGTGTAATCATAGGAAAGTTGTAGTTTAGGTTAGTTTAAACTCAAGAGGCCACTGTGGCTATAATTTTGCCCCCAGAATTTGATGGTCGATTCCCATTAATTGCACTCAATTTAAGCCACTTGTGTTCCACACCACAGAAATACTCTGAACCTAGGAGATAGGGCACTTTAGAAATATCGAATATATTAAAATTTGTGTGTGCATCATAGAATTATGATTTCACCAAAGTCAAGAATTTCCATAATGTGTAAACTTACTAACAATGCTGCTAAACAATTCTTCTGTAATTTATGGTTTTAGAGAGTTGTTTTTGATACTAAGAATTTGCGTGACTTGCTAGTGAATACACAGATGGTCTATCAGATGTAGAATTCCAGACCAAGTCTTCTCTTCTCTAAGACTGAACATTTACCTATAGAAAGAATTACAATTTTTGAAGTCACATTATATCTGTTCAGATTCTATTTTTTTCCTACCAAAAGATTTTCTGCTGTATCCCTTTTAATACCCTCAAATTTACAGGAGGAGGATGTCAGATTTTCCTGGGATATCAGAATATTCTAATTTATTTAGGTATAATTATAAATAACTTCATGAATGCCCTCTTTCCCAGAGGTCCACCTCACATTCACCTATACTCTGGCAATCAAGAGAGTAGGTCCCAGTTTGCAGTCTCTGTTGAAAGTTAGGCTGGCAAAAGCAACTAAAAATATCCATACCCTTTTACTCCAGTGATTCTACTGGTAGGCATGTTATTTAATATATTCCATGATATTCATAGAATCACTTTTTGTGGTATTTTCAAAGCTCTGGAAACAAATGCACATACTTGACTAAAATGGGACTAATCAAAAAGAAATGATTAATATGAAATATGCTGAAGTGAATGAGAAGGTGTATATGATGGGATAAAAAGTGAAGTAAGCTGCATTCAATGACTTCAGCAATGTAAATGAAAGGAAAAATAAATGAAACAAGAGTTGCTTAATTATAATAACCAGCATGACCCCAGAGAAGAGTTGAGAAAATATAGTTTGGTCTATTTCTTGCTCGGGGGGAGGATAATAGAACCAGAATGTTGCATGAAAGGTCAAACATGGTTGAAATTTGGGTGGTTTGGCCAACACCCTTTTTTCCCTCTTTCTCTTTAAATCTCTGATACAAGAAATGGTTCACTGGATCAAAAAGGAGGAGGGATATATTTGTTAATGTGTTGTAGAAATTAAAGTCATCGATAAAATAAGGGGGGGTAAGGAATTTGTAGCATCCATCTTATGCTTTAAGGTTTCCAGAGCATGTCCTTTGGATGCATTCTCTTTTGGTCCTCGCTACAACCCAGTGAGGTAGGTACTATTTTCCCCCAATTTAAAGGATAAATGACTTACCCAGGAGCAAACAACTAGTATGAGACAGGCTTTGAACTCAGACCTTTCTGATTTAAGATACAATGCTCTACTACTATATTGCCTGGACTCTGCTGCTATTGTTTTTAAATTAAAAAAATATAATCTCTCCCCTTCCTAAGGGAATAAGCAAGCAAAATCCTAGCTCTTCCTTCAGCAGTAATACCCCTGGGTATCTGGGTGTGGCCACAGTTTCTTTATGTGAGTAGTCAGTATTCTCCTGGCCATTTCTCTATTCCCAGTGTCTTTGCCTACTCTGCCATGTTTAGTCAATGTTCAGATGGTGTGCCCATAAGCACCAAGTTTTTAGCCATTCTTTGACTGTGACTTCTGGAGGGTACTCTACAATGGTGTCTCTGTCCATTCCTTGAGTGGCAAACAATAAGCCAACTAACAGTAGTTTTTTAATTGCTAACTATATGCCAAACATTGGAGATACAAAGACAAAAAGAAGATATTCCCTGCTTTCAGGGAGCTTTGAGTTTCAAAGATGAGATGACATGTAGATAATATGAGTTTATATAGCTTTCCTGGTTGCAATAATATAAAGGGCTTTAGGGGGAATATATAAATTAAACTACAAGAACAATTTTGGATATACCTAAGGTGAATACACAAATTAAGTTCTAATAATGACCCTCAGTTCTATACATAGGCATATGAATATTTTTGGTGTATATGCACATGTTTGGTTATATGTATGTGTGTTTTTACACATATATTTTCTGGGCCAGGAAGATCCCCAGTAACTAGTGTTAAATTCATCTGTGCCATAAGTCTAAGCATACTGATGGCACAGCTACCAAATCCTTTTACACAGACCCTGGAACATAAATTCTGCCAGGCAACAATAGATCCATATACATTAGTTCTTCTCCATGAACAAATTCACAGAATATTAAAGTTGTAAAAGACTTTTGATGCCTTATAGTCTAACCTATATTCCTCCCCCCCCCAAAAAAAAACATCCCCACTACAACATACCAACTAACTAGCAGAAATGTAAATGGTAAACTCCTTGTCTGTTCTACCTGCTTCCAGCAAAACTTCCTAGTGCAGGAAGAACCAAATTAAAATGTGATTGGGAAATATTTAACAAATAAAGAAAAATACAGTACAGAATAGATGGTGTTAATATATGGTTTTCTAAATCAGTGTGTAGTCCACATGGATGTATATTTTTTTGGTTTAGCATCACTGTTGTATAGAATCAAAAAGTCCATCTCCTATAACTCATGTTCAAGTCAAGATCAAGACTGAGCCATTTAATTCATTCTTTGTCTACTTCTCATACTATATCACATAACCCTGCATTGTCATCTGATGAATTTCCTACACTGAATTTTGTTGTGGGATATTCATACATACCTCGTCAAGGAGTCATGCAATGCTTACTGGGCTCTTGAGAATAGTTCTCTATACTGACCTTACAGGTCAAGATTCCAAATTTTGCATTACCCTCCTGGTTCACTTATGAGCTAATCCTAGTCAAGTGCTGTGCTATCATTTGTCATTGACAAAGTCACATGTCAATCCATTAGTGTATGCAGCCATCACAAAAAATTTATTAAGACCTCTTTTTCTGAAAGCTCTATCATCCACCTATTCTGCTACTTACATTGAAAAGTTCAAACAGTTCTGCTGTCTTTTTAGTTGGTTATGTGATCCTATTTTTCCTTTCCTGGGTGCAATTTCACTTTACTTGTCCAGCTCCAGTAACCCCTTCTTTATTTTCTGTAATATCTTAAGGGAATACAAACAAATTGAATGCAAAAGAAAGAACATATGTAAATACATTATCAGAATGGGAAGAAAGTGTCTTTTACCCAGAAGGATCTCTTGTCCTTTAAAAATTATGTTACAGATTCTGTATGTCTGTTATCAGTCTGAAGGATGAAGTTCTGGGATTTTTAGGAGTCATTTAACCAACTTATGGCATTGTTCCTACATTTACTGCCAAATCAAGAAGTTGTTTACAATGCTTGTAGTTCCCAGCAAGCTCCCAACAAGATTTGGAATGGAAGATAAAATTAAGCTAGAGATGTTAAAGAGGAAATGTAGATAAAACTGCCTGGGGAATTTATCTGAGCAAGATAAAATTATACCATTTATAATTAGACCAGAACATCAGGTCTGACATCCCTAGGGGATTTCTTGTGCAGACACTATTGACACCATCAAAAAATAAATGGTATTCTTGGTATGGATGCTGGTAAGAAATGAGTCTTTCTTACCTTAAAAGTAACCCTTTCTTAAGTTGACTCTAAGGGTTTCTACAGCTCTAACAGTTAATTAGGCAGTGACGTTTTCTTCCATTTTTATTTCTTTTGCCTAACTCTTTAACAGTGATATCATCATTGATACTTAGAACAAGCCAGCTAGTAGAAAACACAAGCACAAAAAGAGTCTGTCTGTTCATATTTAGGCTCTTACTATCTGAAACTACCTAGGAACAATTAAGTAAATTGAGTGACTCTTGTCATGGTTTGTGAAACTTCTCTGCTCAAAAACCCTTAGTAACTCCCTATTGCCTTGTAGAATGACCTATAAACTTTAACTTCTTATTTAACACCTTTCACAGATTTGTTCCAGCTTTTATTTGGGGTTTATTTTCACTACCCCCACTTCAGGTACTTCATGCTCCTGTCATATGGACTACCAACTGTTCCTTGATCTTGTCCTGTAATGCACACCTCATGGCTTCATGCAGTCTGTCACCCTGCCTGACATGTATGTCCTGTAATGTCTAGGTCTGGTGCTTTCTCTTCCATGAAACATTTCCTGATTCCCACCTAAAGCAATCTCTTCCCTCCTCAGATTTTCTCAAAGCATTTTGTCTTGAAATATTCATTTGCCCCTGACACATTGGATCTCACAATGAACTTCAGTATTTAAATATTTGTATTCATAAACACATGCTAGATCATATGCTCTTTAGAGGCAAGGACTGTGTCATTTCTCATACTGGTAATTTCAATGAAAGTTGCAGCCTGATATTATGAGTTAGGAGCTAGCCTACCAACCGGGGTTCAGTTCATCCCTGTGCTTCATCCTGACTGGGAGACAGTCAGGAAATCATTTAAACAGTTAGTTCCCAGGCAATTCTCTGGACCCGTATACTGAAGAAAAATTTCTGATTTGCCATTGGTAGATATTCCTTACCAACCTTTTATATCTATGAAATCATAGTTTTGGCCAAAATAAAAGGAAATTACAAGGGTACTAACCATATTAATCTGTTCATATAATAATAATAATATCAAGGGGTGGCTAGGTGGCGCAGTGAGTAAGAGCGCCGGCCTCAGAGTTGGGATGACCCGAGATCGAATCCAGCCTCAGAAAATGACCACCCACACATAAATAATGACTAGCCGTGTAATCTTGAGCAAGTTACTTAACCCCAATTGCTTAAAAAAAAAATAATAATATCAAACACCTTTCCGTAATGCTTATTATGCACCAGACACTGTGTTAAGTAGTTCATAATTATTTTCTCATTTGATCCTCACAACAACACTGGAGGATAGTTAATATTAATGTCCATTTTAGAGATGAGGAAACTGAGGCAAACAGTGGTGTCCTTCCAAGGGACACATAGCTAGGGAGTATCTGAGATTGCATGTTAACTCAGGTTTTCCTGATGCCAGGCCCAGTGGCCCATTTACAACATCATCTATGTTTGTCAAATTAAGAGATTCAAGAGCAATTTGATCATGTTTTTCAATTTACCTTCATTAGTCTTCATACTATCAAGATGTGAGTTTTGAATTGCCATTTTTATTTTATGAAGATGACCTGCCTTGAAAGTTTGTGTGCATGTGTGGGTGTTGCTTGTGAAATAATTCCATCTTGTAAAGTTATAACAAAAAGGAAATAAAGGACATATGTAGATATTGAATAATAGCCATCTAAGCCACTTAAATGTAATGATTACTGTATTATAAGTACAACAAATGTGAGAACTCTACAGATGTGAAGCTAGGTTAAAAGAATGACATACTCAAAGGTTACAGAAATAAAAGGAATACTGAGATGCAATGAAACTGGTCAAAGATGATGGTCAGAATTGACATCATAGTGTCAAATTTAAAGGCCATAGCCTTCCTTTCTTTGTTGATTCACTGTTTTGATGACTGTGATTTGTAGGAAGACATTAGTTTTAGTATTTATTAGAGGTGTCTCTTGTGCCCAAAAAAATGCATCAGGAACTTAAAATGTAGTTTGCTGTTTACACAGGAAGTTGAAGAAAAAATTTCAAGACATTAGGCTATTTCTGCCAGCTTTGTGACAGAACTGGCATCCTAGTACTCTGTTGTGCAGGCTTGCACAGCATGTGGTCCACCAAACGATTTTGGGTGGCTGGCGAAAAATGTAGGGTTGCCACTCTGCACTCTCCTGTTTGTAACGTGTCTGTCTCTATTCTAACCCTATCTGTGGCCTGGAGAAGTTTAGTCTATTTTAATTTTGGCCTTTACCTACTGCCAAGTTGTACAGATCTCCCATTGTGTCTAAGTAGAAGTGAAGGCCAGGTGGCCTAGATTTTATTGCAGAGGTCAAGAATTTACATCAGTTACAGCTCCCTAGATAAAATAATAGCGTAAAGCTATTAATCTCCCTGTATGAGTTTGTTGTCTGCTATCATAGCCATGCAAAAATATAGTAGTGAAATCACTTTAGTCAAGACAGTTTTGCAGATTAGATGAATTAAAATTTCCAATTTTGTTTGCAATTTAAAGTACAAAATGTCAAAATCATTTAGTGTTCATTGATTTTATTCAATCTTTTATATAAAAGATGTCTTATTAAATATCATTTCCTGTGATTATCTTGTGAAAAGTAACAAATACAACTTTTCTCATGCTTAAAAATGATTCAGAGGATGTCTAATGTATTATTAAATTGAGAAAAATAATTCATTTCTTCCTGAAATACAAGGACAAATTAGCAAACATTTTTGAAAGGCACCCTAAGTTTTGAAGGAATCAAAGTGAATAGATGGCATATGTGAATTGATCTGGGCTAAGATTGTACTATCAAATTAGGAAGTAAAAAGCTCACCAAAACAGTCAGACTTCATTCTAGGAGAACTAGTTAATTCTCTACAATGAATTCTCTTGTGCTTTGCTGTGAATTTCCTATGAAACAATTCATTTTTATCCCTTAAATTTTTTTCAGTATTATTCCCAAGGCCCTGTTAGAGTGAGTCACAGTTTAAAAATTAATGAACTCTTAAGGAGATTGTGTTACTCATAAATGACAGTAAACTTTATCCCAGTAAATTTTTTGTGTATCATTTTTCAGTACTGAATGATATTACAGAAAAAGAAGAAAAAATAAGTTTGCCAGCACAATGTCTTTTTTTCTCATTTAGGAATGGTTGAGATTTGTTGAGAATTGTTCTGCCTCTTCTAGTGTGATACTGTGATACTAACTTTTGCTCCCATGCAGATTAAGCTAGTTGGTTTTTAAAGGTATTCAAGCCATCTTTGAGGTTTTATTAGATCAAACTATTGACACCATTTCCTTTGACAACTAGGTGGTACAATGAATAGAATACTGGGCCTGGATTCAGGAATATCTGAGTTCAAATATGGCTTCAAACCCTTAATAACTATATGACCTTAGGTAAGTCACTTAACCTCTGCTTGCCTTAATTTCCTTATCTTCAAACTGAGGTAAAAAATAACATCTCCCAGGGTTGTTATGAGAATCAAATAAGATGATATTTGTAAATATCTTAGTATCTGACACATTTAGTAGGCACTATATAAATGCTAACTGCAATTATTATAATTTTCATTAGTTTCAATACCACAGGACCTCCATTACCACTTTGATACTTGGCCAGTGTACCACACTTGGTAAACTAGTTGGCAAGGAATCTTTGCTCAGCTGAATCAGCTTAAGGTGTCATCAGTGCATATCTTGTTGAGTTTCTTTCCCCTACTATGAATTAATGAGTATCCTTTTGTGAGATATTGAATGGTCTATAAGTGACTCATTTTATTCTAATATCAGATTTAAATTACCTGTAGAACTACTAGAGTTAGGCCTATCCCAGAATATATGGGATCATATATTGAGAAGGAAGAAAACTTGTCTCCCTCATTTTGTAGATGAAGATGGATCTCAGAAAGAAGTCTTTTCCCAAGGTAATAGTAGTTAATGTGTGACTAAGCTGGGGTTTGAACTTAGGTTTTCTGATTCCAAATTCAAGTCATTTTCTACTGCGTGCTCAGTCACTCTGAAATGCAGGGTTTGTTGTTTTTTTTTTTATTTCAAGATACTATAGTTATACTTACATGCACAGTTAGGTTGACCATGATTACTACATGGAGGCAGCTTGTGTTGTTTTGTGAATATTCTCTTTATATTGAGTTATTCTTCCCCATCATGCAATTTTTATTACTGAAACCTCTTCATTCATAATAGATTTAGAGTTAGACTCTGAGGTGTCACATCACACCTATCAGATTGGCAAACATGATAAAACAGGTAAATGATAAATGTTAGAGAAGATATGGGAAAACTGGAACACTGATGCATTGTTGGTGGAGTTGTGAACTGATCCAATCTTTGTGGAGAGCAAAATATACCCAAAGGGCTATAAAATGTGCAAACCATTTGACCTAGTAATACCACTTCTAAGACTATGTCACAAAGAGATCATAAAAATGGGAAAAGGACCCACATGTCCCATAATATTTATAGTAGGTCTTTTTGTGGTGACCAAGAATTGGAAATTGATCAGATGCACATCAACTGGGTAATGACTGAACAAGTTGTGGTACATGAATATACTGGAATACTATTATGCTATAAGAAGTGATGAGCAAGCAGTATTCAAGAAAACCTGGAAAGACATATATGAACTGATGCTGAGTAAAGTGATCTGAACCAGGAGACCATTGTACACCGTAACAGCCACATTGTGTGAAAACTAACTTTGATAGACTTAACTTTTCTCAGCAATGCAAGGATCTAAGACAAGACCAAAAGACTCGTGATGGAAAATGCCATCCACATCCAGGGAAATATGGAGTCTGAATGCAGATCAAAGCACCCTATTTGCTCTCTTTTTTGTTGTTCTGTTTTTTTCTTCTTTCTTTGGTTCTTCTCGTTGGCTCTAATTCTTCTTTACACCAGGACTAATGTGAAAATATGTTTAATACGAATGTATATGTAGAGTCTATATCAGATTGCATGATGTCTTAGGGAAGGAGGATGGGAGAAAAAGGGAGAAAAACTAAAAATAAATAAGTTTAAAAAAAAAAGATTTAGAGTTGAAAAGAACCATAAAGATCATCTAGTACAACATGTTCATTTTATAGATGAGAAAATTGAGGCCTGGAGAGTTGAGGTGGCTTAAACTTCAAGATCACCAAGTAGTAAAAAATGTAAGAGGAATTGTAGCCCAAGTCCTAATACGGCAAATACATAGCACTGTGCCATTTTCCCAAAGTTGCCTGCAAAGGGAAGATTTTTGTTGTTATTTATAGTGGACCTGTGAACCTGTGCCACTGGAAAAGTAGGCAAAAGAATTCATTTTTATTCAGGATTTCTAGTGAAGAATTCTCTTCTGATTTTGCGGAGCTGGGTACATGGAAGCTGTTAATAGTTTTAGCAGGGCTTCAGTTTGGGTCTATCAAGTGAATGGGCAGCAGCTAGCTTCATTCCAGGCCACTGATTGTTCCTTGAATTATCTAACAATGACATTCAGAGGAAAGATTATGACTGTCAGAGCCTCAACCCTTTCCACATTTTCCTATTCAACCTTTCCACATTTTCCATAGACTGACGGATAACTCAAGATGTGTTATTAGGAATTGAAATAATGTTTATGAAGTCATGTTCACTTTAGAAAACTTTTAGTTTTAAGATTGAAAAGACTAACTGCTAAGTGCTTGAAATCTAACAACTTTCTTTGGTTTCATATTAATGTGCAATGAAAAATGAGTTTTAGTTAAAGTTAAACAACTTCTACATCAAATCAGGCCCATGTACTTGACCATGCCTCACTGTCATCTTACACACACACACACAGAAACACAAGCACACACACTCATAAATTTAGAGTTCTTAGGGATCAAGGCCAACTAGTCCAATTCCTTCATCTTGCACATAAAGAAAATGATGTCTAAGAAGGTTGTGTGACTTGCTCGTCATCACACAGAGGGTATTGATTCAAAAATCTTTTGACTTTAAATCTTTTGGCTCTTAAAACTATTGTTCTTTCTGCTACATTGGTCTCATTCTGTTTTTCAGTCATTTCAGTTGTGTCTGACTTTTCATGACTCCATTTGGGATTTTCTTGAAGTAGTTTGCCGTTTCCTTCTCCAGCTTATTTTATAGATGAGGAAACTGAGGCAAAAAGGTTTTGTGATTTGTACAGGGTCACGTGGTTTATAAGTGACTGAGGCCAGATTTGAACTCACAAAGATGAGTCTTTCTGAATCCAGGCCAGCTACTCTATCCAATGCACCACCTAGCTGCCCCCTGGTTCTTATAGTTTTGACTATTTTTGCTTAGCGGAACATTCTCAGTAGTCTCTTTTATGTTTGGTGCACCCAGATGAGTTGATAAATCATTGTCAAAGTGTTTCAATTCTAGCCTTCATACTTCTTTTCTTTAAAAATGCTTTTCAGAATTTTAAAAGAATAACTTCTCAATACTCTCTTCCCATAAAGAACCCTATTATATGACCAAAAAAAGTATGTTTAAGCAGAACAAATTACCCATTGGTGACATCTAACAATGTATGCCTCATTTCTTGCCCATATTCCTCTCTTTGTAGAAGAGGTAGATGTGTTCATTCACCATGCCTCTGAAGTCAACATTAATTATATATTGTCTTTCAGTGTTGTTTTTATAGGAAGGAAGCAAACAAACAAGTATTGATTAAGCACCTCCTATGTACCAGGCACAGTGCTAGAGCTTTTTAAAAATATATCATTTGATCCTCACAACAATCCTGGAAGGCAGATACTATCCTTATGATCAGGAAACTGAAGCAGACACAGGCAAATGATTTGCCCAAGGTCATAAAACTAGGAAATGTCTGAGGGCAGATTTGAACTCAGACTTTCTTAACTCTAAGAGCAGCCCCCTGACACAATCTTTCACCTAGCTGCCCTAAGTTCTTATGGTCACAAATTTAGATCTGTCTGGGACCCTGCATGTCTAGTAATCCAACCCCATGTTTTCCAGTGAGGAAACTGTCACCCAAAGAAAGTAAAGTGAGTTGCACAAAGTCATACATGTAGTAAGTGACAGTCAGGAAATAAATCAAAGTCTTCTGACTCCCAATTCAGTGCTTTTCTCTCAATACCATGGTTGTTTTCATTATTATGCTTATTGTGTCTATTGCATTCTTCGTTTTCCCTACTTTATCCTGTATCAGTACAGATACATCTCTGTATTTTCTATATTCAACCTTTGCAATTGTATAATAATGTCCCAATCAATGAACCTTTATAAAGCACTGACTTCATGCCAAGCTTTGTGGTGACATTCCATAAATATTCGCATGCCATAATTTGTTCACTTATTCCCCATCAATGAATAATCACTTTTTTGTTGAGGTATTTTAAAAAACTGGGTCAATCACATTACACCACATTTTTTTTTAGTTTAGACATATAATGTAGCACTGTATATTCATACTACTGAATCCTTTTTCTGTATTTGCATTTTTATTTTCAATATCATTTCCGATGTCAGATTTGACAAGTTAATAATTTTCCCCCTTCTCTTGTACAGGAACTATTTTTTCCCCCAGTATTTTTATTTTATTTATTTGTATTGCTATTTCATTTGGTACTTTTCACAGTTCAAATATTTCAATTTCTATCCTTTACACTGTTAGACCCCATTTCTTCCAGATGATGCTTCCAACTGAGAGTCACCACCACAGAGCATATTACTTCCATTACACAAGTATCTGGCCCAAGTTTTAAAAAATGTTAAGTGAATTTAATAGTGAACTTAATAAACAGGAAAGGAGAGAAAGATAATGTTTATGAATATTAGTGAATAGTTTTGTCTCTGGTTAATATGAAGAAAAGAGAGATGTAGATAAAAAGTATTTCTATTCAACTTGCGATGTAATTTTTACCTACTTAAAACAACAATAGAATTTAAACTCTTTAAGGACAGTGTTATTGTTGTTGTTGTTGTTGTTGTTTTCTTTCTGAGACTGAGCCTCCCTATCTTGCCCAGTCTGGAAGTACAGCTACTACTCATGGTTCCAGTCCTGCTGCCTATTAGCACTGATGCTTTGATTTAGACCAGTTCACTGCTCCTGAGACATCATGATTGCCCCCACACACATACTTCCAGAGCCTCACCATATCTGTGCCTGACTTAATGCAGTTGATTTTAACCCTACTGCAGATGAAAACTCCCAACTTTAAACAAAATCCATCAGCCTCAACCTCCCATAGAAGCTGGGATTAAAGACTTCTGCAACCATCCCTGGAGACTTTTACTCTTTTTGTCTTGGTCTATCCATCAGTACCTAACTCCATAGTAAGCACTTAATAAATGCTTATCAAATTGCATTAGCTCTTGGGTCTATATACTCTTAAAAATGATCGTCTCTTCACCATTCCTCTTCTTCAGGCTCAATGATAGAATGTATTTCTAGATTGCAGCTCATTCTTTTTCTCTTTTGAGCCTATGAGTGGTATGATATGTTTAATTTGGCACCTAAATGGCAACATTCTGAATGGTTTTTTTCCCCACTTTTTAAATGTATCCTGCAATGATTCTCTTACTTTAACTCTTTCATATATTTGTTCCATTGGTATCAGGATAAAGGCTTTTGATGTTCACAGGAGATTGAAATTCAACTACTAAGAACTTGCTGCAAAGAAATACAGTTTACAGTGACCTTCATTTCTGAGCAAGGCTTCATAAATCAAAGAAAGAAAACCCTAATGTCCAAGGCAAGACTATTGCTGGCTCTAGCAGTTGTCTAAACTACCTATAGCAAAAGTAGACTGTTTTCTGCTCCATTAGCCAGGTCATATATAGAACTTAGAAGCAAGTCTAATGAATAAAGTTTACCTCTGGTATTTGACATTATGAGAGGCAGCTTGGTACAGTAGATAGAAAGCTGGCCTTGAAGCCAGGGAGACAGGTTTAAATCTTGCTTCTGACACATAACTGGCTGTGTGACTCTAGGCAAGTCACTTAATCTCTATGCTCAAGACAACTTTTTCAGATTAGAAGTTGAAGAAAAGGTGTTAACCTCTATTGGTACAGTGAGTTTTCTTTCCAAAGAGTTATCAATGGAATCACAGTGGCAGTCCTCATCCCTTTCCATACCATGTGATTCACCTTCAGTAGTCCTTTAATGACTACCAAATAAAGTCTAAGATTCTTGGTCTGGCAGTCAAGCCCTTTCCCAATATGGTCAAACCAAACTATTGGGATGGCTGGCCCAAAGATTATAAGAAAAGGAGTTTTCTAAGGCACTAGTATGGGGATCAGCTCAGCTCCCTGAAAGGCAGAAGAGTTTGGGGGCCGATTTTGAATAGGAGTTAGCTACTATTGTAGTCAATCTGGCTGAAATACTGAGTTCCTGAAAATTGAAAATCATTGAGGTTTGGGCCCATCTAATAGTTGGGGTAGTGCATGGAATCTTGAATTTCTTCTCTCTATCTTTTTTACCTTTGATTCCCCTGTTCTCCCTTCACTGCTATAGGCTTTTTTCTGTTTCCACCCCTCCTGCATGCTTGTTGCTATCTCTCTTCATTTGCCCTTTCTTCTCTACCTCCTTCCCTCTTATTTCCTTTCCTCTCTCACACTAACTTTCCCTCCTGTAGTTTATTAAGTAGAGGGGCAACATGGATAGAAATACACCTTAGGAAAGTTATGTTTCACAGTTGAGTGGGAAATGAATCAGAATGAGGAGAAATCTGAATCAGGGAGACTGATTAGAAAGCTGTTGTAATAATCCAGGGAAATAGTGACAAGGGATTTCAGGCTTTGTGACTAGAAGAAATATATGTGAAAGATATGAATAATATTTGACATCAGACTGGAATTGTGGGATAGGTGTAAATAAAAAGTTGGGGACAATTTCAAGGTTTTGACTAGGGGGATAGCAGTTGGAGAGTTGTAAAGAGATAAGGGTTTGGGGGAAAGGAGATTAGTTATATTTTTGACATGTTAAATTTGAGATACTTATGGCATGTTCAGTTTAAGGTATAATGTACAATGAATAGGGACACAGGAGTGGAACTCAGAAGATTTAGGATAGATATACAGGTCTGGGAATCATCTATGCAGAGATGATAATTGAATGAAATAATGAGATAACAAAGTGAGGTAGAATACAGGGAAGAAAGAAGAGGACCTAGAACAAGCCTTGGTGAGCATTGATAGCAAGTGTGACTAATGAAAATTCAGCAGAGTAAGGAATACGTCACACAGGTAAGAAGTAACAGTTGGAAGATGGGGTTGAGGCAGAAATGGTGATGAATACTGGCAAAGGCCACAAGGGAGGATGAAGTTTGAGAAAATGCCAACAGATTTAGCAATGAGAAGGTCATTGATAATATTAGAGAGGGCAGTTTCAGTTGAATAAAGTCAGAAGTCAGCAGAAATTTGAAAGAAGAGGCCATGATGGTATTAGTATATATAGATAAGATAGAGTCATTGTGCCTTGAAAGTGGGAAGAAGGGTGGTTTGGATTAAATACAGGGCCTCATTTTATAAATCAAAGGAATAACTGGTAAGTTATTTCAGAAGCCCAAACCTGAAATCAGGAAGAGATGTAAGGCAAGAAAACCTAATCTAACTTTAAGAGAAGAGGTATACAATCAAGACAGTTGCTCTAGAATAGAGGTATCAAACAAGGCACATGGATCATATGGGGCCCACAACATTCCTGAGTAAAATGAGACCAAATTGAAATGTAATTGGAAAATATTTGATAAAATAAATAAAAATATGGTAAGACATGGATAAGGTTAACTTATGTTTTTCTTAGTAAATTTGAACCCATCCGGATGTATGGTTTAGTGTCATCAGTTTCTGTTGGAATTGGATACCACTGTACTAAAGGAGTGTTAGGAGATGAATGTTGGGCAGACATTCAAGTACAGAAGATTTTATTTCTTATACAAAACAGAAGAGAAGCAGCTAATAGCTAACACGTGTGTGTGTGTGTGTGTGTGTGTGTGTGTGTGTGTGTGTGTGTGTACACTCAATCAAGATAATGAAAAGGAGAATAATAACATGCTAATAGGGAATGGTTAGGGCAGTGAGGTGGCACAGGGGATAGTGGGTCAGTCCTGAGGTCAATGAGTTCAAATCTGACCTCAGTCACTTACTAGCTGTATGACCTTGGGCACGTTATTCAACCCTGTTTGCCTCAGTTTTCTCATCTGTAAAATAAATTGGAGAGGGAAATGCCAAACTACTCCAGTATTTCTGCCAAGAAAACCCCAAATGGAGTCAGTCATGAAAAGTCAGCCACAGCTGAAATAACTGAACAGCCACAACAAAAGGGGACAGTATTCCTAAACAACTTTGATTTATTTCCTGACTCTGTCACTTACTATTGGGAGAATATGTCTTCATTTCTCCACGGCCAACCAATCTCAAAGATCATATCATGTGAAGTACAATATGTTCCCTGAATGTCAAATACTCAGAGGCTGAGGACTGCCCATATCACTTTATCGCTTGCAGAAGAGAAATCTGTTTAGTTTTACTTAACAACACAAAACTTCATTTGTATGGTTTTGGAGGCCCTTTACCCTGCTTTTAAAAAAAGTCTGACTGCCATATAGCATGATAAAACAATCAAATTTGTATAAACAGTCATCTGAAGAGTGAATTATAAGCAGCAGTATATTTAATTTTAAGAACTTTAATACACAAATGCATTATTGGTAACCACACCTATTTACTATTTTTCTTCTTATTTGTGAAGGCATTTTTGAGCTGTGAGCTCTGTAGAGGACTAGAGAAAATAAGTCATACAGCGAAATGATTAGTCTGAGTTCCTGTGTTGTAGGCAAATAATATAAAAGAACAGAATTTTGCTGTTTACTGTTGCTTGGTAGAGATGTAGGTGTAGCTTTAGAGGACAGTGTCGTGTTTTTTGTTGTTTTTCTTGTATTTTTTGCAAGAAGACCAAGCAATATCTGAATACCAAGCAGAAACCTTTACAATTTCATCTCTCCTTTGAGAGCATTTTGTTGTTGTTGTTGTTTTCTTTGGAAGAAAATTGCAGTTTAAGATTTACAAACCACTTCATTTGCAAACTGCTATTACTATAGTTTGTGTCTCTGAAAATGTCTAAGCCTTTAGGCAATGAAAAGATATGGTATTAGAGGGGTTTTTTTTCCATGTAAAGAAACCTTTTATTCTCTTGGTAAAAAAATGGATGGTAAGTAATATAGCAGTATTTGTATCGAGTAGTACATATAAATTGTATTTCAATGTGCTGTATGCATTTTAAAAATGCTAGATAGAAAAATTAGGAAACACAGAGAATTCACACTATTTTAAATGTGATGGAAAGCTACCTAAATTTTCTTTCTCTCAGTATCTAGTGCTTGGCAAATAGTAGGTGATTGGTAATTGGCTGGCGACTGATTGACTCCCTAACACTTGGGTTGTGCATAGGGTAGATGCTTGTTTTGTTTTTGTTTTGTTTTGTTTTTTTATTGTTCTGTTTAGTTGAACTGGGCCAGAGAAATTAACATTGGTGCTTTTGAGTTCTTCTTGATAAATCATTACTTCTTCCATCTTGTTATTTTTGCCTAAGGAAATTAATGATAACAGTGATAATAATAATAATTTGTTCAGTTGTTTTGACTCTTCATGACCCTATGAACAGTAGCATTCCAATATTGGTCATGTAGTTTTCTTGGCAAGGATACTGAAGTGGTTTGTCATTTCTTTCTCCAGGGGTAAACCAAGGTTAAGTGACTTACTCTGGGTCACACAGCTAGGATTCGAACTCAGGTCTTACTGACTCCAGGTCTAGAATTCTATTTACTGAACTATCTGGGTGCCTCTAATAACAAGCATTCATATAATCCTTTAAGGTTCACAAAGTATTTTAGAAATAGCTGATTCTTGTGTGGTCATTGCTCTTATTCCCATGCTGAAGAACCTGAGCCTAGGAGTAAGTGACTTGCCCAGGGTCATGCAGCTAGGTAGGATTTAAATGCACATTTTCTGGACTCTATTCATTAAGCTATCTAGTTGCCTAGAAATTTTTTCCCCAGTTTTAGCCTGAGAAACTTTCTTTGATTTTAATAGGAAAATGTAATCTTAGTAACACATTTTTTTTTCTCTAAACATTTCTCTGAATTCTTGTTATTTTTATGTATTTCTATATAATGCCATTTCCTTAGACTCATGGAGCTAGAAAGAACCTTACAAATGATCTAGTCCTACTCCACTTTACAAATGAGGAAACTGAGTCCCATAGAAGTTAAGCAATGTCTTCAAGGTAACATAGGTTACTACATAGACTATAGAGCTAGAATTTGTAGCTAGGTCTTTTGATTCCAAATCCAGGTGTGGGTTTTTGTTTGTTTGTGTTTTGATTTGTTGTTTCCCTCAGTATACTGTGCTGTCCCAAACCTGAAGCCCCACTGTGGTCAACAACAAACACTGATGCCTTATTGTGTCATGAAGGTGACTTATGTTTCTTAAAGGTTGTGTCTTTGGTTGTAGCAGGTCTTCACAAAATGGGAATGTGTCAAGTACAGGCATGATAAAGGACCATTTTCTTTGAGAATCAATCTCTGTCTCTGTCTCTCTCTGTCTCTTTCACATGGGTGTGCGTGTATGATATACAGACACACACATATGTCTATACATTATGATTGTCACAAATAACAATGTGTTTGGGCATAACAATGTATAATGACAATGTGCTAAAGAAGACATGTGATCTGCTTAAGTAAGGAGAATAGCCATACCAATACCAATCAATAATAATAATAATTGGCAGTTATAGAGCATTTTAAGGTTTCCATAGTGCTTTGTCTGTGTTATCTCATTTGATTCTCACAGCAGCTATGTGAGGTGGGTGCTATTTTTATCTCCATTATGCAAATGAGGAAATTGGGGCTCAGAGAGTTTAAAGGCCTTATCAGAATCACCCAGCAAGTAATGTCTAAGCAGGAGTGGGGAACCTGTGGTCTCAAGGCCACGTGTGGTCTTCTAGGTCCTTGGGGTGCCTTCTTTTGACTGTGTCCAAGTTTTACAGAACAAATCCTTTTATTAAGGGGATTTGTTGTGTGGAGTTTGGATTCAGGCAGATGGCTGTACTTGAGGACCTAGAAGGCCCCACATAGCCTCGAGGTTGCAAGTTCCTAACCCTTGAAAGCAATGTCTGGGTCTTTTTGGTTGCAAGTTCACCATGCTATCTAGTGTACTACACTTTCTCTAAGTTAAATTACAGATATTCTGGAATAAGTAGATATAATTCTGATATCTTCCCCATATTATTTTTTTACCTTTCAAGTATTTGCTCAGATATCACTACTAGAAAAATAACAGTAATAGTAATAACAGTAATAACAAACAAGGTATTACAGGGGATAATGAACTGACCATGAAGTCAGGAAAGCCCAAGTTTAAATCCTGTCTCAGACCCCAAAGCAAGTCAGTTAACCTCTGTCTGTCTCAGTTTCCTCATTTCTAAAATGAGGTAATTACATTTAATGCCCTCTATCATCTTATGAACAGTTGGCATTCATTTAGTGCTGTAAGTTTTACAAGGCATTTTATGTTCTTCATCTCATTTGGTTGTCTCAGCAATATTTGGAGGGAGAGAGAATTCAGATTTTCACTTAAATTTCATTGTTAACGATGTTAATAACCTCCAAAGTATTTCAAGAAACAAGATTATATTTGAGATGCCTTGTTTAAATGTCATATAATAGTTATCTGTGACAATTTGCAGGAATTTTGGAAAACATTCTCTGGAAGTTTCAGTTTATGAGTTGTTTGTAAAAGTTGCAAGGGACCTTTTTGTGGTTACAAATACATATCCCTCATTTCCCAGGTAAAGAGACTGAGGCAGGGAGAGACTGAGTGACTTGGCAAGGACTCACAGGCAGCATTAGGATTTAAGCCTAAAGGCTCCAATTCCAAGTCTGGCCTTTTTATCACTGCACAGTTAGGAAGGAGAGTGGTATTTCAATTTCAAAGCATTATAGAACCATGGATTCTCTCAGAATCTCAGATGTGAAACAGAGCTTTGTAGACATCCAGATCAGGACCCATATCTGCCATTTGTCCAATAAGTGATCATGTAGGTGCCATCTGAAGATCTTTGGTGATGATAAATCCCCACCCACCTGAGACAGCCTATTTCCTTCTACTGAACCTCATTTGTCATTGTTTCCACATTCCAGTTCTCTCGCCATCCTAGACGCAGATTATAGATTGTCTGAAGAGCTAGGTTGTTGGATTGATACCTGAAGATATACTAGAAGCTCAATTACTTCCTTTTACATATGGGGAAGGTTAAGTGACTTTCTCATCATTACCCAACTACTTAAATAGCAGAGTTGGGATTTGAACTCAAGTCCTTTGACTACAAATTAAACACTATTAAAATGACACCTTTCATTTTGACACATCAAATCACTATGAATAAAAAAACCCCTTTCACATAGTAAATACCTATAAAATCAACCAATCACAACAACAAAGTGAAGTACAACCACCCAATTGAATGATTGTGAATAAAATGGGTCATGTCGTTTTTCATTTTTGTAGCTTGTCTTTTGTTATCAAAGAGGAAGAATGTATGTTTAACTTGAATACTTTGGATCTTGTGTTTTATTTTTTTCTGTGAGCTGAACTTTAACACCTTTTAAT
This sequence comes from Gymnobelideus leadbeateri, assembly GCA_011680675.1. Lineage (NCBI taxonomy): Eukaryota > Metazoa > Chordata > Mammalia > Diprotodontia > Petauridae > Gymnobelideus > Gymnobelideus leadbeateri. Next base: position 291,245 of record WOXC01003656.1, on the reverse strand, counting down.
GTTGTTTTTTTTTTCCATTTACATTGTTGCAGTCATCATTTATAATGGTCACATTCATTGCTCTACCTGGACCATCATGGTTGCTCTCATTTGGACACACTTCAGTGTGTTTTGTCCTTCCTAACTTATATCTTAAAGTGCATTTACTAATTTCAGTTTTGTCTGACCAACACAGAAGGACTATAACAAGCCTTTTTCTAGACATTATATCTCTATTAAAGCGATCTGAGGCTATGATTGAGAGATAGAATAGCATAGCAGATAGAGGACAGTCTAGGAGTCAGTATGTCATGGGTTATTGGCTCCATGCTTCTGATAAAATATGGTTCTGTGACCAGGAACAAATCACTTAACTTCTCAGTTCTCTAAGAAACTTTCTAAGGCTTTCATTATGGAGTTGCATCCCTAGAAGATGTTTTCACACTGGGAATTCTCTCTGCACTGATAAAATAATAGATCTAGTATAGAGAACTTTCAGAAGTTCCTCAGCTTCGCTAATGAAATGTTCGCCTCCCCTATATTATTATCTGAAAGGCTACAGGGCAGACAAGCAGGAGGATGTATTATGTAGGGGTTATTTTGGGGTCACTTGACCTCCATAAGGTATATTCCCCTGTCCTATACAGTTACCTGCAAAGGTTACCAGGCAGATAAGCAAGAGGGCATGTAATCTTTTTTGTTTATACTTCTGGATATGGTCCTGGAATAATACCCCACTAAGTAATTAACCTTAAACAAGGGTAACTAGTAAACAGGATTAAGGAAGGCTCCTTCTACATTATCTGCATTCCTTTGATGTAGGATCTTTCTACATTGTCTACATTCTTTTAGGGTGTCTACATTCTCTTAGGGGGCATAAAAACTCTGTGAGCTCCTTGCATCTTTGGCTCTGTATAAAATGGTCCTGTAATAAACAGACTATTGATTACAAACCCTTATCATTATTCTCACCACTAGCTAGCCCACCAACTGTGCTGGCCACAGTAATCTAGATCAAAAGAGGAAGAAAAGCTGAAAGTTGACTCATATTGAGGTTAATTCAATATTCCAATAATTCTGTGGTATCAGAGATGTGGTGGTTACTCTGTCCAACAGTACAGATAGCTACCCATATACTTACTTTTATCTTACATAATTCTTTTCCCATATCCTCTCACACTCAACATGGTGGTAGTCTATTTGCCATGCTACAAGGCTTCCTTTGAGCACATTGGCATTATGTGGGTACCAATGCACTATGAAAGTATAATTCACTTTTACTATATTACAAGTCCCTTCCTTTTTCAATAAAATATATCTTTTTTGTGACACTTCTCATATGCAGTTTTTTTGGAAGATGAAAAACTTGTACTTTTGATTCTTTTGAGAGCGACATTCTGTGATTTATAGATACATAGTATCCTTGAAAAATGCAGCACAGATAACTTTGTCTGACTGTCTGACTATTAATAACATACAGCACATAAAACAGAGAAACACACTCAGTAAAGTGTTTGTCACTTTCATGGAAAACCATGACCAGTGCAGTCTAAATGGAAGAGGGATGCCCTGTAGATAATGAGATACTCTGAGTGTTTTAATTTGTGAGTGATATTCTGATTGCATCATACTTCAAAACAATACACAGCCTTCTCAAATTGGGGATCCATTCAGAGTTTACAGTCTACTAATATTACCAAGTCATTAGCTCCTTTTCGCACAATGTTGATTTATATTGAGCTTGTATTTCACAAAGCTTCCAAGTATTCCCCACACACATTAACTATTGCTTTGTCAAACCTTCCCATCTAATACTTATATAACTAATTTTTTAAAAATCTGAAAAAATCATAATTTATACATAATATTAAGTATCATGGCATTGAACTAACCACACCACAAACTATTGATAGAATTTCTGGATCCTGGTACTATCTACCATATTATCTATCAATCCAGTATCTGCCATCTACTAATATTATATATGTATCATTTATACCTTCATCCTGTTTATTGATAAAAATACTGCATGATATAATATAAGAGAGTTATCACTCTCTTACTCCATAATCTCCATTTGGTTCCTATGACTTCTAGTACCAACTATAAATTCCTCTGCCTGACATTTAAAATTCGTCACAACTTTGTTCTTTCTACTTTTCCCCTCCATGCACTCTGCAGTCCAACCATAGTGGTATACTATTCTTCACATATGACATTCCATTCCCTGTCTCTCTGACTTTGCCAGGCATATCTTTAATGATCTCCATTCCCACATCCTAGACTAATACTAGCCACGAGAATTATATGATTCCAAGAGAGAGTTTAGTCTACTTAAGAAAGAGGATTCTGAATAAAGTTTGTAGATAAAATCATGTTTGTATTAAGCTATGAGTGTTTAGAGTTGAAGATTAGCTAGAAAGAAACAAAATTATACCTATGTGTTACTTTTAAAAACTTACTTTATAGGAATTATTATGTGCTATGTATAAAAAGGAAACACAGTTTTCTCCCTAAAACAAAAATAATCTGTTTCATTTTAGTAGAGTAAACCTATTAAATTGACTTACTCTAGTGTGTGTCACCTAGTGTCAGGACTTCATAAGCATATCTCCAGAAGATTTTCTAACCTAAACTTTCAAGGGTTTGAGAAGGTTTGGATGGGAAAGAGAAGGAAGAATAGATTTAATGTATCTACTGTCCTACTCCAAATTAAAGTTTAGTTCTTTTCATAAAGTATATTTTCAGAGGAAGTATCCATAGTTTACTCTTAGGGAAAATGGCTCCATGGCATAAGCCTAATTGTTTGTACCCAAAGACCATGATAAAAGCCCTTACTACCACTGGATGGTAGCATATACTTGTTCTATTTTTTTCAGAAAGCTAATACAGAAATCTAAAAATACAATATAAGGACAGTTGTGTCTAGCACTTAGTAGGTACTTAATAAATGTTTATTGATTGATTGGCAAGCTACCTTTTAATTAGTGCAAAAACTACTGAATTGGGGAGGCTAGGTGGCGCAGTGAATAGAGCGCCGGCCCTGGAGTCAGAAGGACCTGAGTTCAGAGCCGGCCTCAGACACTTAATCCACACAAACAAAAAAACCTAGCCGTGTAACCTTGGGCAAGTTACTTAACCCCAATTGCCCTAAAGGGGCGGCTAGGTGGCGCAGTGAGTAAGAGCGCCGGCCTCGGAGTTTGGATGACCCGAGATCAGATCCGGCCTCAGAAAATGAGCACCCACGCATAAATAATGACTAGCCGTGTAACCTTGAGCAAGTTACTTAACCCCAATTGCTTTAAAAAAAAACTACTGAATTGAATATCTTGGTTGTGGGAAATGATTCATCCTTTGCCTTTTCATGATTGTTTATTTCCCTTCTCCCTGAATCTCAATGCAAGACTGTAATAAATGACAGTTGCTTTTGTTAATCTCACTGAATCTTACTTAATCTAATAAAACTAATCTCCCTGAATATAGAATGATGATGTAGATCTGATATTATTTACTTTCCTATCTTTTCATTAGCATTCTGTAATAGATCCATAGCATAGGAATGGGTCTGTCTATAGAACTGTTGACTAAAAATAGGAATCCAAAATGATTGCTTTATTTTTGCTCCACCCATGTCAATTACACAAATGTTAAGCACCAATAAAATAGTATTTAAACATAAGGACTTGGTGGCTAGCATAGCAGGGAGTATATGTTTTACAAATACCTGTGTTGTAGTACTTGAATTGTGAGTACTCTTTCAGTAGTTAGTTCTTGTTGAATTGAATTATCAAATACTTTTAGACATTAGTCAGTTGCCTATCACAAGATTTCATGATTTCAGATGTGTGTATGTGTACACACAACCACAATGTGTACATACATCAGTACACATATATGTATATGTAAATACATACATTTCACAGACAGTCTCCTCCAATCTAAGCAAGAATTAAACATTTCAACTTAGTGTGACATTCAACATCTATGTGAAGATCTTTGGTGGTGGGAAATCCATTGTCTCCAAAGGCTATCTATTTGACATTTGGTTAGCTCTAATTGTAGAGAATATTTTCTTTACTTTGAGCCAAACTGTCTTATTTAATTAAATCAGTAACTACTAAAAAAATTTAAACAATTTGAAAGCATTATGACTAAATAACCTTCAAGTATTCAGTAGAATGTTACCTATTTGAGTGCCGAGTGTCATTTTTGTTATTGTATTCCTATCACCTTAAAGGGCACTTATAAATGTTTACTGAATTAGTCGAAGCAGCAGACTGTTATTTCCTTTTACTTTCTGTAACGAATGGCAAACAGTTTTAGTAATGAGATAGTCAATAAAGCATTGTGTTCCTCAGTTGTTTCTAGTCATTAGTAAAAAGAGCTAGTTTCCAGGTGATACTTTCCTGACAAAGTGAGATTACTTGGTCCTGTAAAAAATTGTCACCTTCATTTTATATAACAGAGGTTTCTCCACTCATATAATAATTAAATTATTAAATAAAGAATTATTGAGCAGCTCTTATGTGCAAGGCAATGTATCTGTGAGAAATATTAAGAAGAAAATGTAAAAAAAAACCTTCCTGTTTGGGAATCTATAATCAAGTAGACATAGGATATGGTCCATGCCCTCATAGTTCTTCTAATAGCCCATAGGCATGTGGAATTACCCACAATACTTTATTATTTATCTGGGTTTTGTTTTGTTCTAAATCAAGCATAAACACTTTGGAAAGGGTGATCATGTGAACTCCAAGTCAAGTAAAATGATTGGTGTAGTCACCTGAGGTGTATCTCTTGACAGTGTTTCCACACACACAGCAATATGCAGTGATCAGAAAGCTTCCTTCAATCATTAATTTAAAATCAAATTGTGAATGTTCTTTTAATTAATTTATTAGTTTAGTTTCAGTTAACAAGATTCAATTCCATAGTTCCTTGATTTTCAGATTTCCTTTACTTCCCTCCCTCCACCCCCCACGAACGCATATAGTCCAGTATAGGATCTGTAAATACATTCATATTAGATATTGGTCCAATTAAATTGTGAATATTTTTAAACCAAGCAGAACTAAATCTACAGGAACCTGGATAAGTCACTTTCTCTCTCTTTGTCTTATGCTCAAAGTGAATAGCACTTGTTCATCATAGCATTATAGTTTTATAGCTGTAAGGGACCTCAGGTGGCCATCTGCATCTATATGATGCTTTCCAGATCTAAGGTATGATCTAATGATGAATAAATACAGATTAGCACCATGATCTCTCTTTTCTTCATCAAAAATAATCCCTTCATTAAGTCCCTACTATATGCCAGGTGCTCTGCTAGATACAAAGGATGCAAAAAAAAGTTAAACAACAGCAACAATAGTTCCTCTTGTCAAGGATCTCACAGTCTAATGGGACAGACCATATGTAAGAAATTATATCCAAACATGATACATACAGTTTAAGTTGGAGAAAGTCAGCAGAGGGAAGACACTACTATGAAGAGGAGTTAGGACTTACTTCTTGTAGAAGGTAGGATTTTAGCTGAAACTTAAAAGAAACTAGGGGGCAAGGAGGGAGAGAATTCCAATTGTGAACATGAGTCACAGAGATGTGAAACAGTTTGCCTAGAGTCCATAAAGCAAGTAAGAGCCTGAGGAAGATTTTAATACTGTTCTTTACTCTAAGATTGGGAATCAATCCATTACAACCAGGTGACATTTCCTCCTAGGCTCTTCAAACTAGAATCTTCATTCAGTTTCTTAAAAAAAGGTTTTTTGTGAGTTTGTCAGGGCAGCATCCTTTCTTTTCTCTCCCTACCACATCTCTCCCCCGCCCCTCTCTCTCTCTGCCTGCCTGTCTGTCTCTCTATATCTACTAGAATAGAATAGATGGCTAAATCCTGATGTTCTGGCCCCTGGCACAGAATGGTAATACTTTTCAGTTTCCAGGGTACACCCCAGTAAAAGCTGACATTTGTGCCAAGGACATAGCATAGGGTCTAACTTGGGTGGCATATATTACATTCAAATTTGTCTGTCTACCTGTATAATCCTACTACACACACAGGGAATAGTGACTCAAACTGTTATGGAATCAGGTATACTTATTTCAGAAAGGGATTTTTTTCCCTCCTTATGTGCCTTTATTAGGTAGACTCTCTCAAGAAGTTTGTACCCAGTTTCAGTGAACCTTGAGAGATTTTAAATTGGCAATTACCAACATTACTCCCTTAATTTACCGCAAGACACACCTTCTGAATAATTGTGGATGCTTGCTATGAATGACCTAATACAGCTGATAACTAGTCAACCAGCAGCAGATCATGCTCCTGTTGCCACAGCATGATAAAGTAATCATGTTGCTGATAACCATGTCCATGGAGAGCTTATATTTTGTACTTTGGAAGTGAATCTTTATACTATTTGTATTAATATAAAATTACTATAGCCATAAACCCATTATGGATTAAGAAGGCATAGCTCAGGGCATTAGACTGACATAATTTTTAAAGGATAAAGATATGTTGGTGGTTGTTGCTATTGTTGCTTTAAATGTGCTCTCATCCTAATTGTTTTTTTTTTTTATTGTAAATGGTATATTTAGGAAGATAATTTGCTTGATCTACTCTACCCTTACTCTGGTTGTTTGTTCAGAAGGTAAGTTCACTTTAATTGATTTTAACAGGAGGAAATAATTATTAGAAGTATTTAAAAACATAATGCTATTTTCTCCACAATCTTTTAATAGACATAAACTTTTTTCAAAATCTGTAATATTCCTTTTGGTACCAGGAGACTGAAATTTAAGGGACTTAGTTCTCAATTAATTTTATCCAAGCACTTTCTCATCAGAATCATTTTGGAATTGCTTATTTCTTGAGCTATTTTTGAAGACAGGGAATAAATGAAATTTATTTGTTGCACAGTTAGGACAATGGGGGAATATGCCCCAGAGTTTCCTAGCATCTTCTCCAGTGTGAAAGTCTACATTTTCATAAAAGGACACCACTATACCTATGGCTGGGGATACAGCCATTAAAAGGGAATAATCTCTGCCCTCAAGGAGTTTATATTCAAATAGAGAGGATAATATGTACATCTGTAGGAATATACATAATGAATACAAGGTGATTTGGGGAGGAATGCACTTGGGGCATGATGAAATATTTCATGTAGAAGGTGACTTGAGCTGAGTTGTGAAAGAAACCACAGATTCCAAAAGACGCAAGAAAGGAGGGACTTCATTAAAAGGGACAACCTATGCAAGGGCATGAAAGTAAGAGGTGTTTCTTACTTCAAGTATAAAATAATGGACAAAGAGGGAAGTAAGATTTGTATTTTAGGGAACATCATGGAAATGAAAGCTGCAATATGATGGTAAAGTGGGTATGTGTCTGCATGTCTGTATGTTTACACACACACACATAAACAAGAGTATAGTTAAGTGACAATAATCTTATACTTTTTTTCTGCTTTTTTTTTGGAGGGCAATTGGGGTTAAGTAACTTGCCCAAGGTCACACAGCTAGGTTTTTGTTTGTGTTTGTTAAGTGTCTGAGGCCGGATCCGAACTCAGGTCCTTCTGACTCCAGGGCCAGTGCTCTACTCACTGCGCCCCCTAGCCACCCCTAACCTTATACTTCTAACAATATAGAGGGAGGTTCCTAAAATTTATCTGCAGAGTGTGCTGGCTTGCTGTATAGCCGCTACACTATGAGCTTAATTTCGGGAGAAACCTTACTGCACTAGGATAGGAGCAATTCTCCCTCTCTCTCTCTCTCATTTATTTTTCTCAATTAAATTAAACATTTAAAACATTTTTTTTAATTTTGAATATTCCCTCCCACTCCTTGAGTAGGCAAGCAGTTTGTTATAGATTACACAGATGAATTCCTGCAAAATGCATTTCAATATTAGCCATGTTGCAAAAGAAAACACAGAACAAAAATTACAAGAAAAATAGAGAAAGTTTTCAAAAAGCATTCTGTGATTTGCTTTCAGACTCCATCAGTTTTTCTTTGGAGGTAGATAGCATTTTTCCATCATAAGTCCCTCAGAATTGGCTTGGATCATTGTACTAAAGAGCAATACTTTTTCCTTTTATAATATGAAATTGTATTCCTCACTAGGTACCAGTTCTGCAATTGGTTCTACCTCAAATGCTTTTACCGAGTGGTTTTTCACTTAAGTGTTATGTAACACAAAAGGACAAATAAGGGGATTTTGGTGTCTGAATTCAGGTGCAAAGTATCTCATTTCTGAAACCAAGAGCTACCTTTTGCACAGCCTATCTTTATGTAAATAAATTATTCTTCACTATTTCCTATTAGGCTACAAAAAGACAGCAGGCAGGCTCATAAGGATTTCAGAACACATGGAGGGCAGTAATGTGTAAGAAAATTGAAAAGGTAGGACAGGGCTAGGCTGTAAAGATCTTTACATTCTAAATAGAGGAGTTTGCATGTGATCTGAGAAATAATAGGGACCCAGTGGAGTTTGTTGAGTGGGTTGGGGTGCTCAGAGCTATATAATCACTCCAGAGAGATTGGGTGCTAGACAAAGTAGGCACAGGCTTGTGATGTTTAGTTTGTGATGGAATGTGCAAGTCTTACGTCTCATAGTGGGAAATTTTAATACTAGGAAAAAAGTTTTAAGTCATTCCAAGTATGGCTGTCTCACATTCAAACTTTGTTGAACCTAATGTCATATATAATGAAAGACTGAATTTTGTCTGAAGCTTGAAAATGGCTATTCTTCTGCCTTCCAGATATCCTTGTCAGTTCCTTCATGTTCTCATTCTTAGCCCACATAGTCAAGTAATATCACAGATACTGTCTGCCTTCCTGAAATTTTGCACATTATTTTTCTAACTGAAAACCTTCCTTCTCTAAATCGTAGTGAGTTCATGATTAACTTTAGCAGTCAAAATATTTTTTTGCAATTAAAAACCTAGCTATAACATACACTTCATCTGAGGACTCCATGTATAAGCAGTAACCTATTTTAAAGTAATAGTATTTCAAATTCCAGCAGTGACAGATGTCCTTCTTAATGGTATTGCCACACAGCACTAAAAATATATTGTAACAAGAGAGTTATGCTTTGTAAAATGCATTGGTAAAATGTTACTTAGATAGTTAGATCCATGCTGTAATATATGTGGATACTTCCTCAGTATAAATATTTTAATTCCTCCTTTCTTCTCATCTTATGCTGTCATTATCCATATCTTTCTGGGGATCATCAAAATATAATGGAGAACTTCCTCTGTTGTTTTTTTTTACTATCTTTTTTTTTTGCTTTTTGGAGGGCAATTGGGTTAAGTAACTTGCTCAAGGTCACATGGCTAGTTTGTGTGTGTGTGTGTGTGTGTGTGTGTGTGTGTGTGTGTGTGTGTGTTAAGTGTCTGAGGTCAGATCCTAACTCAGGTCCTCCTGGCTCCAGGGCCAGTGTTCTACTCACTGTGCCACCTACCCTCCCTTTTTTTTTTTTTTACTATCTTTACAATACTCATATGGTATTGGGCCTGCTGATGCGTGATTTCATTCTTAAAACATGACTGTCCCATTTCCTTTTCTGATTACATGTGATACAGATAAAAGCTTATTCCATTTTTTTTGGAGGGGGGAAGGCAAGACAATTGGGGTTAATTGACTTGACCAAGGTCACATAGCTAGCAAGTGTGTCAAGTGTCTGAGGCTGGACTTGAACTCAGGTCCTTCTGACTCCAAAACTAGTGCTCTATTCAGTGCACTGCCTAGCTGCTCCTTATTCCATTTTTACAGTGAAAATAATGTCTAGTAATTTACTACTGTACATACAAGATGTTCTAAAAGTTCTTGTGGAGTTTTAAGCTATAAAAACTTAATAAGATTTTTGAAATACTCAATATTTTGCCGACCTTACATGTTTCTCTTAATATTTCTCTCACCTGAAATTTTTTTTTCCAAAGTCATAGTGCTCTGGGTCATAACTAGACTGGGGTAATAAGCCTTATAAATTTACTCTTTCAACAACCCTCAAAGCTCCCATTATATGTGAGGTGTTTAATCTTTCTTTATCTGGTTTACTTAAAGTGAATGACAATTTCTCTAGATATATTCCTTAGCTATGATATTTAATGAAGTAAAGTTACAGAAATAAAACCCTGTGAAATAAAAGTCCCAAAGCCCAAGCATGGATAGAGATAAAAGGTGGCAGAGAGAAAACTAAAATTTCATGTTTTTCTGCAATAATCTCAGGAAATATTCCTTATATCCACTGTATTAGAGGGTGAGAAAGTGTCTAAATGCCACATCCTAGACCTCTTGGGAGTTGTAGTCCCTGATAACCCCACTGGACATGACTTTAAGGGTCTTTGAACTCCATCTTCCATTCATTTAAATACCTTTCTTTTTTTCTTTCCTGAACAGAGAGAAGTTAATTATTGGTAGTTAATTTTTCTCAAACTCACTGAGATCTTAGAGTAAGGAATTTTAAAAAATCCCACGTATAATGAAACTTCTTACTGTGTTATGTGCTTCATTGCTTAAATAATTTATTTGATCATTTTTTTTTCATTTTTATGAGTTACTTCCACTAAAATCTAACTGCTGTCTTATCATTGTATGGAGGTGATATGGCTTCTTAAAAGTGTCAGAAACATTCATATTAATATTGTGCTCTGCATTTTAGGTTTGTATCTACCAGGAAGTTTAATTTAATTTAACATTGAACTGCATCCAAACTATTTTTAGCTTGGAAAGGAGGAGCTGTCCAAACTATCCAACTTTCTCCATGCTTTCTGACATGACTTGCTTCTCCAAGACAATTTTAGGTGACGTTTATAGGTATCTTAAGCAAGGAAAATGTGTATTAAAATTTAGCCAGGATTAATATCTTAGAATTGAACAACCATATTACACCAGGCAGAGTTTCCAGAACAAAAGAATTGTTATTTGGTCCTCCTATTTTTTGTTCCGGTTAAATCCCATCTGGAATATTGCTATTATTCAGTTCTGGCTGCCATATTTTAGGGAAGACATTGACAAACTAGATTGCATGTGGGAGATACAGTGACTAGGAAGCACAGTAGAATGAAGATCATGCAGGTAAATATCACTTTAATGAAATAAAAATGTTTAATTCAGAGAAAGAACAAAGACATGATTCGTGTCCTCAAGTATTTGAGGGGATGGAGCATGGAAGAGAGCTTAGCTTTTATTCTGATTTACCTCAAAGGATAAAAGCGATTAGATGTAAATTATAAAGAGGCAGATCATTATGAAAGAGAAGGTCCTCATGATTAGAGCTATACAGAAATAGAAGGGGCTGCCTCCAGAAGTAGTAGAAATTCTTGCCCTGGAGTGGTTCAAGCAGAGACTGTATATCTGCATATTGAGTATGTTATAGGGCATATTCTTATGACTCAAAAGTCTCTGAGGTTGCTTCCAATTCAAATTCTGCAATTTGTAGAAGGTAAAAGGGTTGTAATTTACTTCTGTGAGAGAATATCTTTGCTGACAGAATTAAAGATCCTTTATTGCTGAATTATATCATTCAAATAAATATTTTAAATATTATCCTTTAAATAAAAGTCCTTTAATACTTAATAGTAACTACACAGTTTCTATATGCAATATTACACTGGAATTGCAAACCCCTTGAGGAATATGAGGCCATGTCATTTGCTTTTGAGTGCAGCTGTCCAAGCACCTAGTCTGAGGCTTTACACATTAACAAATAATCAATATGAGGAGGAACAAGAGAGATATAAATTTGTTATATTTATATGTGAAATTAATGTGAATGAATATACTTTTTAAATCTAAATTAAATATTAACCCCCATTTGTAAAGCAATTTAGATACTTTCCCCATGATGGTCCTGTGAAATAGGCAATGCAAATATAATTATTCCAGTTTTAGAGATGAGGAAACTGGGACTTGGAGTGGGGAGCATAGTTTAAGTGATTCACCATGATCTTCTAGGGAATAAGTAACTAAGCCAAGACTTATTAATCATCATAAATTTCTTGTTTGTTGCTCATTTTCAGGCATGGTCATTGGGTTGACTTCTTTTGTCAGACTATATTTGTTAAAAGGGAACATTTCTACTAGTGATTCTTAGGTAGGGTGTGCAAACATAGTTTAGAAGAAATAGGGATCAAGACTATCCTGTGCTTTCATCAGTACAAAAACTTCTGGGCAAGGAATTACAAGTTGGCTCCTTCTCAGCAATTTACATTTTTAGAGAGTTTTCTAGATCAATGATAAGGGACTGGACTAGGGTCACATAGCCAATATGTGTAAGAGGTAATACTTGATCCCATATCTTTCTGACTTCAATGCCAGTTCTCTATCCAGTATACCATGCTGCTTCCCACAAAACAATAAATACACACGAAAAAAAATTTTTGATGAGCAGAAGAAAATGACTGAGTACAGAGGGAACACAGAATAGAGAAGTTCTCTTGCTACTTTATTAAATTCTGTACAATAACATCTTTTTTTTGTTCTTTGTTGGATGTTTATATTTGTTGGATTATTCAGTTCACAATTAAAAAGAAAAAATTTAAAAGTCTTCCATGATATCTTTCTTGCTTCATCTTCCATGTTTTCAATTGTTCAGTTCAACAACTTTTTATTAAATTGTTCTACCATAGCTTTAGCCCTCCAGCCCTACTGAGGCATAATTGTTTGTTAGCCATTCTTTTCAACAAGTTATCTTTTGAATGCCTGGAATCTTGGACACTTTCAGTAGGAAGGGGTATTATATTTCATCCAGTTCAGCTTCCTACTCACTTCAGAAATTTCCTCAAAAACATCCCTCAAACTTGGTCTTGCTGCTTTTCTTTTAAGCCTCTTCCTTTCAGTTTAATTTAACAAACTTTTTATTACATATCTACTGTAATCATTGCAATGTAGTGTGTTTGGTGCTGAGGTAGAAGCAGAGATAATGAGATGTCGTTACTGCACCATCACTAAGCATTTATTAAGAACCTACTATGCATAGGGCGGCTAGGGTGCGCAGTGAGTAGAGAGTGTCGGCCCTGGAGTCAGAAGGACCTGAGTTCAGATCTGGTCTCAGACAATGAATGCACACACAATCAAAAACCTAGCCGTGTGACCTTGGGCAAGTTACTTAACCCCAATTGCTATCCAAAAGGAAAAAAAAAAGACTCTACTATGCACCAGACATTGTGCTACATATTGGGTATACAGATATGAACAACAACAAAGATAGTGCCTGCCCTCAAAGAGTTTACAGTCTACTAGAGAAGACAATATACAAAAAAAAAAGCAAAAAAGGGAGTAAGAAGAAATCCAGAGGAGGAAGGCAAAAATGATGAAGTCCATACTAAAAGGAGAGCAGTAATAGGAAATGAAAGTTGCGTGATTTGTGAGTCCTCTTTAAATGGAGGCTTTGCAAAGGGTTTTTTTCTTGGTCTTCTAATCCTCCAGTTAAAATGACAGAGGGTACTGAGGATTCTGATGAAGTATGAGTACAAGGCTGATGCAGTCTCACAGGATGACAAATTTTCTGAAATCAACTTTCCTGGGGATTTGATGGAGTCCAGTTTAGAGAAATGCAGATGATAGGAAAATTATTACATGCTCAACTCATGATCTTATAAAGATCATTTATCCAAAAAAATCACTCTTATGTAAACCTGAATGTAAATTCTAAGAGAAACGAAGTGCCATGATTATCAACAGAGGGAAAGATGGAGCAGTTAGGTGGTACAGTGGATAGAGTAACCAGCCCTGGAGTCAGAAGAACCTGAGTTCACATATGACCTCAGACACTTATTAATTGTGTGATCCCAGACAAGGGCAAGTCACTTAACCCTGATCACTCTTAAAAAATAAAAAGGTGAGATCACTTTTGACTGGTAGAGTCAGGGTAAATTTTATTTAAAAGAAGGGATTTTACCTTGGTATGAAAGGATAGTGAATAGCAGTTCTTTTTGTGATGGCCAAGAATTGGAAATTGAGGGAATGCCCATCAATTGGGGAATGACTGAACAAATTGTGGTATATGAATGTAATGGAATACTATTGTGCTATAAGAAATGATGAACAGGTAGACTTCAGAAAATCCTGGAAAGAATTATGTTATCTGATGCTGAATGAATTAAGTAGAACCAGAACATTGTTCACAGAAAAAACCACAATGTGCTATGACTGATTTTGATAGATTTAGCCTTTCTCAGCAATGCAAGCACCTAAAACAAAGATAGTAAATGCCATCCACATCCAGAGAAAGAACTATGGAGTTGGAATGCAGAGTGAAGCAGAATATTTCCTTGTTTTGTTTTTTTCCTTCTCATGGTCTTTCCCATTCATTATAATTCTTTTATGCAACATGTCTAATATGAAAATGTGTTAAATAGGAATGTATGTGTAAAGCCATATCATATTGCATGCCATCTCGGGGAGGGAGGGAGAGAAAATTCAAAATTTATGGAAGCAAATGTTGCAGACTAAAAATAAATAAATTAGTAATTTTTTAAAAAAAGAAAGGATAGTTAGATTTTCAATAGAAATAGTAGAAGTGTGGAAGTTATTCTAGGTTTAAGTAACAGTTAAAATGAAGCTACAGATACCAAAAATAAGGAGTCACTTTTAGAGGTGGTAAGTAATCAAGTTTGTTGGAAGCATGGAATATGCAAAGTGGTGTAGTCTGATACCTAGAAAGACAGATTAGTGGCAGACTATGGAAGGTTTTGATTGCCAAAGTCAGGCATTTAAGCTTTTCAGTAATCTATGTGGATTCATTGGAAATATTTGAATAGAAGAGTAACATGATTACACTCAACCTTTATGATTATTTGGGAAGGGGCATGGATGCATTGGGTGGGCTATGAAGATAAACACCACTTAGGAAACTAGTCCTGCTAGTCTTCACTGGGGAGGGATAAGGCCCTAGGGATGAAAGGCCCTAGGGATGAAAGCCAGGGAATGAAGTAATCTTTACCCACAAGATGCTTACATCCTAATGAGCAAGACAACAAATACATATAAATATAAAGTAAATAGATACAAATACGTACAAAGTAGATAAATACAAGGTAGTTTGGGAGGCAGAGCACAAAGTAGATGAGAAGATTAGGAAAGACTTCCTGAAGAATGTGTAGTTCGGGATCTCTATTGACAAGGAAGAGGAGGAGAAGGTAAGGAGGTAAAGCCCTGGGAATGGCCAGTGTAGAGGCATACATACATATGAGGGATGGGATGACATATGAGAAGAACAGATAGAAGGGATATGATTAGGTTGTAGAATTATGGGATTATTAAGGGATCATGATTAGATTGAGAGGACAATTCAAGTACAAGGCTAGAAAAGTAGGTTATTGCTGAATTGTATAGAGCTTTGAAGTGTAAGTGGAGAAGTTTGTAATTTACTCTAGAGCAGGGATTATACATTTCTTTTGTGTTATAGACCTTTTTGGCATGTCATGTGAAACATATGAAGTCCTTCCCAGAATAATGCTTTTAAAAAATAATACTTTTAAATTCACACATTTCATAGAATTAGAAAGGAAACATATTACATTGAAAGACAGTTGAATACTTTATAAAGTCATAGACCCCAGGGTAAGAACCCCTGTTCTGGATACAATAGGAAGCCCTTCGAGTTGATTAAATTGGGGAGTCACATGGTCAGATCCATGCTTAGGGAAAATTACTTTGCTAGCAGTGTATAACGAACTGGATGGGGGAAGATGCTTGAGGCAGGGAGAACAATTAGGAAACTGTTGCAATAATTTAGGTGAAAAATAATGAGGGCCTTAATTTATGTTATAGGTCTGTGAATAGAAAGGATGGGGAAGAGGTGAGAGGTGTTATAAAACTAGAAATGGCAGGGTTTGGCAAGCAATCAGACATGTGGGGGTAAATGAGAGAGCAGGGTTGAGCATCATGGTGGGAAAATGAACCTGAGACACAAATCCCTTTAGAATCTTCTACTGTTATACTTTCAAATGAGATGGGAATTCAGATGTCACTGTACACCAAAGTGATTTTTTTTCTTTTCTATTTGCAATCCCATCACAACATCAGAATCATTTGTAGTCGTTTAGCAGTTAATTATCACACAGATAAATGAGATAGATAATATTGTGCAAACAGCTCATAGAGGACTGGACCAACATTACTGGTTATATTACTGGTTTTTAATAATATTCACTTTGTTCGCTGAGCTGTTGATCAGTTCTCTCAGATTCAGATTACTCTTGGGGAAGGCAACATATTCATTGTTCCATTTTTGCCTCTTTTGAACTATTTGTTTCTTTTGTTTATCAATTTTCTGCATTCTACAAGCACTTGTAAATATTGCCTTAAAGGAATAACATTCAGAGAAGACATCAGAAGAACGCAGAATCTGATCTCTCATCTTTATTTAGCTCATTCTTCAGTGGAGCAGGAGCCAGAGAGAGAGGCAGAGGAGAAAGAAATCCGATGCCTGCTAGCAGTTTGGTTAAAATTGTTTCCCCTTCATTCTTGTGCCCATATTATAATTTGCATTTTAATTTTAATGTTTTCAGAACCGTGAAAGCATATTTAGGTAAATGTGCTAATTAGATCTTTGTAAACAACCATATGTTATTTGGGGCTTATGAAAATTAAAGAGCAGTTAAAAACACATACATTTTACTCTGTGTAAATGGTAGAGGGGGTATTGAGGAGGAAAGAAACCAATATGTAAACCAAAGTGAGTCTGTCAAAAAGAGACATACCCAAACTGCATGTGCCCTATTATCTTAGGAGAAGAACTAAAAGAAATTTGAAACTTTATAGCAAAATCCCCCAGGTCTGAACACTACTGCAAGCAGAGTTTGCCAAAATTAAATAGAAATGTTTGGGAATACATGTTCAGATCTGATCCTTTTCAAAGAGCTTTGTACTTACCTTAGTGAGGATTTTCCATTGAGAATGGGGGGAGGGTATTTGTAATAGGACCATGTCATTTCTTCTTTGGTGACATATCACTTCCCATCAGTCACACAGTGAAATACCGAGTGATGTATGACTGTGATAACTTGAGGTGACATCCTGCAGTGTGTCCCATTATCTGAAAGATTTAAGGAAGAGGCTTTCTGGAAAACATAATTAAGGAAACAAATGTTTTCAGAAATATAATAAAAATCTTTTATGGTTTAGCTTCAGGAACATCAGTCCCTATATCATCACCGAAGCAAAGAAATGGTTTGCCAAATATCTGTGTAACACTGGTCTTTTGATGCTTATCTTTTTTCCCCCCTGAGCACACTGCCTTGAAGAGAAGTCAGAATTGAGAATGAAACAAATATATACTGTCTGTTGGGAAATAGAAATAGGATTCCAGACTGCTATAGATTGATGACTAGATTAAAATAGGATAACTTTCACCATAGGGGAAAATATTTCATTTAGGACATGAAAATATTGACCCATTTAGCATGGGATCATACGGTGCTAATTTATTAGCTGCTTCAATTTACAGTTTGTTACTAATTGTCAGAATTTTCCTGACCTCTTGGCTTTGTTCATGGACCTTGACTCCTGGTCTGACTCTCTGGAACAAGTATAAACTCTGTGTCTCCTTTCTTCCTGCCCTTCAATCTGACCCCATCAAAAGAGCTAGGGACGGAATACTGATGGTTCAACAATGGTCAGTGTGTGTTGCCTTAGCCTGCTGATTTCTGCCCCTCACCTTGTCTAGCTTGGTTCCTGCTCTGTCTTTTTGCCCCAATTTTGTAGCTTGAACTCTAATTTAAGTAGCTCTTTATGTACTGTTTCTGAATGAATGTGACCTGAAAGTCTCACCTCTCTTCTCATCTATAAACTTCAATTGCCTAACTGGGTTTCCAAATTTTTAACAATGGCTGGCTATGGATTCCAGTCCACATGCATTTTCCTTAGCTTTAGTGCGTAATCCCTGACAATTACATCTCCAGATTCCATTTCAGGTTCTTTTATGCTGCTGTCAGGGCAACCTTAAGTCCTGCCATTATTTTCAATCAGAAGGAAAGGGGAGATAACTTGAGATGAAAGTCAAAGCTTGTTCTCATTTTTTAAATTGGATATAGGAAATGCAAGAGAATGAATTTACAAACTTGTTAGTGAGAATTCATTTCAGTACATTTTATTTATTTTAGTACATTTTAAAACTATTATCCATTGGATTAAAATCTGTACATACTTTCACTAAAGTATATAACCAAATCAAATTGAATGATGCCCCCACTCTGCCTCTAATCCCCATACTCTATATTTTACCTAGTTTATTTTGCTTTGTGTCCCAAGAAACTCTGCCAGTTCTATGCAAGTAAATTTTAGTCTTAGCTTAGTTAGGAACCCACAGCATAAACTTTAATCAGTCTTGTTGGGAAAATTGTGTTGCTAAACTTCCTTTATACCTTGTTGAAAATTGTATGCACTCCTTCTCTCCCTCCACTTGAAATCAAACCCTCCCTTTAAAAAGAGAAGGAAAGGGAAAGAGAAGAAAAAGCAAATCAGTAAAGCAAAAATGCCTTATACTGTCAGTGACCACTTGTAATTATGTATTCAGCATTCTACTCTAGAATGTTTCAGAATTATCTGCTCTCTTTAAGAATAGGAAAGTAGTGGGGCAGCTAGGTGGCGCAGTGAGTAAGAGCGACTGCCTCGGAGTTGGGATGACCCGAGATTGGATCCGGCCTCAGAAAATAAGCACCCACACACATATAATGGCTGGCTGTGTAACCTTGAGCAAGTTACTTAACCCCAATTGCTTAAAAAATATTAATAATAATAATGATAATAATAGGAAAGTATATTTTATTTTTCTCCCAGAATGTTCTGATCAGTTTTGGGGTACGTGTGTGTGTTCAGTTACTCAGAGTTCACCTTCTTAGAAATCTTTTTCATTTACATTGTTTAAAAATAACATTTTAAATACTTTTTTATTTTTTAATAGATAACTTTTCCCCTATAACCTACTTTCTTCCTCTCCAAGAAAGCCATCCCACATAACAAAGAATTTTAAAAAAGAAAGAAAAAGTAGAAGAAATTGGATAAAATTGATTAATGAGTTGAAAAAAATCTGAAAATTGGTAAAGTATGCAATATTGATGGACTTCCCACTTCTTCAAAAAAAAAAATAACCAGAGAGCTCTTCTTTGAAATTATTGTTATTTGTAACTTTGCAAATTTGCAATTATTTTACTCTTTTGTGATGGTTATTGTTTCCATTTACATTGTTCTTTTCATTTTTCATTTTTATTTCCCCTTAGCTCTGCTTTCTTCACTATTCATTTGTTCATTTAATTCTTCCCATGTTCCTCTATAATCATCATATTTACCCATTTCTTACAGCATGGTAACTATAGTCCTTTATATTCTTAATTTAAATTATTGTAGTTACTTGCTCATTTGGCTCCAATTACTTTATTCTCCCTCAATTCGTGAGTCTTTCCATGTTTCTTGGAATTCCTCATATTTGTGATCTCCAACTTCACAATAATATTCCATTATATTCACTTACTGGTTAAGTCATTCACTTCAGTTGTGGGAGCCCTCTCATTTCTTTGCAGACACAAAGAGTACAGTGAATATATTGGTGTATTTTGAACTTTGGTTTATGTATTTAACCTCCTTTGTGTATATATGTACAATAGGGATTCATTGGGTCAAAGGGTATGAATGGTTCAGCAGCCATAATCATTGCATATTTCCAAATTGAGATCCAAAATTTTTTTGGATCAGTTCACAACTCTATCAACAATTTATTAGTATACTTGATTTTCCATAGTCCCTCCAATATTAACTATCCTTTTTCTTTCATCATTTTTGTCGATTTATAGGGAATAAAGTGAAACTCAGAATTGTTTCAATTTGTGCTCCTCTTATTAGTGATTTGGAGTATGTTTAAAATGACTGCATGACTCTGTGTGTATGTGTATGTACATGTCTATGTATGTATATGTGTATATGTATTTGTGTATACATATAACTTTTACAAATCTTCGTTAGAAAACTGTATCTCCTTTGGGTAGAGGTACAATAAAAAGAACCTTGGATTTGAAGGCAAAAAATCTGGCTTTAAATATGTCTTCTCCCATTTAGTACTTCTGACCCTGGTCATCATTTAACCTTTCTGAGCCCCAGGTTCCTCATCTCTAAAATGGCAAGAGGGTACTAGGTGTTTTTTAGGTCTCTTTTAGTTCTCCTTTATTGACTATTTGCCTATGAGGAATGGCTCATTGGTAAGTCCATGTAATAAGTTTGACATCAGACATTTATTATAAAAAGATATTTATAATATAATAACATCAGGCATTTATAATAAAAAGATGCCTTTCTTACTTGGATGGGAAAGTACAGTGCTATAGCCTTAGATGTATCACACTTGTAATTAATGTAAACATTTTTCTACTTCCTTGCTTCATGTGATGGTATTGCATAGAGTTTGCTTCAGATGAGGTTAATAAGTCTATATGGAATGACTTTGGTATACAGGGAAAAGTAATTCTTTCAACCTGAGGTTGCTCCATAATATCTGGCAACTGGCTTATGTAGGTATATTCCAGAAATAGACATTTTGACCAGGGTAGAACAAAACCTTTTTAAGTTTCTGAAGTCAAAATTGTCTTTTATCATCTGCATCCTTTGATTAAGAATTACCTACTTAACCATAATTCTACCTACTTCAATTTTTTTTTTCAGTTAACAAGCTTACTTTAATCAATCAAACATGTATTACCTAGTTCAGGGGGAAAAGGTCAGCACCCCAAACTTCAGAGTATACAGACAGATCAAACAGACAGGCTTCCAAACTGTCCAACCATTATCAATACCAAAATCAGTTACCAGAGAGGGAAGCATCAACATTTGGGTTTTCAAAGCTGGGGGTGCTCTCAACAGCTGCCCAGAGTCTCATCTGGTCAAATCACACAACACTTCTTAAAGTGAGCATCAAAGCAAAGACTCATATCAGGGATTATCTAGCCTTCTCCTGGCCCAGAGAATGTCACAACCCTCTTGACCCACTGCCCAATCACACAGCACCTAGGTGTGGGCATTCCTGAAAACCAAGCCTCCTACCACAGGCTCCATGTGACCACATTCAGTCTATTAGGGGGCAGAGTATATTTTCAAATTAAAGAAGGTTCTCAGAGTCACATAAACCAATCAAAGGGCCTAGGGGCAGGAAAGATCTACATTTCCATTACATTGGGCCCCAAGATCTTTCATGCCCATAGCATACACAATTTACATTTGAATTAGCACTAAAACATCTCTTGGGTCACATTTTCCAGGTACATAAGAAAATCACAATATAATCTCAAAGTATAATAGTCCAAGTCTTCCACTCATGGGGCAACTGTTAACTCAGTCACTTATCAGTAAAATCATAAAATAGTCACTCTTAAGTTAACTCAATCAGTCACATCAGTAATTTCAAAGTACATGGTCAAACTCTTCCAATCATGGGGCAAAGTCTTGATTAACTCAATTAGTCTCTTATCAGGAACAATATCTCAAAGTACAATCAGTCACTTATTCAGTAAAGTCTTACTAAGTATGCCCATAGCATAGACAATTTACATTTGAATTAGCACTAAATATCTCTTAGGTCACATTTTCAAGGTACAGAACTAAAGTTACCAAACTGGCCACCGGCCTTAAAAACAAAGTACATTGCATTATCACATCAATTCAAAACAAGAGTCCAAATAAAGTTCTCTTAGAAGGAAGGGGGTGTCCTTCTTCCTGCCCTGATTTCAAGTCCAGAGAGGGGGCTGGGCAACAAAACCAACATGGGGTCCTTGGGGGTCCAAGGCCCTTTACCCCACCTACCATAGTCACAAGTCCATCCTCCCCATGGATCCCAAACTGTGGGATGCAGCAAGGAAACGCATTCAGTGTCCCAGCTTTGCCTCACGGTCCTTATCTTGTCCTGTGGCTGAATTCCAAACTCCTGGCTTCCTTCTCCTCCAGCAGAAGACAGCAGCTCCTGGCTTCTCCACAGGTCTCCATGTAGGCAGCTCACCATTCCTGCTCTCAGCTCAGTGAAGTCAGCATGCAGGCCATTCTTCTCTCCTGCTTCATTCATCAGAATCACAGCTACCACAACTAGTTCAGGGGGAAAAGGTCAGCACCCCAAACTTCAGAGTATACACACAGATCAGACAGACAGGCTTCCAAACTGTCCAACAATTATCAATACCAAAATCACAGTTACCAGAGAGGGAAGCATCAACATCTGGGTTTTCAAAGCCGGGGGGTTCTCAACGGCTGCCCAGAGTCTCATCTGGTCAAATCACACAACACTTCTCAAAGTGAGCCCCCCCTACTTCATTTTTTTTTTAAATAATGTGGCTATATATATATAATCTCCATTTGGGATTTATTGATTTCTATGTTATATAAAGCTGGTCTAGACTTATTATTTTTCAGTTTCCCAATAGTTCTTGTCATACAGGTAATCACTACCCTAATAAATTGTTTTCTTGGATTTATCAAACAATGAACTGTTATTTGAGATCCTTTCATATTATGTCTATTCCTAGTATCCTCTTTTCTCCCCAAGCCTCCCACACTACTGCCTCCACTAACCTCTATAGCAAAAGGTCTTAAGTCAAACTTCATTTAGAAATGGAGGCCATTCTTCTTGAGCTTCTTTATACTTCCACCCTTCTTTATAGATAGCAATGCTTTGATATCATCTCCTTTTCCTCCTCCTCTTCTCTTACCTTTGATGAAGAGATAGACCTTCTCTTCATCAACATTAGCCCCTTAACCTCATCACTTGACTGGATCCCTATTTTCTCTATTATATTTTTCTCTCAATCCAACCCCTCCTCAGTTTTTCATTTTTCTATACAAACTGGTTTCTAACCTGTTGCCTAAAAAATAGACAATCTCCCCATCTTAAAAAGAAGAAAAAAAAACTCTCACTAGACCATACCATTGCCTCAAATTTGTATCTTATATCTTTCTTATCTTTCTCAGACAAATTTCTAGAAAACACTATTTACACTCATCGTTTCTACTTCTATTTATCATTAAGCATTCCTTTTCCAGAGCTTTGGGCACTTGTTGACATTGCTGACTAGCCTCTATTGCCATAGTGGGGAACCTGTGTCCTCATGGCCACATATGGCCTTCTAGGTCCTTGGTTGTGGCCTATTGACTGTGTCCAAGTTTTGTGGAACAAATTCTTTTTTTAAGGAGATCTTTTAAAAAAAAGATCTCTTAAAAGGCCACATTCTAGGACCTCGAAGGTCACATGTGACCTGGAGGCTATAGATTCCCTATTCTTTTTCTACTGGCTAGTCTCCCCTCTCTGGGTTTTTATAACACTACTTTCCCTTGGTTTTCCTTTTACCTGTCTATTCCTTTTAGCTATCTCATCATCTATATCATGCCCTTTAAGTGTTAATAATACAAGTTATTTTCTTCCATGATTTTCATGGTGTTTGCCAAGTAAACCATCATGCCTTCTATAAATATAAGGACAATTTATTTCCTTTTTATTGGTATCTGATCCTTTAATTCTTCTCTCTTGTCTTGTTTCCATAGCTAGGATTTTTAGAAGATATGTCAAACAGTACTGGGGAGAGACAGTATCACAGTATGATTTTTGAGGACTTGATATAATAAATTCTCACAAGTTACACAATTATTTTTAATTACAGAGTTGTATTTTTTCACATGCAGTGGAATGTCTAAATAATTTAGACCTATACTTCAGGACTTTTGCAAACCACAAATTTTACTATTGTAGCAACAAAATACAATTATTTTCTTCCTAATTTGCATTGAGTTGAATTACACTTTTCTGTATGTTGTCCTTAATTATTACTTTTAATTATTAAATTAAATTGGTTAACTTAACAATTTTGAAGTCTCCATTATGACTACTTGACCATAGCTTTTTGTTTCCCCATTTCTAAAGGTTTCCAGAGCCAGTTGAATACTCAGCATTTCTACATAGTATTTATCGAGTCTCCAAATGTGTGTGTATGTTTGAGGGGGAGAAGGAGAAATGAAAGGAAGAAGTGAGGGGGGTAAGAGAGAGTGAGGAAAAAGAAGAAGGAGGAGGACAATGAGGAGTAGGGGGATGAGGGTGAAGAGGAGGAGGAGGAGCAAGAGGAGGAGGAGGTGGAGAAGAAGGAGGAGGAGGAGGAGTAGGAGGAGGCAGAGAAGAATTTTCACATAATTCTCAGAATGGGGAAAAGAGGGTATAAGAAAAAGAACAAAAACAAAAATACATTTAGTGTGGGATTCAATGAATAGATAAATTGGGCTGTAGTGATATTTGTGTAGGGTTTGCAGAGAACTTTCAGTATTTTGTTCAAGCAAAAAAATCTTTTCCTTTTCAAATTTCTACAATTGGAAAGTTTTTCTACTTTGTAGCCCAGGTTAATTGAGTGCCAGTTAAAGGGAGTTTTACTGTATGACATCTTACCAAAATATAGTGCAACTTTTGAAGTCAAACATATTAGAATATTGTTTTTATTTAGGGCATAATTCACTTTGCAGCAGTAAAGATTTTAAAACTAATTTCCATTTCCTGTGACATGACCAAAGCAAATGTTATTACTACATTCTTTTAGTGCTAGCTTCATAAAGAAATATAACAGTTATTATTAAGGTAGCCTAGTAAAATAATTAGGGAGATGACCTTGAAGTTAGGTAGAACTGACTTCATGTCCTGCATCTGACACATATTTGTACAATGGAAAGAGCATTGGAGTCAAAAGAACTAGGTTCAGATCTTGCCTTTTATCACCTTTCTGAAGTCAGTACCGGGTTTACCCTTAATCTCTGCTTTATGTGTTAATGTCCTTGTAGAAGAATCAAACTTGGACAAGTATTTGACTTTGTTATTGTGTTTAGTAGTATCTCCCAGAGGAATTCCCACTAAAGTATCCTGTGAATTCAGGGAGGTTAATTAATTTCTCTAGGCCTCAGTTTCCTCTAAAATGAAAGGATTCGATGTGACTTCAAATATCCTTGCAGCTCTAAATCTATGGTCATATAATCTTATTTATGAACTCTTTGAAATCTGTGTTCTGTTCATGTCTAAGACAGTAACCCTGTAACCTGGATTTTTTCCTGAACACATGCTGGATATATGACCACAGACAAGTCACTCAATCTCTCAGTGCCCCCAAGCAAGTCTCTAAGACTGTGTAAGTTATAGACAAACTATCAACATGCATCAGTGGATGGGGTTTCTAAACAGGGAGTTTACTGTGCTGCTGAAATCATGGGTCTAGACTTCATTGCCACCCACAAAATTTCAGTTTTTATATATTCAAAAGAATATTATCCTTCAGAGGAGCCACCTTCATAATCTTTGCACATAGTCCAGTGATACTGCTCTTGATTAGTAAAAATGGAATTTGTCTTTTAGGAAAGAACTTTGACTTGAGCTAGAATCAGTTAATATATTTGAAATCTCATTTCTGGTACTAACTATGTGAGCTCCTTGGATCTCAGTTTCCCCATGTGTGAAATGAAGAGATTGGACTTTATATGGGTTAGGAATTCCTTTCCAGCAATAGATAAATGATTCTATGATTTGCTTCAGCATCAGTACTTTAGAGTCATATCTTGTATACGAAAGTTTATTGACATCTGTCCAACACACTGTGAAAATATTCTCATCTTTCATCTCTACAAGAATGGTAAATTAGTTATAAAACTTAAATCTACCTGCCCCATAAATACTGATGGAATTTAAGTTTGTCTGAGTATTTTACTTAATTTCTTTCATATGGCTAATTCATGTCCTCATTGAGGCTTGAAAAGATCAATATCTCATTGTAGCACCACCAGAAAAACAAATGAGTTATAAGTTTGTGTGCTATGAGCCCTCCCATTTCTCCATACCAGAAACATTCCATAACTATCCAAGATCTGAAACCTGTTTGGAGCAGATCCAGGTCATGGACAGAGAATATTTTCCCCTTGGTTTTTTGAAAGGTACAAGCCAAATCTTAGAAAGAACTCAAGTTGGTTCTTAGTGAAAGTGATCATGTCATGTTTGGAAAGGGCTACCTCACCCTTCTGAGGCAGTTTATACTGTCATCTCAGCTAACATTTGGGACAGCAAAACACTTTTTTCAAACCCTGTGCAGAAATACTAAAAATGAAGTTTGGGGAGGAAAAAAGACATCTGATTACAATAACCCCCTAGTATCTTAAGAAAAAGTAAGCACAGATGAAAAGGAAGGTCATGTCAGACATTCATTGCCACCAACAAGCTATTGTAGACTTGAGAGAAGTCAAAGCATCTTATTAGGACAGTGTCGTTGGATCGTATTTATCAAATTTGTCTTCTTGTCCCCATGTGCTGGAAGGTATGATGGGTCATGCTAATTCAGATCTGCACATAGCAGGGATAGTAGTTTTAATTATGGAGGAGACAAAAAGCTGAGACAAAAGCATAGTGAAGCATTATTTGTGTTTATATATGGATATATATGTATATACATTTTTTACACTATACACACATTTCATAGGATCATAGAATCATAGATTTTTTAAACAGATGTAATGACTGACATCATTTAAGTCAAACCTCTCATTATATAGTTGAGGGAATTGTAGCCAAGGGAAGTTGAATGACTTGTTAAAGGGGTCATAACAAGATGACAAAGTAGTAAGTAGAAGAGCATGGTTTTGACCTAGCACCTCTGACTACAAATGAAGTGCTCTTTCCACACACACACACACACACACACACACACACACACACACACACACACACACATATATATATATATATATATATATATATATATATATATATATATATGTAGATATCTACCCAAGTGTAGTCATAGAAATATACCTTTAAGGGTGGCTAGGTGGTGCAGTGAATAGAGCACCAGCCCTGGAGTCAGGAGGACCTGAGTTCAAATCTAGCCTCAGACACTTAACACAAAAACTAGCCATGTGACCTTAGTCAAGTCACTTAACCCCAATTGCCTTACTGTCCTCCCTCCAAAAAGCAAAAAAAAAAAAATTAAAAGGAAATATACCTATATAGAGAGATAGATATACAGACTAATCTTATGATTTCATTAGCATAGGAAGCTCTCAGATGAGGATACTTGCTCTATAAATGTTGTTGGCATTCACTGCAACTTATATATTACAGAAAAGACCTGGATCACTGAGAAGTTAAGTGGCTTGTCCAGCATCATCCAGTCAGCATGTATTAAGAGGCAAGACTTGAACCCAGTTCTTCCTGTCTGTGAGGCCCAGCTCTCTAGTTACATATGCTAAAACAGGCCCACACTATGTACACAGAAGCAAAGGACCATATAAATCTTGATCACATGTAGTTGCACAAAAGAAAAGGACCCTAATCAGAATAAAAAAGAAAACATTTTCTATCTCCCAGCCATAATTGTGTCTGTCACATAAACCGTTAAACACAGCGCCTATCGAGACAGTATAATGAAGGTTTACAATGATGCATTTTAGGAGATTAAAATGCAGTTAATTTCCTTATGCCTTTAAGATTAATAAACTGCTAATTAGGATATGCAAATAAGGACTTTCTTAATTTTAACAAACATTTGCTGGCTCCGTATCTATAAATCTAATTCAGTAACTGTATTGTGTTATGTAATTGGGAAATAACAGATTGATAGGCCAATCCAATTATGTCAAATTTATAAGTGTACAGAATTGTAGTAAAGTTCACGGAGCTTGGATTAAAGCAGGAAATGCTTTGTGATAACATTTGCTTTAGTTGTGTCATAGAAAATAGCACCTAACTCAAATGGTACTACTTCTGCCTACTGTATAGCTAGTACCCTAAGCAGAGACAATAATTAATGAGTCATAAGTCACATAACTAACTTCCGTGGTGTGGGAAGCAAGAATATAAAATGATGAGACTTATTCTAGCAGTCACACTTGCAAAACAGTAATTTCCTGAGTCATACCATGAAGATACCATTCTTCAAATCATTGAAGCCACAGCCATTCAGTCATCAAGCATTTATTAAACACCTACTTTATACCAGGCAATCTTCTTAGGCTCTAGGGATATACATATGAAAAAGATAGTACCTGCCCTCAAGGACCTTACATTCTAATGGGGGAAGACAACACACAAAAGGAAAATAGGAGAGGAGGAGGAAAAAGTACTTGCTGCTTGGACATGATGAAGAAGTCCAAAGGAGGGCAGCCAGGTATAAAATTAAGAGATGGATGGCTTTTATGCCCTCCTTAAATGGAACTTTTGGAAAGAGCTTCCTGTTTCACCTTGCAGTCAGAAGAAATGAGGAGGATCTTGCAGGATGGTGAGATTCCTTGTGGTGTGATGCAGAACTAGAAAGGAATGTAACTGGGTAGAAAGTGAAGGGTCACCTCTGGTCCTGAAATAATTCACCACTTGCTTATATTGTTATAAGAAGTTACTTAAGCAATACAAAACAGATGTTCATTATTTAGTCACATTATTCTTTGAGAAGAGTCACATCTTCATATTACTTCAGTAATATTTTAGCTTTGGAATAGGCAGAAAATTCAGACTTGCTTTGTCATGTATCACATTAAAGAAAATGCTTCCTAACTTGTGAAATTTATTTTAGGCTTCTTATTGCATAATTATACTTTTTGAACCCCTTCCCCCTCCAGCTAAAATTTACCAAAAAAAAAGTGTACCTGTAATTAGGGATGATCACAGAGAGGTTTTAAATAATCTCATTATGCATCAACTGTGAAAAACACCTACTTATTGAACTTGTACAGATACTGTTTTATACTTAGAAAAGTCCTGGTGTTCAGAGCATCTTCCTTATTAACCAGCAGAGATTCACAAAATAACTTTGAATTATTGTAGTAATTTGTGAAGATTTACCCCATTTGCCAGCGTACAATAGACATCAATAGAGTTGATGCCAAGAGAGTTTTATGAGGGAATTTCAGGAGTATTGCAGTAATCTCAAATTGAATTTATTGGATGCTTTTTTCTATTATATACATAAGTCCACTGTTAAAGAGTGAGAGGACAAGCATGGTTAACACCATTGTAATCCCTGTTTAAATAGATGGAAAATGAGACATCAAGCTATTATGTATTAGTGCTTAAAGGAAGAAAGATATAGGTTAAGGATAGGGGTTGGACCTTTGATTTCAGTAGTGTTAGAAACTCCCTAAGGAAGACATTCCTTCTACAAATGCAGGTCAGCATCTTCTCTGCAACCTACTATCTCAGAGATTCCCCTAGAGCATTAAAGGGTTAAATCATGCTCAGAGTCCACAATTCAGTGTGTGTTCCTGTTCCATTGTTCTGTTTCCAAAATACTCCCTCCTTTTCTACAGCAAATGAATAAGCTTTGGATGACATTTATAAAGATATTCAAAGAAAGAAGGGATGGAGAAATTTTCAAAAGATATAACAAAAATCTATTTGTTATAAATAGATGATTATTTTCCCTTTGATTTTCTTTATTCAGTGAATTACAGAATTCAAGGTAAACTGACTTTAAATGAAAAATTAAAAGGGTCTTGTGATCAACAGTAACAATTGATTTATTATTTTTATAGGGAAAGGGAAACCTCTTTCCAGTGATTTCAGAGGTCCTAAAATATGTATAAAGCAACTAATTATCCCTGAGATTTATACAGGACAATTAAACCTAGTCAATATTAAATTTTGTTAGACATGCTTTCATTTTAAGCTTATCAGTAGAGAGTTGATCAAGGCAACTTTCTGATCAACTTTGTGAATTTGCAGGGAACTAAGACCTTATGTGGGACTTTTGAAAGAGTCTCTAAAGAGCAAAGATTTAGAACTAGAAGGAACCTTAGAGGACTTTGAAACTATCTTCCACATTTCACAAATGAAGAAAATTGAGGTCCAGGGATTTAAAGTGACTCAAGGTCATATAGTCAGTAAATGTTCAAAGTGGGATTTCAACCCACCTTTCTGACTCCTGCTCCAACATCCTATACATTGTACCACAATACTTTGCCAGGCCTTGTATAGGGTATCATTTATTTCCACTGGTATCTTATTGAAGAGATTAAAGTTATCTGGTTAATAATCTGTGAATTGATATTTTCTCAAAATGAAATTATTGGTCTAGAGACGCTCTTTGATGGCATTTGGAGGATAGATTTCATTGATAAAATCTACCTTTTCAAAATTAATTAATTGGTTTAGACTCAAGATGATATATTCTCTTGGAGATACCACCTCTTGGTTCTGGCCCACAAAAGGGAACTGGTGGTATACATGGTACAAATGAAATTTTGCTTTTCATCTTTCAAGATATACCCAATATATTGAATACCCAATTAACATGCTGGTTATTTGTTTATAGTTTTATGAAGCATCTATGTCTTAGCAGAAAAGCCAGAGTACAAACTATGAAAAGCCTGATGATACCCTGTATTCTGGCTTTCATTATTTGACAGTTTTTCTGTTCTTATTTTTTAAGCTTTGGATGATAAAAGAGATCATGCAAAACCAGAGTTCTTGGAGACAATTTTAATCTAGTTTTGCCCTGTCTACTGCATTATTCTTTAGCTCTTAAAAGTGAGGGAAAGAGCAATAAGATCATCCTATTATTTCAAGCCAGCAACCTCTTGAAAGAATGTGACAGAAGCAATTTATCAACAAATTAGCTGTTTTCTAAAAGACTAACCAAGGTTGCCATCTTCAGTGTAAAACGTAACTGGAAATGCTGTTAACCCCTGATTGTGTCCATCTGAGTAAATATGGTTTTCATGTAAAAAGGTTTGTTTAGTGGAATGAAAACATCCACGTCTTTTATCTCTGAGATCTCAGACCACTTACTCGCATGCCCTAACAGCTCTGTGGACCAATAGCCAGTCTTTCATTTAAAATTACAAAGTGCCATAGATGTCCACTAATGCTCTCCTCAAATCTTTTATCATATGACAGTAACCTGGGCTCCTGGAGCCTGTGTCATTGAATTGCAAACTGTATCCTTCCCAAGGGTCAGTATAGTGACCTACTCCATACTTTTCATCCAAGTGCAACCCAAATACCATTCATAAAGATTCACGGTTATGTTGATGTTAGGAGTACTTCTAAAAGATGTTACACCAAGTCACATAAGTGTTGTGGTATGTGTTTGTAGGAATAGCAACTTAATTGTCATTTCTTGAAATAAAGCAAAATGTCTTTCATAGAAGTACTTTACTTAAAAAGAAATGATATTTTCACATTGTAATAATATTTCACATCTTTCCAGTGTATTCTCACTCTTCTTTTCTCCTCCTATTAGCTACCTTTCATCTATAACCCATAAGGATCTCAGAACCTCTTACTAAATAGTCTAGGTTTCTCAGTTACTATTAGAAGTTGAATAAGGATGGCACACCAGTGCATTAGCTCCTTTCATGGCCGTAGGTGAGAATGATGACTTTTTTCAAAAACCATATCAAAGATGCATTTTGTATTGTTTTACCTGACTGCTCTGGACTGCACTTATACTATTTTTGCAGCATCTACCTTCTAATTTATTTCTCAAATATGAAATAAGGTTAGTTGGAATGACTTGTTTCCAGTTAATTCATTTGAGCTTATGGTGACCATTTCATCCCCTTTTAAGGGCTCACAAACTTTCCCTTTAATAATCTGTTCCAGAATTATACTCAGTGATCAGATCACTGACCTATGCACCTTACTTTTGTAGACTTGAAATATTTGCCCACCTCCTATCTTGTACTTTCTTATTCACCAAAGTGGTCCAAAAATTCCTGATAGCTATTCAGCAGTCACATTTTACTTTTTTCCATATCTTGTGGTCTAGTTTGGCTGGTCTAGGTGACCTGAATTTATTTACCATTCTAGGAGCTCCCTTATCATCTTTTCATTTGACTTTTATTGCCACTTGCAGTGGGAATGAGAATGTGAAGATCTTCCCTGCCCCTTGATAGATTTAAGTGAATTTTGAAGACCTTCCCTGATTTGAAAATATACTCTTCCCCTAATAGACTGAATGTGGTCACATGGAGTCTGTGGTGGGAGGCTTGTTTTCAGGAAGGCCCATACACTATTATTTTGTGATTGGGCAGTGGGTCACAAGGGTGATGGTATTTTATGACTCTGGAGAAGGCTATATATACACTGAGGTAAGGTTTTGCTTTGGGGCTTGATCATAGGAAGAATAGTGTGATTAGGCCAAAAAAGACTCTGGGTATCCGTTGAGCCCCCAGCTTCAAAAACCCAGATGTTGGTGCTTCTCTTTCTTGCTGCTAACTAGGTATGGATGTGATGGTCAGACAACTGGAAGCCCTGTCTGTTGGTCTGTTTCTCTGTCTGTATTTTTTGTCTGCTTATAACTTCTATTTGTATTTTATCTGAAGTTCATGGTGCTGACTTTTCCCCTGAACTAGGTAAATGATATGTGTTTAATTAAAGTAAGATGGTTAACCCCTTTGAGTTGCTTTCCTTCAGAAAAGCAGATTAAGGAACTTATGCTAACAGCCATCCTGGGTATGCTAGGGTGCTTGCTGCTATACCTATTAGCCACATTATTTTACCCTTTCTAATCTTTAGGTCATTCATCCAGAAAAGACACCAAAAGTAAAACACTGGTCTAAACATTTTTCTTCTCAGAAGAGACAAAAGAAAGGAAATAGGAATCAAGTTGCTTCAACTCCTCTCCATCATCCTTCATCATCTTGCTGTTTTTATAGGACATTGTCATATCTTTTTTTTTCTGTAATCATCTATAATTAACTGCATTTACTTCTGCTTTTGTACTTGTCCTTTCAAAATCTAAGCTTGTTAATGAGCTTTCTGTGAAGCCACATTAGTTTCTTTAGATACTTCCTTCTTTTATTCATCAGCATTTCATTTTTGATAATTTCCTTTGTTTTAAACTCATTTCCATTTTAGCATCTTAGTATCCTAAGCTACATAACTGAATATAGGCAGGGTAAGTACGATAGATTACTAGATGGAATTGTAATAAAAAATTCTGATTTTGAATGCTATTCTAAATATTTATTGGGAAGTCCTTTAATCTTCCTGGCCCTCAGTTTCCTCATCTATGAAGTGAGGGTTTTGAATTCAATGTCTTTGTGTCTCTGAATCTATAATCCTACTTCTGAATTATTTTAAATCTCTACTTTACTCCCATGTAAGATGTCACCCTTATTTATTATGGAGAAATATTTTAAGTATTTACAAATTTTAGAATAATAGCATAGTTATGGTATTAGTATCCATTGTTAGATAAAATATGTGATAACATTCACATCCATTGCAGAAGATAAAAAAATATGATAAATTTTATAAACTATTTTAAGGTAATTCAACATTTATTTCCTTCTTTTACATCATTGTTGAGAGTAAGCTCAGTGAAAACTCTGTTAATTACTTAGACGTCATATTGTCATATTCTTTAAGAATAGGCAGAAAGTTCTGGAATTGTAAGTAGCAAGCACTAACTCTATCTTCACAAAGAAAAAATTCTGGGTTACTGTTATAGCACCTACTTAATAATTTCCTCTCTGTGATTTTAGATCACTAAGCATCTTAAGCAAAGTTTTCAGTAAATAATAAATCATGGAAATGATATAGTAAAAAGAATGTTGGCTTTGGATTCGGAGGACCAAAGTTTAAATCACTGTCTTTACCTGTGTGGCTTAGGCCCAAATTAAAAAAAAATTGGGCATTTAGATTCACCATATGTTAAAAAAAAGGTGACTTAGATGATATCAAAGATCCCTTCTAAACACTAAATCTCTTATCCTATGATTCTTGATATTTAAAGTCAGAAGGAAGCTCTGAGATTAACTGCTTTCTTTTGGAACATTAAAATTCTGAGAACTAGTAGGGTTACATGGTTACATATCACAAATGATACAGATGGTACATAGCAGAACCTGGATTCCAAATCCATTGTCCTTTCCCAAACAGGATATGGACAGAAGGGAAAAAAGTAAAAGTAAGCCATTGTGATGATAGATGATATGATTTGACCTATTTAAAAAAGAATTAAAAATTTGAAAATTGACAAATGGACAAAAAGTTAAGATATTGACTCCAATTATTTCATTTTTCAAAGAAGTCTAACCCTTCTAAGAGTTGCTACAATAAAGATGATTAAAATACCCAGAAAATACCTAAACAAGAAAACACAATTTCCTAGTTAAATGAAGAGAAATGGCACCTAAAGACTCCTACATTTCATAATACAATATTACTTCATCTTCAAATTTAAATTTAAAAAGTTTAATTAAAAAAAATTCACGTCTTTTCCTTTCAGTAAAAAAAAAAAAGAAAGAAAAACAAAACCCTGCCACAAATATGCATAGTCAATCAAAACAAATTCTCACATTGGCTATGTCAAAATCTACTTATGTGTATACATGTATAAACACTACATATACAGATAAACATAAGCATGCATAAAAGCACCTGTGTATGTTGTCAGTCTATACCTTGAGTCTATTTCCTCTCTGCCAAGATGTGGGTAGCATGTTTCATTATGAATCTTGTGAAATTGTCTACGGTGATTGCATTCATCAGAGTTCTTAAGTAAAAAGTTGCTTTCAAAGCTTTACTGAGACGACCATGAGCAAATAATTTCCCTTCCTTGGGCTTCATATTTCTCCGTAAAATGAAGGGGTTACACCAGATAAGCTCTAAGGTCTATTCCAACTCTAAATCTATAATCCTACAGGGCTAAGATAAAGCAGTAAGCATTTATGAAGATACTGTTACATGCCAGGCATTATAGTAAGTGTTGGTGTACAAAGACAAAAATCAAACCACCTCTACATTTAAGAGGACTACATTGTGCTAGAAGAGACAGCATGTATACACAAATGTATACACAGAAATGCAAAGTAAGATTTTTGAGGCAGGAGGAAACACTAGCAACAGAAAGACTTTATGTAGAAGGTTATATTTGACATGACATTAAAGGAAATAAGGGTTTGAACTTAGTTGGAGACTGTAGGAGTAGAGAAGAGATTGATGTTAGAAAATCAAGAATTTCAGAATTTCAGGTTTAGGAGAAAAGATAATGTGTTCTGTTTTGGATATGTTGAGTCTGAGCTACCTACATCCAAATCAAAATGTCCTATAGGGAACTGATATGGCAGAGCTAGAACTCAAGAGAGAGACCAGAGCTGGTGAAGGGTTAATGGAATATAAAGATCTTCCCCGTACATTTATATGCCTATGTGACTATATATGTTCCCTTTTCTCCTTGGAACAGAGGCTGTGTTCCCAGGTCTAAAGGTAAGAGCATATATGGCTGATTCCTCTCCCTTGAAGTATTGGTCACCCTTCTAGGAACATACAGAATCAGTACTGTGTCCTTTAGAACACAAGTATTTTGCCTTATCAATCATGAATGTCTTATTCCTTTGAACTCTGGCCCAGTTCACAGCTGTAACACACCCAGAGACCTGGTGCCTCTGGTCAACCAGGTACTGAGTCTTGCAGGCTTTGATGCCCTCTGGCTATGCGCCTATCAGGTGCCAAGTCACATGTGTTATGGCACCTTCTGACTCTGAAAAACTGTATATATTCTGGGAAATGCTTTGTGTGCCTTGACTGGTTCCCGTCAAGGATTGGGGTGAATCTATGTTTGCCTCAACCAACCCCCATTGAGGCTTGAGGAGGAACCCTTAGGGTTGAATACCCAAGCTGGAATGCTCTGTGGCCTTGATTGGTCCCCATCAAGACTTAGAGGAAATCTGTGTTTGCCTCACCTGCCCCCCATACAGACGTGAGGGGATTTAGGGGAATGCACAAGCTGTGCCTGTCCCAATTGACCCCATTGAGACATAGGGGGCTACCCCCCTTCTTCTCACCGGTCCCTGTGAAAAGTGTGATTAGGGAATGTTGTAAGAGTTGTACTCCAATTATCAGCAACCTTTCTGAGAAGACTAAACTAGAATAAAGTAAGATTATTAACCCCTCCAAAGGTGTCTGCCTATGTGACCAGATCAAGAGCACATCTGTTAGAGACTGGAGTCTGAAAACTCCAGTGCCTCCTATGTGTTATCATATTAACAATACAACTGGTTAAGTAGATCAGAATCATTTACATAGAGATGCCAATTAAGCCCATGGAAGGTGATGAGATCACTAACATAATCTAGAGAGAAATGGGCTAGAAGAGAGTATCAGGGTACAACAAATAGGGCTGAAATATGAGTGATTAGACAAAAGAAGAGACTAAGAGGAGTTAAACAGGTGGGGAAAGAACAAAGAGAGATCATTGTCATGGAAACCCAGAAAGTAGATAGTATTCCTGAGGAAAAATGCTAAAGAGTGTTCAAGAAGGATCTTAGACCTGATTCTAGCATTTATTATTCATGTGACATTTAGAATTGTTAGACTTCCATGGACCTCACTTTATCTGTGGGATAAAAGGATTGAACTAGTTTGTCTTTCCCATCCCTTTAGGTCTCAGACTATTATTTTATGATCTGAAGGCTACAATTAGTACACCTCACAAGGCATTAAGATGTGGTTGAGGAAATGAGCCTCTGGAGAACTTAAACATGGCATCTAGCTATCAAAGGGCTGTCCCCCAAAGCTTTGGATAAAAATAGGATAGCAAGGACAATATATCTTCCAGTGTTTATATAGTGAAATTGTTGTAATCCCACTGCTACAATAACAGATATCAGTGTTTTTCTAAGACACCAAGATCTCCAGAACTTTGTGGCTATGAGTCATGCGAAGTCATAGTGAATGAATATAAATTATAAATAAACTACATGCCGATGGAAAGTCACATAATGGGGCTAAAGTTGTGTAATATGTTTACCAGGGATAACTTATGCATGAAAATGGTGTAGAAGACATTTTAAAGAACATGTAAAGACTGGAAAAGAAGGTTCAATCATGTAGGGAAAATAAGAGACAGCAATTTGACTAATTATCTGGTATTGGTGTTCCAGAAATATTTTTAAAAGAGAAAGGAAGGAAGTCATCTACAGAATTTAGTGACTACTGTAGGGAGGCATTTTGGAAAGGACAAGATCTACATGAGATAAGATACATGAATTCTTTGCCAGCTTTATCAGTGTATGAAACCCAAAGGCACTGCAGATATATCACAGTGTCAGGTGCAAAGCGACCCTATCGATATTAGAGTGATGTGGTAATGCTGCAGTGGTTTCATGGTAATGTTCCCTCTCCTTTCTGAGTTGTGTTTGGATAAAGTTGAATTTCTTGAGAAGCCACTAGGTTAATCTGCCTATACTAAGTCTTTTACTTATCTGTGGCCACATTTCCTAGGGCTCAAGGATAGTTTGGATGCTGAGACTGTCTTCTTAATTCACATGTCTTTTAAAGGACTCTTAGGAGTATGAATCATAAGAAAGACAACCTTGAAATACAATCCTTTATACGATGTTGACATATGAGAACCTGAAATATTATTTCTTCCCATACTATTTCACCTGTCATTGTTGTTGCCATTTCAAGAATCTATTTCCTCTTGCATAAAACTGCCATGTGCAGAACTATAAAAGCAAACATAGCAGTGAGGAACTGGTCCCCTGGGTCTGTTTACCATATGCTTTAAACACAGAGCTGTTTGAATGCTACAAATTAGTATGCCCAAGCCTGAGTTGAGGATAGGGGCCTTTTTTTCTTACCACCTGCACAAGGGCAATTGTTTTGAACAAAGACTTCCGATTCTAATGGCTTTCTAGAAAGTCATTTTCATCCTGCAATGGGGTAAATCCCCACATATTCTGATGCCTGGAAGAGCCCCAAGAGAGAAGAAGAACAGGCTTGAAAACATCATCAATTCTATTGTCTGCAACTCTCAGAAATGCTTCTGTGTGTTGTCATTCAGGGTCTGCTTTCTGTTATTCAAATTGTAAGTGATGTGGTCTGCATTTAAAATAGGAGATTGTTGTTCATAGAAAGTGTGTGTGTGTGTGTGTGTGTGTGTGTGTGTGTGTGTGTGTGTTTGCAATTTTCATTACTGGGATTTAGAAAAATTACTATGTCCCTCCCCTTGGATTGTGCTTATTTTTGTGCTAGGTTATTCATATATAGGAAAGTCTTACTAAATTTAAATTCTCTATGGTCAGTTCTCAATAAATATTTATTTTTAAATGACTTTTAGTGATGAGTTTAGTATGAATTAATGAAGCAGAGGATGTAATATTTTTCACTTTCTCTTTTTTCATTCCTCCTTTTTCCTTTTCATTGCTTCTCATGGCCTGGCCTGGGGAAATTGACAAGAAGGCTATCAACTGATGTTTTTCAAAATAGAGATGGATGAGAGGAAATAGAAGGGAGAGATCAGTAGTCAGGCAGTTAACAATAGGAAGTGCTTCATTTCTCATCACCCAGACAGGAGGGAGAACTAATTTTAAGAAGGTGTGTGAGGAGGAGGGAAATGCTAAGCTCAAGCTGTTAGGGGAGTGAAATTCCTCTGAACATCTTAGGGTTTCATCCAACTTTATATTTCCAGTCTTATTTCTCATTCTCATATTGCAACCTCATAGCTCACTGATCCCATTGCTCCTCAGGATGACAGCTCAATTCCCAGACCTGCCTATCAGGCCACAAACCATAACTGATCATTTCTGTGTGCTCCTTGGATTCCATTTGCCCAGCAACAGCTTCTCTGTTTAAACCATTTTCTCCTTAAAAAATGAGATGGGAAAGGGGGAAAGGGCATATAGGTTCAAGGAAGGCTAAGGTGCCTTTTTCAGTGAGTGGGCACAGCATCTGATTTAGATAAAGTATAAGTCAAGTGATTGAGAGCAATCCCCTCAAGAGATAAAGTGATCAGAGGTTCTAGTCAGAACTGGGAAAAATGGAGAGGACACTGACCTACTCTAGAGCATTTCAGGATCTGCTCTACATTGGTCAATGTTCAGTCCCTTTTTGTTCAGTTTAAAATTTAGACAAAGAAAATGTGTGAAAAATAGTATCTTAAGGGGCGGCTAGGTGGCGCAGTGAGTAGAGTGCTGGCCCCCGAGCCAGAAGGACCTGAGTTCGGTTCCGGCCTCAGCCACTTAACACACACAAACAAACAAAAAAAAAAAAAACTAGCCGTGTAACCTTGGGCAAGTTACTTAACCCCAATTGCCCTCCAAAAAGCAAAAAAAAAAAAAAAAATAGTATCTTATCTTGGGCTGTGTGACTTAACCAAGCATTACCCAGATATGGAAAAGTAAAGTTAAATGGTTCAAATCTTCAGATTATTCAATTCTACTTATACATTACAAAAAAAAAAAAAAAACAGCCCTAACAACTGCTTCATTTCACCAGTGTTTCACAAAACACCAGAATGCTCATAGTTGACATGGAAAGGAGGATACATAGATAATGAATATTCTGTTGAAACTACATACACACATGTGTATATAAATATATATATATATATATCTTACACATACATATATGTACACATAAATTCATACACATATATAGCTATATTTGCATATATTTTACATTGTTTAACAGATAGGAGGTAGGATTGGTATATTTTCACATGCATTTACATTATCTTTTTAAAAAATATATCTTACTGATGGATACCCATTGTCTTTAAATCGCCACTATAATTTCAAAACCATTCCTTCTCTGATTGAAATCTTCCTTTTTTTTTTTGCTTTTTGGAGGGCAATTGGGGTTAAGTGACATGCCCAAAGTCCCATAGCTAGTAAGTGTGTCAAGTGTCTGAGGCCGGATTTGAACTCAGGTT
Source organism: Gymnobelideus leadbeateri (assembly GCA_011680675.1). NCBI lineage: Eukaryota > Metazoa > Chordata > Mammalia > Diprotodontia > Petauridae > Gymnobelideus > Gymnobelideus leadbeateri. The sequence continues at coordinate 251,619 of WOXC01003656.1, read as the reverse complement.
CTCCTGACTCCAGGGCCAGTGCCCTATTCATTGTGCCACCTAGCTGCCCCTGAAAGCTTCCTTTTGATAAAGAAAAACAATTAGTGAAAAATAAACATCACACTCACTACATTTGACTTAGATACATACAATATTCTGAATATACTAGTTTCTGTATAGTAAGTGGAGATATGACATGGTTTTCTTACTCATAACTTGGGAACCCCTTTGGTTTGTTCATTTATTCAGAGTTCTACTTCTTTTTAGTAATCTTGTATTTACATTGTTGGAGTCAACATATATATCGAATGACCCTATTACAAACCAACCTCTATAACATAATACCCTTCAGTTTTTAGATTATAGTCTACCTTTTGAGGGGAGAGAATAACATGGAAGTATCATTGTTGGTGTTGTCATTAAAATAAAACCTAAAATAACATTTTCTTTAATACTTTCCTTTGATCTCATATAATTTGAAGAACTATCTAAAAATACTACTACTACCAGAGAATGATGATATCCTAATATCTCTATGATCAGAGATGGAAACTGGTTGAGCCTTGATGCTAGTATTACAGCAATAGAACAAATGTTTTCTGTTCATGGCATCAGTAGGAAATAAGTTTGGTAAGATAGCTTAAATTAATAGCATATTTTGATGTCTCAGTCATATAAGGGGAGCATCCAATGGGATAATTGAATTTTAGAAACCCATTTGTCCTTCTGTTAACTCTACGTTGATGAAGGAATTCCACAGAGGAATGGCTAGTATGTGATAGAAGTCATGTCCTGTGATGCTGGCAAGACAAATGGGGGCAAACTTAAATGTGTCCCTCTGAAACTTCAATTTCTTGTTGTTAGTTGTGCTTTCTAAGACTAAATTAAATTAATCTATTGCCTCTTCCACATGATATCCTTTCAAATTGTTGAAGACAGAGATATACCTTGGTTCTTTTAGTTGATCCTCCTTTAGAATTCATGCTTAGAGAAAAAGTTATTTATTTTTACCATAGAAATTCTCTTCTTTGGTTCACAACTAAATCTTTGAAAGTTAAAGGCTATCCTTCCCACGATCCCCACCAAAAATAATAAAGACTATATCACTTCTCTTGCCCAGGTGGTGTATGGCCAGAGACAGCTGCTACGTATACAAACTTTTACTTGTCAGAACTGTATGTTGTCTCTGTTTATATCCTTCAGTCTTTTTTTTTTTTAAGCAAAGGTTACCTGGCCAGTTATTTTTGTGTGGGTGTTAAATGTCTGAGCCCGGAACCGAATTCAGGTCCTCCCAACTCCGGGGCTGGAGCTCTTACTCACAGTGCCACCTAGCCGCCCCTCCTTCAGTCTTTTTTTAAGAAGCATGTACCTGTAATAGATGGGTGAATAAGGATAGATAATAAACCAAACTGTTTATTTTCTTCTTTTCTGCCAGAAAAAGCATAATCTTACAAAACCAAGCTTATAAAAATTTTCTTATTAAAGCCTGGGAGAGTCTATTGCCAAGTATACTTTCAGACAGGGACATAAGTCTATTTCTTATGAAGTACAGACATAGGTGCCCTGTGGTCTACTAACATGTGAAAATAGTCTCAATATATGTATGGATGGAATGGTGAACTCATCTCAATGTGGGAATGTTAAGTGCATATCACAGTCTATCTCAGCCTTCTTGTATAATTTTTGTTTAGATACTTTAATCCTGTGTAGCTAGTATAACAGTAACAATAACAACATTTTATGACCATCAGTTATACACATAGGCAATTTTTTAGTTATCCTTCAATCTAACTACATGACCAGCCCCCTTCTTTTTAACTCACAAATCTCTATGATTTTGTTGTCTGCTCTAATAGCTTGATGGTCTGACTGAACTGTCAATCAATTTATTCCTCTATTAATTAGACATTTTCTTCTTTCTTAGCATAAGATCAGTTTATTTGTGTGTGCATTATATTATTCAGAGTTTGCTACATCCATTGCCTCCCCCATTATCTTCTTGAAGAAATTATGTTCTTTATGCATGAATCATTTGAACAATCTATAAACTTTTAATATCTCTCTTTTCTTAGTCTATTTTCCCTCCCCTATTCCCACATTTTCTTTTTTTTTTTTTTTTTTTTTGCCTTTTGGAGGGCAGTTGGGGTTAAGTAACTTGCCCAAGGTCACATGGCTACGTTTTTGTTTGTGTGTGCATTAAGTGTCTGAGGCAGGAACTGAACTCAGGTCCTTCTGACTCCAGGGCCAGCGCTCTACTCACTGCGCCACCTAGCCGCCCCAATATTCCCACATTTTCATTGAAGTTACTGAGACTTTTAAGTATATGTTGGTTTAATAATGAAGGGACTATCAAGTTCTTCATACATTTTTTCTGTCTCTTAATTTTCAACAACAGATGCAACATGTAGGCTACAGTTGTCTTTAGATTTGTTACTGTTTTTTTCTTTTTTGAAAGTTTTAAAAGCATGCAATATGAGATGACTGTCAAGAATCTCCCTCTTGTGACCTGACCATAAGGTGATGCCTGAACTTTATGTAATCGTCTGTTTTATTATTTTCATGACCTCTTAGTCCATTCATAGTCATACATGAAATTTAGCCTTTGTATTCAACATCCTGTGGAAATTTCTATCTTTAATTTCAATGAAGGAAAACTGTAATATAAATAATGCAAATTAGTATCTAATCAAATAATTTTTATTTGGGTTTGGATAGCATTTCTATATGGAAATAAAAAAGGTCTCTCCCTCTGAAATCCTAAAATCCTCAGAAAATCAAACAATGTCTGACTTGTCCTATATCTTTATTCATTCAATATTCAGCTCTTTCCTTTCTCCCTACTTCATTTTAAGATTTATCTGAGTCATCAGCTGTACTGTAGTGGAAAGCTATATACAGGACTTTATTCTATATCAGGGGTGGGGAAGTTGTGACCTCTAGGCCATATGTAGCCCCCTGTCCAGGTCCTCAAGTGTAGCCCTTTGACTGAATCCAAACTTTACATTTGCTTATCTGTTAAATGGGCATAATGCCCTATCAATGTTGCAGAGCAATTGTGGTCATCAAATTAAATACCTAAAATAAATTGCTTTTTAAACCATAAAGCACCATATAAGTATAAGCTGTTATTGATTTTAATCTATATATTTGAATTGGTCTCTGCCTTTAAACCTATTGCTCCCTGCTTTCCTGAGTTGAATCAGTAACCAATCGTATATTATGCACTTAAGGATAAACTATGATTACCACCTTATGTGAGAAGCCTTTCCTGAGACCACTTAAAGGTAATGCCTTTCCTCTGTTCATTATCCCCAGTTTAGCCTGCATATATCTTATTTGTAAATTATTGTTTATATGGTGTTTCCCCCATTCAATTGTGACCACCTCAAGGACAGAGACTCTCTGTTACCTTTTTTATTTTTATTTTTGTTTCCCCAGAACTTAGCATAGTTTCTGGCATATTATAAGCACTTGATAATTTTTTTTTTTTATTGAATGACTTGTCAGGTGACTGAATTAATAAAGGGAAGGCATTAATGTATTCAGATTGGGGCCAGGGACAAAGAGTATTTAGCCTACCATTTCACATGTTCATTAGCTCAGAGGAGTAATTTCTTAGGAAAGAACTTAGATATTGAGATAGGTGATCATATCCATAAAAATCTGAAGGTGAGGGGTGGCTAGGTGGTGCAGTGAGTAGAGCGTTGGCCCTGGAGTCAGAAGGACCTGAGTTCAGTTCCTGCCTCAGACACAATGCACACACAAACAAAAAAGACCTTGGGCAAGTTACTTAGCCCCAATTGCCCTCCAAAAAGCAAAAAAAAAAAAATCTGAAGGTGAAATTTTCTATGAATTAGATACTATACAGGAAAGCCATACATAGATAATTGAGATCTCACTGTGTTTAATAGGGAGTTTCCCCTGTGGTATTCTGTAAATACCTCACTGTTGAATATATTAATTACTTCACCAGCTCATCCATTCATTTAAACAACATTCATTTTGTGCCTTCACTTTACAATTCTATTCATTTCTGCCTCACATTTCTTTATCCTTATTCTTTTTCATTTGCTTTGCACTCACTAAAAAAACTCCACATTTGAAAGTACACACCTGTGCTTAAAAGATGAAGGCCAAATGAGTCACCGGTGGTGCTAAATTTCAGAAACATCAGGAGGAAGTTACAAACACTAGAAGTTAAGTGATTGAAACTGGAGAACATACTGCTATTTTACAAAGGAGTCCCAGTGGTACCCACGGCACTCTATTAAAGGAAGCACAAAGTTTGAAATGAAAAACCTGACATAAGTAAAAAGAAAATCCTGCAGACTCACTATTGAGTTGTTCAGTAGAAGGTAACAGATGATGGAGAGTTCCTTATACTCCTGGGGTCATTTAATACAGTAATTCTTGACTGTTGCTCATCACAGGATTTATGATGGGTCTTGGTGTGGCAGTTATGTTGCTAAGAAGATTCCTGTAGAGTACTGAATGTAGACTGGTAGGAATTACTTGGTGGCCCAGCAAGCTGATGGGAAAAGTCAAGAAGCTCAGGTGAGTGCTGAAATTTCATACAGTAAACTCCTAAAGAAAACTTCAATATGGGGAAATCATTTTAATTTTTTAAGCATTCACAAACTGTCAGGAGGGTTCATCTAGAAACTCTGTAGACTTTTCATATACACATAAGCAAACCTCTTAGGGATTCCTATTTCTAGTGAGATTTCACTATGTCAAATACTTTATATTTAAGCTTGGTTATTTTAGTTGCTGAGCTATTGAAACTTTATATTTTTTCTTTCTTTACATCACACTCAAAAAGACCCTTGTGTAAAGTATGTAATTTATGTTTTGTGTAAGCATAATAAAATTGTAGAGTTCAGGTACTGAGGAGTAGGGATCTGTCAACATGGTATATCTGGTTAATGACGCACATCTGTAGTGTGTTGAATAGCTAAAACCTATAGTATAAATGATTTACCATGTGACAGAGAGTCATGGAATAGGATTCATTAAAACAAACATAATTCCAAGTTGGAAAAAAGTAACAACCAAAATGTATTTTACTTGCTTTGAAATTCATTAGAAAATGAATCTACTACATACATACTTACAGATATGTTTTATAAAAGTAAATAACTAGATACAATACAGAAAAAGGTGAGATTTTTAACTCCTCACTTACACTAACATTTTTCTTGCTGTGATTAAGTCCAAATATGATTGATGACCTTGAGATTATAGAGATAACATTGGAAGGTTCCTTAAAGGTCACCTGGTCCAAATCTTTAATTTTATAGATAAGAGAAATGGGTCCAGAAAGATTAAATTACATTTTCATGATCATAAACTTAGCAAATATAGTAAAATCAAAATTTGAACTCAGGTTCTATAATACCAGGTTGACTGTTCTTTTTGCTCTATCATTTTAAAAGAGCTTTCTGCCTTGGATTCAGAGCTTACAAAATATGCTAACTCCAGTAGACGTGCTTAAGGCAACATTTCCCAAACTGCTTGTTTCACTTGGAAAATTGCAAGAGGTAATTTTCCAAACCTGAATATCCCCACTTGGCCACCACACTGCATTATATGTTGTCTCTTCCCATTACAAAGTTAGCTACTTGAGGACAGAGACTGGTAGAGTTCTTAGGATATAGTAAGTATTTAACACATACTTTTTTTGCTTTCATTCATTCATTCATTTTTTCATTCCTTTATCCATGGCCAGGATAAATATATGGATGGAATGTGAAGGTAAAGCATGGTCTGGATTCTGGGTTAACTATATGTAGGTTGAAAAAATAAAAACATATGTCAATGTATCTCAGCTTGCAACCTAGTATCAAAACCTGCCCCCTTATCCCCATCTGGGAGACTTAAGTCATTGCCATTTCTCTCCTCAAACATGGTATCCACCTCTATCTTCTCTATGCTACTCAGAACCTATGGGGAGGTAGAAAAGCATGGTAAGTGAGTCAACTTTTTCTAGCAAATAATAAGAAAAACTCTTTAAGACTTACATATAATAACTTTGCCTGAAAATATTCCTAGTTTAAGCCTCAAAGTAGAACTGGTATTTTGTATCATTAGTAAAAATGAGTTTCAAGGCCATTCTTTCTTAGCAAGATTGGTATTCATCTTTCTTTCTTGAAAAGGATCAATGACTTCAGGAGGATGATGTCTTGATTTGCAAGAGAATTAGATTTAAGTGAAGCAGGGCTATGCAAAGTCATTAGCCTCACCCTCCTTCAGAGTCACTAAAGTCCAGTGACAAGCCATACATAGGTCAAGACCACTGACAGCCCCAGATGCAGTAGAAGATCCTAGCCTTTGTAAGATAAGGTCTTTCCCAGGTCTCATTTTGTCTTAGGCATAGGCAATACCCATCCAATGATTAAAGGCTAGGTAATAATTGAGGTGAAAGATGGCGTAGTTTGACTTTCCAAAAGAATCCATCTGGAAGGCGAAAACCTTTAGAGTTTCTGGCAAATAGAAAAAATTTCTATTTACACTCACTCTAAGCCATTAAAATCCAAACAATGTACAAATGAGGATTGGGATGGGACCTATTATGGGCCAATTATTGAGAGCAGGAATGATTTGGGCTTAAAAACAATGAATCCCAATGGATTTTATCAAATCCTGGTTTACCAGAATTATATTTCAAGAAATTATAAATGAAAACTATATGAAACAAAATGGTTAATTGTCCCAGTTTTTTTTAATGGTAGAATGAATAAGTAGGGAAAGAAAAAAGTAAGTTTAGTTTTCCAAAAAGTGGGGCGGGGGGTTTTAGTGGAGTCAGGGAGTTGGAAGAGGCTCTAGAACTATATTCATATTTCATCTTGAGATGACTGTGAACTCAGCTTATTGTTTAAGATTGTGAAGAGGATTCCTTCCCTCCCCAGATCTCCTCTGTATTTCAGATACTGTGATTAATTATTATGTAAGATCACAAACCACCAAGACTTAATAAATGATTAAATTTACACTTTGAGTATTTTCATAGTTATAGAGCTGAGACATTTTCTTTCCAGAATGAGTACTGGTTAATTCATGCTTTCTCTTCATTTATGTAACAGTTCAAATGAGACTGCAATTCATTTATGTATTGGGCTCTTTGAAATCATGTTGCAAAGCAGTTATTTAGTATTCATATCTTGATTTTGGCTTAAATAATCAATTATAATTTTAAATTTATTAAAACTTGTATTTCATTTCACTAGTGAAAGTATTGGGTGCTGAGGGATAGGATAGAATATGGGACCCAAAAGGCTGTTCTGAATCAAGTTCACTGGATTATAGCATCATAGATTTAGAGTTGGACAGAATCTCAGCTGTCATTTAACCAAACCCCTTTATTTGAAGTGAAATTGAATCTGAGAACGAATGTGACTTACCCAAAGACAAATGAGTAGTAACTAGCTGAAGTCCTCCAATTTTTATTCTAGCATTCATTAACTTCTCTCCTGTGGATAAATGATCTGTTCTTGTGATTTTGTGAATTTTTATATGAATAATTGAAATATATCTCTCTAGTCTTGGTGTTTACCAGACCTGAGGTCATGTATTATATATATATATATACATATATATATATATTTTTTTTTAAAGCAATTGGGGTTAAGTAACTTGCTCAAGGTTACATGGCTAGTCATTATTTGTGTGTGGGTGCTCATTTTCTGAGGCCGGATTCAATCCCAAGTCATCCCAACTCCGAGGCCGGCACTCTTACTCACTGTGCCACCTAGCTGCCCCACATCATGTACTATATTATAAGCTGTCTAATGAGTATTTATATTTACCATCCCCCATCACCTCACACTTAATATGTCTAAATCTGAACTTCCCCTCCCAACCACTTCTTTCACTTAGTTTACCTGTTTTCTTCAATAGTACCATCATGTGCCTTTTAGTAATACAGAATCAAGAACTTAACCTCCACTTCATATCTATCCTTTTTACCTTTTGTTCAATAAATCATAATAATGATTGGATTAGCCAAGATATATGGGTCAGTGCAGGTGACATAAGCATAATGGCTCAGATGGAGTGTGAATTCCTGATTACCAAGTGATACTTAGACTTGATTCAGCCTTGCTTCTGCAGTACTAATTCTGAACCCTGTCCCACCATACCCTGGCAAAACATGCCCAATACTTGTCCTTGTAGCTTGTCCTTAACTGTTATGCACTTAAGTCCTAATCATGGCATCTTTTAATCTCTATTGATTAACCAGCACCCAAGTCTTGCTAATTCTAAATTTGAAAGCTTTCTCATATTTACCACATCTTTTTGCATGCCTAATCACCACCTAGATCTTTATCACTTTACATAACCATTGAAATATGAATCTATCTTAAAACTTAATACATGATTGATATCCCTAGCATGCCACTTAGGTTACGCTACTACTTGTCCATAGTCTTTAAAGGTTCCCATTTTTCCAATATAAATTATAAATTTCCTTTTTAGGTATTCATAGTTGTCTCCAATCTGGGTTCACCTTAGCCCAGTGTTCCATTTGGGTAGGATTCATTTTATATCACAAATACATCACATTCATTTTCTCCTCACCCAATCATTGATTATGTTATACACAACTTCACATTGTTTTCCCATACTTATCTCTACTTATCCAAATGTGCTTCCTTGAAATCTTCTTTCTTTGATCATTCCTTCCTATAATGGTCTCTCCCTTTTCTGAATTTCTATGAGAGAAACTATATTATCCCGTTTGTCAGCTAATCATATACTGTGTTGCATTATTGCTTATCAACAACTATCTGTAAGCATTTACTGTGTGTTAGGCTTTGTGATAAGCACTGGGTATACTAGGCATGTGCTAAGCATGGAGGGAGCCCCTGGAGTTTATTAAGAATAGGAATTCCATCCTTGCTTTAGGACAATCATTTTGGCAGTTAAGTGAAAGAGGGATTGTAGTGGGCAAAGACTTGATTTAGGAACCCATCAGCAGGGTATGGCAAAGTCTAGGATTGAAGTAATCAGGACCTAAACCATAATAACAACTATGTCAGGGGAGAGAAGAAGCAATATTTGAGAGATGTTAAGGAAGGTATCCAAGTAATTGTGAGGGAGGAGTTAAAGATGACACTATAGTTGGAAGCCTGGATAACTGGGAGGATAGTGATTATCTTGACAGGAGTAAGGAATTTGAGAAAAGGTAGAGTTTGTAGGAAAATTACTGAATTCTGTTTTTAAAAAATCAGTGTTAAGAGAGATATTTAAAGGAAATTTAGTTCAACATGTCCCAGATACATCTGCTGATGTGAGACTGAATGTTAGAAGAAAGACTGCATTTGCTACATAGATCTGAGAGTCATTGTAAAGCCACACACAAGCAGCTTTCCAGATGACTGCTATTGTGAACAGCTTTCAAGTTTCTGATTACATAGTATAGCGAACTCTTTATTCAATAACAACTCTGAGCAAAACGTTCACAAAAAATCGAGATATGGCATTCACAATGTTACAACTTATCACAGAAAATCAAAATACAGCATTCACTATGTCACAACTCAACAACTTATCAACGAAATGGCCACATAGTTTTCCCCAAAAGCGGTCACACAGTTTTCAACCAAGTACAATCATTTAGTAACTCAAACATTCAATCATCCTTAATTCAATTAGTCTTAAGGAGGAGAGCCACCTTAATCCTTAACTCACTCATCCTTAAGGAGGCAAGAACTCCTTAAGGGACACAAAGTACAATAGTCAAAGTTCTCCACCCATGGGGTGCAATTAAATTACAATATCACTACTCAGAACTCTCTTAAGGAGTAGTGGAAAATACACAGGCCATCTACCCCTCAGTCACAAGTAAGTTACAATTTCAGCAGTCACTATTCAGCACTCTCTTAAGGGGTAGTGGAAAATACACAGGCCATCCACCCCTAGGTCATAAGTAAGGTACAATTTTATCAGCCACTACTCAGTATCCACAGAGAAATTTTTTCATCTTGACTGGAGGCAGGTAGCTCCTATATGAATTCACCAAACTGTCACCTGGGTCCAAAGGTAGATAATACCCAGTTCCTTGTCCAGCTTTCCATGTAGTTCCCTCTCTACATTGAAGCTCACAGTGTCCCATCCATCTCAAATCTTTCACAGTCTCTGTTCCTGGGAAGAGAAAACTTAACAGAGTCACAGACAGACAAAGTACCAACACCATAGTAATGCTTCCTCTGGCACCTCCAGCTGGACCTCGGAAGTTTTTAGCAACTCTGTTCTCAAAATCAAATTCACTTTCTCCAAGGAAGTTCCAGTTCAGCAGCAGCAGCAGCAGCAGCCCAGCCTTCAGATACTCACTGAGAGAAATTCTCTTTCTCTGTTAACAGCTGCTCTGTCTCCACATGCTTGTCTCAAGAAGTTCTGACTCTCCAGCTTGTGCTCTTCCTTAAATATGGCATATCTTTTCCCTGTTCAGCCCCTTCCTGTTACATCACCAACAGGGGTTCATACCTTCTGTTTCTTTAACAGAGACTTCATTTAAAACTAGGTGCTAAGTACCTCTTAGTTTAGCAATACAAAAGGATCTTCAAATTTCATTACCATTACAGTCATCTACTAAGAGTTTATAATTGAACTCATGGGAACTGATAAGATTACATGGTGAGATAGCATAGAGATAGAAGAGAGGCCAGAACAGAGTCTTAGAGAATACTGATGATTCTTGGATATAACAATGAAGAAGATCCAGTAGAGGAATAGATAGACTGTTAAAAGGAAAAGTAAGAATGAGAGTTTCACAAAATCCTAGAGACAAGAGAATATTCAAGAGGGGGTGATCAACAGAGTAAAACTGCAGTAATGAAGACTGAAAAATATCCATTAGATTTGGAAATTAATAGATCCCTGTTAACTTTGGAGAGAGCTGATTCAGATGAATGCTGAGGTCAAAGGCCAGATTTCATAGGTTATTAAACTGAATGAAAAAGAAAGTATAAGAGATGATTGTAGACTATTTTTCAAGTTTAGTGGAAAAGGAGAGGAGAGATAAAAGGTGATACCTAGCAGTGATGATCAGATCAAGTGAGGCTTTTTTAATGAGGGAGATATAAGTGTATTTTTAGGCAGCAGAAAAGGATTCAGTGGAAAGAGAGGGATTCAGTCAGTCAATAAGTATGTTCTATGTACCTGCTCTATGCTAGCCATTGTGAATAAAGGTACAAAGAATAAATTCCTTTTCCAAATGAAAATGAAGATTTAAGATTAGGATGATATGGTGGGCAGTCTTGGAAAAGATTGAATCAGATAGGATGAAAAATGCATGTGGAGCTATTTGCTTTGGAAAAGAAAAGGTTCACCTCTTTACAAGGAGAGAGAGAATGGGAAAAGACCTAGTAGAAGAGTAAGCAAAGAAGAAGAAAGTGGGAGGAGACATCTAACTGACTTGAGATAAGGAGGAGGGGCGAAGTGGAACCTCTCAATAAATGACCTCATTTTTTTTGGTGAAGTTTGAGGCAAAGTTCTTCATTGGAAGGTTGAATGATGAGATGCTACAAGAGTCTTGAGAAGGAGTGAAACAGTTTAGAATAACCTCTGTGGTGAATAGTAGAATGAGTTGAGAAGATATAAAAGTTTTTCCTTGTTCCAATGAGGGCCCAGTTGCTATTTTGTAGCAGAAATTTGTAAAGGGCCTGATTGGCACCATTTTGTGACTTTCTCTAGCTCTATTCAGCAGTACATAAATATGAGTGAAAGTGATGGGTGATAGAAGCAATTTAAGAAAGTGGTTTGATAAGCCATAATTGGTAATTGGACAAAGTGGAAAGAAAATCTTGGGTAGAGGATAGAGTAAATTTGAGTTGATTCACCAAGGGGTTTAGATAGGGAAAGCAGAAGAAAATAAACAGTAAGTCTAGTGATGACTTGGGAGAGAACTGAGGAATGGTGGCATTAGAGGACATAATAAGGACACAGAACAAATTTAGTGGTCAAAAGACTATATGAAAAGATAGAATGGTTAAAGATTATGATCAGAATTTCAGAGTTCATAAACATAGAAGTGGAACACTTTATATTTACATGTTTCATGTGTGAATTTCAGAACTTTAATGTCTTGCATAGCTTGCAACATAACTTTGTTCTTTGTCTATTTTGTCTCTCCAAGGAAATTGTAAATTCCCTTAAAATGAAAACTGTCTCATATCAAAATAGAGTGAAAACCCCTGAAGACAGAATTTCACTTTGTGTATCCTGATTGCCCACATATGCATCCATATTGTCTGCAGATCCACACTGCTTTGCAGCTGAAAGGCACTTAATAAATGCTTGTTGAATATTCATTCAACAAATATTGAATTTTTAAATCCTTTCCCATTGTTTGCACTGCACAGTGCAAAATGAATATTATTTGCTTACTAAAAACTTTCTGAATTAAATTACTTGACTAAATTAAAATCAATTAAGAAGCTTTTATTAAGCACCTACTATGTGCCTGGCACTATGATAGGTGCTGGAATATGCCTAGAAAGAATCACTTACATGCCTAGTTTTGTCTCCTGCCTAGAGATTTTAGGAATATTAAGATAATGATGCTCAGTCATTTTATTAATACCTTGGATGTTGACAGGGATTATGCTCATTTAATTTCTTTCATATGCCATCAAATTGGTCGGATGAACAGACTTTGAAAAGTCAGATTAGAATTCCAAATTAATCTGATAAGGTGGAAAGAGGAGGGACTATAAACAGAATAAAGTTTAATAAAGGTAAATGATGAATAATTTAACTAGAAAGGAAAATAAATTTCATATATAAGAGATGGTATAGGACTGATGTTTAAGTAGCCAACCTGTAGACCACAACAGTGGGGTATGGTCACTTAAAAAACAAAGATAAGAGTGGGTCTTTAAATGAGATCTCCCAGTGCAGTTGCTGACCCTGTGGGCCTGTGCAGGCTGAATTGACAGGGTGGCTAGGCTAGAGTGCCATTTCCCACATAGAACAATACCCTTCTCTATCCATGTGTGTTCTGAGAACTGTAGAGTCAATGCATCTTGGTATCTCCATGGGCTTCATGAATACTCTTTACCCATAGGGCCTGAGGTGGCCAGTCAGAACAGATGGCTAATAGCAATTGAGCTTAATTGTCATAGAAATTGGACTTAATTATGGTCTTGAACCTCCCTTTCCCAAGAGTTATATTTCTGAAATGGAGATAAAGGCTATTGCCTTCACAAATTAGTGCTAGGACATTTTAAAAGCCCTCTAGGACTCTTAGAGGAAACATATCTATCTTCAGTACTATCATTCTATGAAACTACAAAATGTCCCTACATTTAGCAAAAACTTAGCTATTCATAATACATTCTGGCATTCTATTATGCCATGGAGAGTGTACCTGGAAAACCTCAAATTGATTGTTTCTTCAACATTTAAATTGATATTTGTAACTGGAAAAAAGAAAAGATCCTTTTGTTGTTGTTGTTGTTGTTGTTGTTTTGGTTTGTGATAGAATATATAAGTAAAGCTTTTCATGCTCCCTGAGAAGGATGGGCATTTTGTTTTACAGGCAGGCGACCTGATTTTTTTTCTAATACCATTGAATCAGGGCAGAAAGAAGACAATCTCTTGGGTTGTAGGTATTGAAGTATATTATGTTACTAAAGAGTAGGTCTAAGAAAAAAACTGCTGCTTCATGAGTTAAAATCATGTTATAACGTACCCCACACACATACATCTCCCAATTTCTTTCATAAGAAGAACCCACCATAACAGCAAATTTTTGAGTCCAGCTCTACTTCCCTCACTTATGTATATATGTATGCATGTATGCATGTATTTATCCAGTGTTCCTATCAGGTTTTAATTTTTTTTTCTTTAATAAATATTTAAAGTTTTTTGTTGTTGTTGTTTTGATTTTTGGGTTTTTTTTTAAGCAATCGGGGTTATGACTTGCCCAGGACCACAGAGTTACTAAGTATCTGAGACAGAATTTGAATTCAGGTCCTCCTGATTCTATCCACAATGCCACCTAACTGACCAAACATTTGTCTTAGAATTAATTTTAAATCAAAGAAGTACTATTTTGCCAGATTTTTCTGTGTTCCTTATTCATGAATCCTAAATTGTTTGAGCATGTAATAGGCCAGACAGCTGTGATTCCCTCTAACCCAGATGGAAACAACCCAACAAGTAGTCATTGCTATATATGATTTCAAGTCCAGAACTTATATAAATAAACTACTCAAGGCAGCAGTGTTTGTCTTTTAGGACACATATTTAAAGAACCCATTTTAAAAATGCTAAATCTGTGGTTAAATCTACTACAAGGGAGTTGTGAGCTGTTGTTTTTAATATCCCTTAATGCAAAGCAACTTTGCAGAATGCTTATATATCTTGTAGGGACAAAGAAACTCAAGTTTAGATCATGATAAATATCACTTCATCTCTGTCTCTTTCTTTCTCTGTGTCTCTGTCTCTCTCCCTGTCTCCCTCTTCTTTGTCTCTCTTTCTCTGTTCCTGTCTCTATCTTTCTCTTTCTGTTTCTCTGTCTCTCTGTCTTTGTCTCTATCTCTCTTTCTTTCTCTCCCTCCCTCTCTATTCTCATTCATCCAGCATCCCACTGCTCCAATTTATTGCCCTAAAATTCCACTTTCATTATGGCCTTCCCCTAAACTCATTTGCCTCTCTGACTATAATAGACTTGCCTATATTATATAATCACAATTATTTTGTACCCACTTATATGCATACATACACACCAGCCACAAAAACTCAGAAAGTTCTTCTAATGTAAATTGTCTTTAAAAGGGGTTAGCATCTTCTTTAAAAAATTTATAAAGTTTAAGGTAATCCAGAATGGTTTTGCAGTGGTGAAAGTGTTTCATGTTCATGTGAGCTAACTTTACAATGCTTTTCTCCCAAAGTTTCATAATTTCTTACTAGATGGAAAGTTCTAGTACTCAAAATGTTATACACAAAATAAAACAAACAAAAAGATACACAAGGAAAGAGAAAAGTATTCTCATTCTTCATAATGCAAACTGGTTGCCACAGATGTCAAGGGAATGATGGGAGCAATATACTGAATTATTTAGACAGCAAAAGGAAATACCTGGTGGAAAACATTGTTAACGCAGAAAACCAGGAACTAGATTGTGATTTTATGAGAAAACAGTAAGTCAGCTCTTTTCCCCATATTCAAAAAGCAATTATTTTCCCATACTGTTGCTATTGGCAGTCATATAAGTTGGAGTGATGGGGACTATTCACTGAACTCTTTAGACCAATGACTCCTGATTCTTGTAAAAAAAATTTAACACACATTATTGCAGAGCCCTTTGTAAATATAAATATTGGGTATCAACAGAAGATCCTAAGTTTAAGAACACATTTTGATCTCACAAGGTAATATAAAGTTGCATATATATTGATGTGACCTTAGATATAATAAAGCTATCAAATATTTTTCATATATTAATTCACCCATTTATTTAAAAAAGTATGAAGCATCTCTGTCAGCTACGAAATTCCTCAACCAGGAGATTTTCATTAAAAAATAAATGTATAGAAATGTTCTAAGCCATAAATTTTAAAGATGTTATTCTGTATCTATGTGTGTATACAAACAGAAACATACAAAATCAACATATATACTGCTGTGGTATCCTTGTTCATTACAAAACTATCAGCACTGTTTACATTAGACTAGGTCACTGAAATAATGCTTAGCCTACCTTCCATATCTTCTTGTTCATAGTCTGTCCTAAATACAAAGAAATCTGGTTATTCAATGAAATAACTTCATGTAGTTTGGTTTTTTTTTTTACACGCCACAAAATTGCTAAACCAACCTTTATCTAAAATTGTATTGAGAGGTAGGACATAGTTCCCAGAAACAATATTTCTATAAGTAAATAAGAATTAGAAACTTGTTAATGTTGTTCTGGTAAGGAAAATTAAGAAAAATGAGGCTGTCTTACTTTAATTCTTTTCTCTTCCTAAACTATCCTTTATACCTCTACCAGGTAAATCCTCCCTATATTATAAATCTTGTAATGTCACTTGTCATCTTCAAACTCTTCAGTGCCTCCCTGATTGCCTGCCAAATAAGGATGATATTCTCTAGCTTTTTGTCACACTATATCCTTGACATTACCCTATGTTTCAGCCAAACTAAACTACTCACCATTCCCCTTGTAACTGTGCACTGTCCTGCCTCCATGTTTTTACTCTCATTAATACTACCTTTGCTCCTTTAAATTTCAGTTAATGGCATGTTCCCCCTGAAGTCTTCTTTGCCACTCCTGGTAGAACAGAGTATTCTGTAAATGATTGTGTTTCCCACTTTAGACCCCTTAATACTTTATTTCCCCAATGTACATATGCTTTATTTGTATTTTGTGTATACACATGTATATGTGCACATTATGTACATATATATATATATGCAAAACATCATATAATATCCCTCTACTAGACTGTAAGCTCCATGAGGGCAAGAACTATGATATCAAAATTTTGAATCTCCTCATCATACAGAATAGCGTTGCGTTCCACACAGAATCAAGTCCTATTAAATATTTGTTGAAATCAAATTGTTTTTGGTTATAATATAAATAGATTGTGATAGTGTTTAAAGCACTATGTGATGCAAACCTGTTGCCTTATCTACATAGTATAGTTACTAACTTCAAAGTGTCATGATTACCAGAAGCAATCATGATAACAATAAAAGTGAGGAGTGCTTTAAATAGTTCATATTAAGTTTTATTTCATTTTGTCACTGAGTGCCACATAGGTACTCAGAAAATCATCATGGTATTGTTAAAAAGCAAATTCAGTTGTGGCTTGAGTTTGAACTCCTTAAAGTTTGAAAAATGGGAAAAACTTAAGTTAAATGCTTGTTGGGTCTGACTTCTGTTATAATACTTTAATTTTCCAACATTCATCTTCCACTCACCCACACTGTAACATATAGCCCTATTTTTGTACATCTATTACCTATTCTGTAATTGGAACACCCACATCTTTAAGGCTTCCACTCACCAGGGAAGACTTTATTTTTCATGCTCCCGTTACTACTCTGTAATTGAAAATTCTCCATTTCCTAGACTCAGGTCATCCATATTGCAACTGATATGTTCCCACTTTCGCCTCAGTATTTTAATTGAGACAAACGTCCCTTTCCCCTCCTCCCCCTTGGTTTTCATCTAATAAATTTGATTCATTTTCTTCATTTTTATTTCACATCTCTTTTCCTTATCTCTGCAGCTCTTATCACCCATGTGTTCCCATTACTTCTTTCTCAATATTCACACTTTTCATACATTCCCATTCTCCACATCCTAGAATGAATTGTTTTTGGTCTTCAGCCACAAGTAACACATATTCTGATGGATGCAGGACTGGCTAACTTTTCAGTTTTCAAATTAAGGATTATTCAAGCTAATAAGGGAAAAAAGATTTGAGGGGGAAAAATCTTTGATCTTTAATAGAAAATGTATATCTCTCTCTCTAATTTGTACCTAGGACTGCTATTTCTGTGCAGGGGAAAAAAAACTTGCACTAAACATAGCTTCTTGAAAACGAACTGCAGGAAGGTTTATGTAATATACACAGCATTTCAATTTCCTTCTTCCTGTTGTGTTGAGGATCACTAAACAAGCTAATAACCTTGAAGTGTGGGATCATGTTAAGGAAAAGAAGGAAATTTTGATTCATGATTGTGCCATTTACAGAGCTAGCAACTGAAAAACCCTGATGCTGAGATACTAGAATACTCTAAGGCATGCATGGGCACCTGGAGTGTTGGGGCATGCTGGTCTGTGGAATGACATGGAGTGGATAAATTTATCTAGCTGGTTAAAAAAAAAAAGGACACGAATCTCACCTAACTCAACTTGCTGTAGGATAGCCATTATTTTTTCTGGATCTATATTTAAATTGACTTTTTAAAGTATATATTGAGCACATATTGGGTACAAAGCACTGTATTAGGTACAAACAGAATACTAAAATAAACAGGCCAATGCCCTTTCGTGAGATGACTCTAATTAGTTTAGTATCAATACTTATGTAATTCTTTACCATGCTACATATACCTATTATTCTTAGATTATTCTCCCTGGTTATAGGATTGTCTTTGTCAATATAAATTGAGATACCTAGATCTAGACACATGTATGTAGATGTAGGCATATGTGTGTATATTTACACAGATAAATGTCATCTAATTGATCCATCAGCCTTTATTACATGTGTATAATGGACCAGGCACTGTTCTCATCAATGAGGATAAAATTTTTTAAAAAGATAGTCCCTGCCCTAAGGGAGTTTATAATCTAATGGGGGAAGAAAATATACAAGGATGCTTTAAAAAAAAGGTAGGGGACAGAGTAAGGAAAGGAGGAAAGAGGGAATGTACCTGAGGAAGTGCATGGTAAAAAAGAAAGTCAGAGACATACCAAAGTAATGTAGCCAGATGAAAAATGAGATGTCTAAACTGAACTCTCTCTTAAATGTAGATTTGGAGTTTTGGGTTCCATCTTCCATATCAAAGGCAAAGAAGATAGTGACAAGGTCAAGTGTCAAGAATGATAGGGTTTTGCAAAATGATGAGGCTTTACTAATATAAGTGAATATATATTGGAACATATGTGTGTATAAACATGTATATGTAGATATATATAAATATATTTATATTACAATAAAAATATTTCAAGTTGTGCACTAGAGAGACAAAGAAAAGTCTCTATATTCAAGGTATGTACATTCTGTCAGGGAAGAAAACATATATGCCTTATGTAACACCAAGCACAAGCAACTTCCAAAGTTCAGATTATGAGCATAGTAACTCCCCAAAACATTCACAGGAAAGAGAAAATCAAAATACAGAGCAACTCAATCATTTAGTAAGTCCTCAGTTCAATCACAAAGTACAAAAGTCAAAGTACTCCACTCGTGGGTATGCAATTGGAGATTAGTTTCCAATCATAACCAAAGTACATTCATTTGGTCAGTCACAAAACACAAGGGCCATCCACCCCTAGGTCACAACTAGGTTACATTATCTTCACAGCATTCAATACCCAAGGAGAGGTCTTTTCTTCATTTTGACCTGAAGCAAGTTCTCAGCAGTTTCTGTTCCTGGGAAGACAACACTTAACAAAAACACAACATAGATATACATTGCTGGCATCCTCATCAATTCACTTTCTGCCTGTGAAATCAACCTAGACCCAACAACAAGATCTGAGGAATTAGCACAAATCATCAGTGTAGTCCTGGGACCACTGAAAACATCAACAAAACTCCAAGATTTCTGTAAATATACAACAAGAAAATCCTCTTTCAGGGCTTCTGAACCAACAGCAAGGTCCCAGGACTTCTTCAACAACAGCAACATTCTCCATCAGCAGACAAATCTGACAAAGTAACATCAAAACAGACAGACCAAATACCAGCAACCACAGTCATGCTCCTCCCAGTTCAGTCCTCAGTTCTCATTTCTCTCTCTCCAGCAGTAGCAGCAGCCTCCAGAGGCTGGCTCCCAGAAGTTCTTCTGGCCTCTCTCTGTTTGGGCCTCTCTCTCTATCCATGGCACCAGCTCCTCCCAGTTCAGCCCCTTTTTTGTCACATCAACAAGTCCATCCCATCATGGGGTTCAAATTCCATTACCATTACATCTTAGTACATATAAATGGGTAATTTTGTTTCATTTTTGGTTGTTGTGGTGTTGGCAGTAGTGAGGGAACACAAGTCATTTCCATTTGTTTATTTCTTTAAGGTATGTAACAACCTCTCAACAACTGGAAAGATGAGTACCTTAGCTGTCTGTCTGTCTGTTTCTGTATGTATTTTTAATGGATTTATAATTTGCTCCTAGTAACCACTTCCTTCAATGCTACATATCATAACCCATATACATATTATCATGTTATGCCTCTCTCATTCATATTGTCCTATAATTCCTCCATATCAATGTCCCTAGTGTGCTAATGGGTGCCAGTGATTCATGCTGCCTGTCCATATGTCATCTACCCTCAGAGATGTAATATTATAGAGTGAAATGACTGTTGTACTTGAAGAAATCCAGCCTTCAGCTGCCCATGTGTAATCATGGGCAACTCATTTAATCTCTCTCTGCCTCAATTTCCTCATTTAAGAAATGGAGATGATAATTCCTATAGTACTTATTCTTCAGGGTCATTGTGAGGTTCAAATGTCTGAAAACCTTAAGCACTATACAAATGCTTTCATTCTTCTCTAGATTACACACACACACACACACACACACACACACACACACATGCGTATGCACACATATGTATGTGTGTATATATGGAGTTGTAAACACACTCATATATTCTTGTGAATTTGTACATGTTTCTATGTCTATGTCTATATAAGTACTTGTGCCTGCATCTGTAAATAATAATTATACTATTTTAAGTACTTTTACAATTATCTCATTTATTCTTCACAATACACTGAGGTAAGTGCTGTGATTTCCATTTTATAGGTGAGGAAACTGAGACAAACAGAGCTTAAGTGACTTACCCAGGGTCCCACAGCTAGTTAATGTCTGAGACTAGATTTGAAATCAGAATTTTCTGACTCCAAGCTCGCTACTCTATCTGTTATGCCACCTAGGTCCTCCCTTTCTATACATAGATTTGGTGTGCACATATTCATGTCTTTAGATGTGTGGAGTTCCCCACCTTAAAGCTGAATTTAGATCTGTGTCTTTGCCCCAGACCTTGGACCTCATGCTCAAAATTGCCTTCTCTTCAGCCTTGTTACATAATGGAATTCCTTCTAATTTAATAAATTCTTTAGTTGATTTTGCTTTCAAATGTGCCTTCAGTAAAGCCTGATCAAAATATATATATAGAAAAGGGATTTGCACATCATGGGTCTTAAAGAAAGTGTGGCATTGTGGTCCCTGTAGAAGACAAAATGATAGATTCTTAGCTCTAGACTCAAAGACCATTACATCTTACTGATAGTACTTTCTGCCTGTATAGTATTGGGTTATTCATTTAATCTTATAGGGCTCCAATTTGCTCATCTGTAAAATGAAGGCATGGGGATAGCCTCTAAAACCTCTTCTAACTCAGACCTACGCTTTTTTGTCACTTTCATTCCTGTGTAGCTTTCTTTTATTTACTTCTAAAATGTAACAGAATAGAGAATGGTTAGCTGATTCACTCCTCAAAAGGAGCTTTCCTGTTAGTAGAGGCACCAGATTCCAGGGTCTGGGACTCATATTTATAAGTTTCAGAGTCCAGTTCTACTAAATCACTTATCTGTTACAATATTAAATTGTAGACTAATAAGGTACCTCACAAGACATCTAAGCTAAACTTCCCGTTTTACAGGTAAGGAAACTGAGGTCTAGAGCAGTTGACTTGCCCAAGTTCACATAGGTAGTATCTAACACTGGGTTTGAAGCCACAACTCCTAACTCCTGAATCAGTCCCTTTTCCTCTATACCCATAGTGCTTTTAATAGTATTGCTTGTTTGTTTTTATTGTTGTTAGTTGCCATTTCAGAAGATAAAGTGTTGTTTGTTCTTGTCCCTAGATTAATACTACACCTATTTGCAGACTTAAAACTGTCTATCCACTGATTTACATCTATCGTGTGTACATAAGGAGGAAAACTGCCCACTAATTGTTGATACAAGAAGCCAAAATGTGCATCTAGGGCCATAATGTTCATTTGTCCATTTTATATTCTGTTCACTTGGGTAATCGGTCCTTCACAGTTAAGAGAGTATGATTAAACTGCCAGAATTTTCCCCATAGTAGTGATATTAAGGAACTATGTTCATATGGTCTGCTCTTTAGTATCTGAAAACCTTAATAGCCAATTATGGATATGATGCTTCATAAGCACTCCTATTGCTTATAGGAATAGAGCCTCAAACAGATCCTAGTGGTTTCAATAAATATGCAGTATATTTGCACCCAAAAAGATCTAACATTGCAATATAGGTTCTGCTACATCTGACAGATCTGAGCAAACCATTTTAACCTCTGTATGTCTCAGTTTCCTAATCTGTAAAATAAGCAATGTACTAATTTCTAAAATACATTCTTACTCTAACATTCTAGAGTTTTCTTTAAAAAATATTTGAAGAGGCAGCTAGGTGGCGCAGTGAGTAAGAGCTCTGGCTGCGGTCTGGATGACCCAGGATCGGTTCTGGCCTCAGTACTTAGCACCCACACATAAATAACTAGCCATGTAACCTTGAGCAAGTTACTTAAGTCCAATTGCTTAAAAAATATTTGAGACAAAACCCACAAAATGACAGAGAGAAATAAATCTCTCACTGAAGGCAGCCTGGCAGACCAACAGAAAGGGCTCATCACAGTGTGCTGGAAGGAGAGCACAGTCCCATGTGAGCTGTACTGTTTTGGCCCCAGGGAGGCAGCCTAGGCTGAAGCAGACTTCAGGAAAGTGAATCACGAACAACTGTGAGGGTTTCCAGACTTTTCAACCCATAAACAACAACAAAAAAGTAAAAGGTCAGTCGGGAACTCTTCTGGAAAGGAAGGATATGGTCTGGCCCCTGATCCTGGGGTGAGAGGTGGCTAAGGCACAGTGGCTGCAGTGGCTGCCATGTGGCTACCTCAGGAGCTCCTAGCCTGCAGATCATAGGGGGTCCAATCAGCAATGCAGAGGGTAATCGCTCTTGCTTTGACCTACTTGGATCTGGTCACTTTCTTAGGCAGTGGTCCTGGGATAAGAAATGCCAGATTGCTACTGTGGTTTCTGTAGAAAGGGCACCCTCCTCAGACCTCTGACAACATTTGCAAAAACCCCAGCAATTTGGGGCAAAGCTCTCCTCTCTGGAAGCAGAGGTCTACTATTGCAAAGAGCTCAAAAGTCAAGTATTTGACTGGCAATATGAGTAAGCAGAGGAAGCACAAACAGAACATACAATCCTTTTGGGGGGACAAAAAGTATCAAACCATGGAAGAGGAAGAAGACAATGAAGTCAGAACTCCTGCATCAAAATCTTCTAAGAAAAATATGAGTTGGTTACAGGCAATGGAGGAGCTCAAGAAGGATTGTGAAAATCAAGTAAGAGGGGCAGCTAGGTGGTGCAGTGAATAGTGCACCAGCCCTGGAGTCAGGAGGACCTGAGTTCAAATCCAGCCTCAGACACTAAACACAAAAACTAGCCATGTGACTTTGGGAAGTCACTTAATCCCAATTGCCCTCCAAAAAGAAAAAAAAAAAACAGACTAACTCAAATGGCCAAAGAGGCCCAAAAAGGCAATGAGGAGAAGAATGCCTTAAAAAGCTAAATTTGCCAAATGGTAAAGGAATTTCAAAAACTCACAGAAGAGAATAATTTCTCTAGAATTAGATTGGAGCAAATAGAAGCTAGTGACTTTATGATAAATCAAGATACTATAAAACAGATCCAAACAAATGAAAAAAATAGAAGGCAATGTGAAATAAATCATTGGAAAAACCACTGACCTAGAAAATATATCCAGGAGATATCATTTAAAAATTATTGGGCTACCTCAAAGCCATAATCAGGAAAGGACCTAGAAATCATCCTTCAAGAAATTCTCAAGAAAAATTGCCCTGATATTTTAGAACCAGAGGGCAAAATAGAAATTGAAAGAATTCACCAATCACCTCTTAAAAAAGATCCCAAAAAGAAAACTCCTAGGAATATTATAGCCAAATTCCAGAGTTCCCAGGTTGAGAAGGAAATAATTCAAGCAGCCAGGAAGGAACAATTTGAGTATTGTGGAAACACAATCAGGATAACACAAGACCTGGCTGGTTCTACATTAAGGGATCAAAGGGTTTGGAATATGGTATTGCAGAGATCAAAGGACCTAGGATTAAAACCAAGAATCACCTACCCAACAAAACTGAGTATAATGTCTCAGGGGAAAATACTGTCATTCAATGAAATAGAGGACTTTCAAGCATTCTTGATGCAAAAACCAGAGTTGAATAGAAAATTTGACTTTCAAATACAAGAAGCAAGAGAAGCATGAGAAGGTAAACAGGAAAAAGAAATCATAAGGAATTTATTAAAATTGAACTATTTACATTCCTAGATGGTAAAATGATAATTGTATCTCATGAGAATTTTCTCAGTGTGAGGATAGTTGAAGGGAATATATATGTATGTATCTATCTATATATATATATATATATAGATACATACATATATATGTTTATATAGGAGGGTATATGTGTGTATAAATACATATGAGTGTGTATATATGTGTATATGTATACATAGACAGAGGGCACAAGATCAGTTGAATAGGAAGGAATGATATTTTAAAAATAAAATTAAGATGTGAGAGAATATAATGAGAGGAGATAGGGAGAGATAGAAAAGGGTAAACTACCTCATATAAAAGAGGCAAGAGAAAACTATTATAATGGAGGGGAAAAACAGGAAGGCAAAAGGGAATGGGTCAACCTTACTCTCATTGAATTTGGCTTAAGGAGGGAATAACATACACACTACATTGGCTATCTTACCCTACAGGAAAGTAGGAGGGAAGGGGATAAGAGGGGGGATGATAGAAGGGATAGCACATGGGGGGAGGGACAAGGTCAAAGTAGAAGATAGAATAAGTGGGGGGGACAGGATGGAGGGAAATATAGTCATTCTTTCACAATATATCTACTATGGAAATGTTTTACATAACTACACATGTAAAACCTACATTGAATTGCTTTTACTCGCAGTGGGGGTGGGTAGCAAGGGAAGAAGGGAAAGAATCTGGAAATCAAAGTTTTAAAATTAAATGTTCATGTATATATATATATATATATATATATATATATATATATATATATATATATATATGTATAAATTTTACATGCAACTGGGAAATAAGATATACAGGCACTGGGGTATAGAAATACATCTTGCCCTACTAGAAAGTCAGAGGGGGGATGTGGGAGGATATAATAGAGAGCAGATTGGGGGAATGGGTGTTCAGTAGTATCACTATTTTGGGGTGGGGTAGGGGGAAGATGGGGAGAAAATTTATAACTCAAAATCTTGTGGAAATGAATGTTGACAATTAAAAATAAACAAATTTTTAAAAATATTTGAATTTCTACTTTTCTCTTTACCTTCTATCACAGTAATAGTGATTTCAGCTAAGAAGGCTCTTTGTTGCAGTTACATTTAAACAAGTAAAATTCCAAAATAAATCATGTTCACTTAGAAGCGCCTGCCCAAGAATTATGGTTCAAATAATATAACTCCAAAGTATTGTTATTTTAAATTAATAACAAAAAATAGGCAAAGAGGAAGATGAGAGACAGAATGCTTATGAGCATTCAGGCAAACAAATTATCATAGATCTATAGTAGCACTTAATGAATTATTAAAAACTCCTTTCCTAAAATAAAAATAGAATGCATTTGCTAAGGAAGAAAATCAGTAAGAATGGGGAAGACTTTTCCTAACAGTGGACTATCACTTTTGCCATTGATGTTAAGGACCACTGCATTGCATACTATTGGGATATTGGTAAGGAAAGGGGTATGACCATTTTGTAATTCCTGTTTGTTTATATATGCCTTATCATCTACCCCTAGCATCTTACCATGTACCTTACCTTTGTACTGCTCCCCCCTTCAACTATTCTGACCAGAATTCCAGAGACATTTCCTCACTTCTATGGGTAAATACATCCATTCATCTTTTGAATTTAGCCCTGAGACTGAAATATCCTGATTGTTCAGATAGTGAAAACTCACCTGGCCCATCCCAGATGGTTTTCCACATCCCATGTAACCATTCAGAGCAGGTACCTTGCTGTCTCCCTTGTCACCCATAACATCTTAGGAGCTTCCTAAGCTTTAGCTATAGTAGGACAAAAAGGTGTTGTTCTATTGTCAATACTAAAGTAATACAAAAGAAAAAGACAAGAAAACTGATCTTTTGTTAACTCATTCCTTTATAGTAGAATTCAGTAGTTTTCTACATTTTTCACTCTATATTTTTCAGAGGTATGCTGGAACTAACTTGTATAGGCTTCTATAGCCAATTATTAAATTTTCACTGTAAGAATTTATACTTGAGAAATAGGCAAACACTACAAATCAGGGTTCGACTTAGAAAATGTTGATAATTTCAGATTAAGCTGAAAAGTATGTTGTGTGTACATCCCTCCCCAAGTAAGTTGTTAAATGTTTAGCAGCATATCCTTCTCTTTTTGCCACTCTCCTTCCCAGCAATCTATGGCCATGTTAAATACCTTAAATTGCTCTGTTACCTGTAAGAATGCTGCTGTAGGGTTAAACCATCATTCTCTGAAACCTGAAAGGGGAGAGTAAGGTGTGACCACAGGAATACAGGCGTGAACCCTGGAATCTATTACCCACTAAGACCACTCTCAGTATATATGGTAATTCTCACTTAACCAATGTATTCAATCACTTCAGCAACGATTCTGTATAAATGGCAGTTTATGAAATGTAACTCCTAAATCATGCATTTTTAGACAAAAGCTTTAAATAAAAGGCATTTTCCCTCATTCATCACCAAAGGGACACAAAGAAAAGTGTTTCCAAGGAGGAAGGGGAAATGAACAGAAAACTGGCAAAGAAAATGGTAACCAGTAGTTATAAATGCCTTCTTGAAAACAACACACACTAGCAAGTTGGAACATTGTGTGTGTGTATGTATGTGTGTGTGTGTGTGTGTGTGTGTATGTGTACCTTGGTGTACATTCTGAATATGATAATAATGTGTTGTCTTTTGTATATGAACTATATTGTCACTGACCCACCATCAGTAGGACATAGTGGTGACTTTACCATCCTTAATATGGGGCTTTGACACTTCTCTGGGGCATCAGGAGAAGGGAATAGAAAAAGCTGATTTTAGAGAGAGTGGCAAGATCATTGGTATCTGGGCCTAGAGAAACCATTGAGTCCAATTGCTTAATTTTATAGGTGAGGAATTTGAGACTGAATCTGTGGCCTTTATGAAAGATGTTGCCTGGGACCATCAGTTTTATTGAACTGTTTCAGCTTCATAGGGCATGAATGACCTGTTTCTTGGGATAAAGCAAGAAGAACATCCCTTTGACTTAATAATTACTCTTTCAGTGCTTTCTAGCCCATACAAATTGTAAACTCTGATTTAAATGTTGAATCCTCCTGAAAGTGAACCCCTAAATTGAACATTATAAGACGGTGAGAGTTCCTGAGAAGGGAATGACTGAAAGGCCTGGAGTAAGATTATGGAAATGAATGGAGGTAACAGAGAATGTTGAATTTAAGTAGGAGGTCACCAGTAAAAAGTAATTTGGCTGAATTGTAGACAGTATGAAAGAGACAAGTCAAAATTCTGGCAAGTATTAATCACTTCTCAGAAACTAGCAAATAGGGGAGTGGCAGTGAGTTTCACTCTATCCTCTAAATGTACAACAGTAACTGTTGAGTAAAGAATTGCCTTTTCATTGGGAGGTTAAAAAGCTTATGTGTGTTCAAGGTGGACTATCATTCTGATGCGATAGCTTCCCAAGCCCTTTTCAGCCCTTTTCACTCTCACCTTTGAGTGAGGAGTCTAACTGGCATTTAGCTCTCAGCTATAACTCCAAGAAACCATAGCATGCCCAGCTGCCACACCCTAGTAAACATCTCAGCAGATGAACTAAACCAGGCTGAGGGGAAGTGAAGGACCACAAACCTATCATTGAGTTATGAAGGATGTCTACCCCAAGTGAAGACTTCCCCCAGTAGAATGAGTGGATGACAGCGATTTGTTCCAATGGCCATGAAGGCAGCCAAAGCAGCTACTGTGGAGCCCTTAAAGCTTGATCAGATATCTAAGAAGCCAAAGTAATCCCCTGAATCCCAGGTCATTGCCTTGCCATTGGACTTCAATGACTCTGGAAGAGAGAGTAAGGCTGACAACTTTGCAACTCTGCCTCATTTAAATCCTATTCATGCAGGAGTCAAGACATCACCCTGTGATATCTTTGGTCCTCTTCAAAAGCAAAAGACAAACACAAAGAAGACTCACGTAGCCACTAAGTATCAAAGGTAGGACTCAAACCTTTTTGTACCTGATTCCAAGGCTGGCTTTCTACTATACCACGCTATCTCACAGAGGTATGTAGTACAAGCCTTGTTATCTCCATTTTATAGGTGACCAAACTGAAGCAGAAGATGAGTCCTGAATTTCTTGGCTAGTGAATGTCAGTCCTACTCCCAGAACCCAGAATTTATGACCCAAGTCTTTTGATGAGCACTCTTTCCACCACACTTTGCTATTTCTTATTAGGTATTGTTAATATAATCATTGATGAAAGAAAGACAGTTTTCTCTTTGTGTTATAACTGACCAACATATACATGAACACATTATCACATATCTTGGACTTTCTTAGCATTAAATTATAAATAACTGAGCCAAATGGCCTTTACAATTGATGACAGGGAGGAACAGTGACATTATTTATACATGCCATGATTTCAGCTCATTGAATGACAGGTGTTTTTTGAATTTCAAAACTGGTGATTATTATTAAAATTAGGAAACAATGTTAATCTCTAGTCCAACCATTTGTTTGAGATAAAATATAAGGCAGATGTAATGAAAAGGGCAGGTTTAGAATCAGAAAAACTGGATATAATATTTACCTCTGATACTTAGCGCTTTTTTTTTACCTTGAGTAAATCAGCTTCCCTGGATTTTTGTTTTCTTAAGTCCAAAAAGAGTTTCTTGAACTACATGACCTCTGAGACCCCTACCAGCTCTGACTCTATGAGCTAATGATTTTGGAAATATAAATGTATCCAAGTTACTGAACCCTTTGGTTCAGTTAATGGGGAAAGATTAATATACTGTTCTAGGGAAGGCTCTACTTGAACATCATGAAGAAGTTAAATGAATAGTTGGTTCTCAGTCAGAACTAGACAGATGGTATAAATTATCCCATTGGTGAAGATGTAAAACAGGCACCAAAGTGGTCAGAGAATGATGACATAGGACCTGTTAGCTGGCTCCATCATGGTTGGGGAAGTGGAGGAGGATTCTTTTTAACACTTGGCCTCTAAGCACCTTTATTGGACTAATTTATGAGGGTAGAGGGAGGAAGGATAGAGGAAGTCACTGGCCACTGAATGTTACAATGTCTAATCAATTTCCTGTAGCAAGCTTTATTACCTTGGTATATCTGCAGAGGAAAATTGATTAGGATTATTCACCTGGGAACCTTTAGGGAAACAAAGTGGGATTTTGTGCAGTTTCCAATCATGGCCAGCTTTATGGGAAGAAGAATGTATAATACTAAAATAATCATGGTCCCTCTTTACTTTTTCCCAGAGTTTGGAAAAATGAAGACAAAATAGAATGGAAAAGAAAGGATCTTAGAAAAAACCAGGCAAAGCACACATGAGAAGAACAAAGATGATGGAAAACAAGTGAAAGGAGACTTTAGCAATAGAAGCAGTGGAAATAAATGTAAAATATTGTGATGCTAGTTTCTCGGGATCTCTCTTTGATTATAAATGGAGCATCAATGATGTATTTGTTCTGGGCTTTTTTTTTTTTGGTATTATTTTAGGGGCACTGGGACTGTTAATAAAAACTGATTAATGAGTTCTTTTCAACTTTAAATGATGGAATTTATATATCTGATAATTACTAGTTCAATGTGTGCATGGGAGCTCTTTGAGAGAGGCTGCTTTATTGGAGTAAAAATTTTCCAGATAACTACCTTGACCAGTCCTTTCTATTCAAATGTTCAAAGGTTTTATATCAGAGTGATATCTTCAGGATAAATTCTGATTAACCCAATGTACTTTTCTCCTTTTTTGATAGCTAGTTTTTAAATCTAGTTTTAGAGGACAAAGCTTTTTAAGTGGAGTTCCCACCTTTTTGAATTGAGGGAATGAGTAAATTTGTTTTGGGGGGAGCCTTCAGAGAGCCAGAGCAAATCCTCACAGGAATACTGAATTTATGGAAGAGAGAGCATTAGGGAGACAGGAAAGAGGAATGCATACAGAAAGAGAAGACTCTACAAATGACAAAATGCTTCAGAATTTTGTTTAAGGGTAGCTCTGCTCTTGTTAACATTATTTTAAGGAGATTTCCTTTTTTGTCTTTTAGGGTCCCATACCCCCAACTCTGTAAAACTCTGGCTTGCCCCTTTAAGAATTTCTTGGAATGTTTCCCAGGGATAGCATAGGATTAACTATGTTGTACACAATTTAGGAGGAATTGTGCTCATTAATAGTTAGTCAGAGGATCCTATGTATTGAGCTGAAAGGAACCTTACAGATCATTTAATCTAATGCCCTCATTTTACAGATGAGGAAACTGAGGCCAAGAGAATTTAAGTGTTTTGTTCAAGGTCATACAGGTAGTAAGATCCACAGCTGACTCTTGAACTCAAGTCTTCTAATCAATCCTCTTTGAATTAACCATGCTATAGAAATGCAATTAAGCCCTCTTGTTTTGAATATGATGAGACCTCTTTCACCAGAGAATGTTTAAGGGCACTCACTGTAGAAGTGCTGACTTCTTTCTTAGGTACTATTTTGATGAAACAAATAAAATAATTATCTGTTCAAATCTATATTTTCAGACATGGAAAACCTACTATAATACTTTCTATATTCTCTCTTCAAGCTCTGCCTCACATTAGTGGATTGTACTACCAGAGCGTAGCTTGACCTCTGTTTTCAGGCATTGTTGTTTCCAATACTATTGTTCAAAAGCCTCCATATGGTATGGGACTCCAATATCAACCAACCAGTTGATATCAAGTAACTTTTTCAAAGAATTATTTGCTGTAAAGTTACATATCAGAAACAGACCCATATCCAAACAGGTAATACACCCTTTTCTTGCATAAAAAAGGTTCCTGGGGAGAATGGGTTCAAATTTAATTCACGTAAGTTATGAAGCATTCATGTAAAGAGCTTATGGGACTGAGGGGTATCTTACAACTTTTGACCCAAGAAGCTTTGTTCTTCCCTTTCTTTTGACATTCCAACCAGGCTTACTTCTTGGTATGGGATTGACAATGGATGCATTATTCTCTTGCTCAAATAGGCTTGCTCTTTTGGGAATCCAGGATCTAGACTTAAAGGTCAGCTCTCTGTTGAGCCAGGTAAAGCAAGTCATTTGGCTGCTACACTTACTCCTCTCTGTGTTTGGTGGCTATTACTAGGGACTTCAACTATTGATGGATCCTATGATGGATTAGATAATGATTTCCTGTTCTCAAATGTGAGACTGGACATTGGACACTGCCATCTTAGAATTATTTAGATCATTTTAAAAAATGGAATCAGGCACTACGATGTCACATTGCAGCTATATGGGAAATGAAGCAGCAGGACCATCATGTCTGCCCTACATCTCACATCAGTTTTTCCTCATTTGTTGCCAGAAAACAAAACTACAAAAAGGGCAGAGGAAAA
This sequence comes from Gymnobelideus leadbeateri, assembly GCA_011680675.1. NCBI lineage: Eukaryota > Metazoa > Chordata > Mammalia > Diprotodontia > Petauridae > Gymnobelideus > Gymnobelideus leadbeateri. The sequence continues at coordinate 220,216 of WOXC01003656.1, read as the reverse complement.
GGTGTACATATCCTTCTCTCATTCTGGACTCTGCCTAATATGTCATTATTCCTTCCCTCTCTGACACCAGATAATATTTTTATAAGGATATAGTAAGTCATTGTGGCTGAAACCATCTTCTCAAGTACTTTGTGTTGAGTTGACAGCAGGCAAAAAAAACATGTGCACATTCCAAAGATGGCAATCTCTCCCTACTCTCTACCCTATTATGCCAGCCTATTCTGAGATGGATCCTTTTCAGACCCAATCTCAGTCTTTGTAAGCTATTTCCTCAACCTCCAGAAGGGAATCATGAATTGATGACAGACATTTTTAGAGTAACTCTCTTATTCCCATCTTCTATTGTTGACAGTCCATTTATATTTATTCCATTTTACTTACCATTTTACTCACTGATAGAATTTATGACCATGGAATAATAGAAGAACATGGGTTAAGTGAAGGAAATGGTCATTCCTTTTACTAGGCACTGGGCTTTGATGACTGGAATATTCTTTATGTGGCTGTTAGTGATGAATTTAAGTTATACTATATTTACAAGGTATATAAATTACTTGAACACAAGTAATTTGGGGTTTATGGAATATAAGGTGCAGTAAATGTAACTAGTCTTTGGCCTCACCCTCATGGACACTATCTTGAAAGTCCATTGGGAAGGCAAGCCCTTCCCCCAAACAATGCATGCTGGCCAAGTGTTTTACCCAACATTGCTCAGATTTGAAAGTCTTTTCCAGATCTTGAAGTTAAATAGGCTTGTGGAAAGAAGAGGAGAAGGACCTCAGGAGTCCTTGCAAGTAGTTCCTGGAAGAAGCAAGCCATCAGAGCTGCTAGGAAATTGAGCCAATATGAGAACAGTGATCTTGGGAATGGAATGATGGAGATATTCTATTTTCTTCTAGAATGTTGACTTATACTGAAATGATGGCTCTTTTCTTCCCCCTTTCCTTTCGTATGGAGAAGTAAAATGTTCAAGTATTTACATTAGGCCCATCTAAGCTACTTCCCCAACTCCCTTCATCACTGGTGAGCTGATTGGTCACCTTGTCTCTCCCTTAATGGATATCTCACAGCAATCTTCCTCATTCAAAAGCTACCTGGGAAGAGAGTAAGAGATCATTTCACAATTTTGTATGCACACTCAGTTCCAGCCTCGCCTATGTGGAGTCATCATTCCTCCAGGCACGTGAGTGAGCCAGAGGACTTTTCATATCCCACACTCCTAACCTCCAATCACTAATATCCAGATTACCACTCTTACAAATGCTACATTGGAAGCAGACAGGGAATAATGCAGACTCTGTATAGTCTACCCAGAAGGGTGAATCAGAGCATCCCCAAGGACTGAACCCCTGTCACCTACATTACTCATATTATTTCACTCCTTGTCTCAGTCTGTTCCACTTAGGGTCTTTAAGAGGCAACTGAAGTTCGGAAGCTCCGTTCTTTTTCCAGGTGCTTAATTTCTGCCTTTAATTATTACACTTTCATAAAGTTGTTGGTCAACGACAACAATAACAAAATAGGCTATTGATGTATTAAGTAATATACAGATCAGGATAAGGGGAAGGGAATTCATCTGCCTTTTAGAGACAAAAGAATATATCCACCCACTATTGCTTGAATTGCAGAGACAAGAAAGGAGTGTCAGTATTATGTTCCACAATTATTGCAAAATTACCCAAGACTAGAATCAGTAGTAGCACATTGTGGGGAAAGAAAAAGCTCTTGAGGCATCATTTTGAAAGGCTTGGGGCAGCTACTTTTCCTGCTCACTTTTCAAATGTTCCTTTTTTTTTTTTAAAGCAATTGGGGTTAAGTAACTTGCTCAAGGTTACACGGCCAGTTTTTTTGTGTGGGTGTTAAGTATCTGAGGCCAGAACCAAGCCAGGGTCCTCCCGACTCCAGGCCAGTGCTCTTACTCACTGTGCCACCTAGCCACCCCCAAATGTTCAACTTCTAAAGGGAGGAGAGAGTGAGGAAGCTGTACAAACACCATAGCCAAGTTTGATAATATCAAGTGCAAGAATTGTGGAATCAAAATAATTTTGTCTTTACGTTTTTTGAGGGTTTGAGGGACAGTCTTTTTAATCTGGTCTGCCTAGTTGTCTTATGTGATTTTATTCCTCTTACCCCTGCCCTGTATCTCTGTACCCCAAAATATAAGCTTTGGCATTTGCTTTAAGCATTTACTGTAGCTCCCTCCTCTTCCCTCCTCCCACTGTTTTCCTGAGCAATTGCTCACTGCCTCCAATACAGAGCATACAGTTGAAACGATTAAATGAATGGATAAAGGTGGGAAGAAATAAAGTGTCAGTGTTTATTAGCCGGTATCCAATGAGCAAAGCAGTGGAATGAGGAGTGGTGAAAAGCTGAGATTACCTCTATAGGATGGAAGGCAAATTTGACATTCTCAAAGGAAGCAGGCATGAAGGAAAAAGATAAGGTTGTACCGTGCAACAAAGAAAAAGATAAGAATTAACAAAAAATGGGGATGATTTCTGGAAGCATTGATGTGTGGATTTTTTCCCATGTGAAACAGCTAGGCCTCCACTGAGAATGTATTAAAAATGAAGTTAGACAGGCACTTTGAAGAAAATTATTAGTGATCACAGAGAATACAATTGTAAGGAGGTAAGCAGGCCTGTGCTGTCTGTGCCCCCTCTCCCTTTCAGATCCTCCCTTACTAGGTGATTAGAAGACTTTTATGGCAAAACCATTTTCTCCTCAAAATGTTTTTTTTTTTGTCTTTTTTTGTCTTTTGCTATGTCATCTCACTGAATTTTAAAGGGTCATCAATTAATGAATATTTTTAAATACTAGTTTGTGAAAAATTATAATAATTGGATTTTGGGTTACTTTTTACGGTGTTTGACCTACAGAAATGTGAAATGAATATAAAATACAGGGAAGCTTTCACCTACTTTCTTAAAACCAGATATTTTTGCAGAACCAATGAGGTGTAGTGAGAAAGGGCCACCCATGGAATCAAAGCCTGCCTCTGAAGGATGCAAGGCTCCTTAGTGTCCTCAGGGAATGATCTAAGACTGTAAGCTGGAGATGAATCATTGATTTGTATCATTGGAGTAAGTTTCCACATCAGGAATTCTCCAAACCAAAAAAATCATTGGTATGATCCTCCAAGTGTCTTGGGGAAAGGGAGAAGGCAGAGGAAGTTGTATGTTTTCTTGGAGCCCATTTAAATAAATGGTTTTGTTAACAAGGGGGCATCTAGGTGATGCAGAGGGTAGAGTACTAGGCTTGCAATCAGAACAACTCTTTAGGATTTCAGATCTAGACTCTGACAGTCATTAGCTGTGTGACCCTGGACAAGTCACTTAACCCTGTTTACTTCAGCTTCCTCATCTGTAAAATGAGTTGAAGAAGGGAATAGCAAACCACTCTATTATCTTTGCCAAGAAAATCCCAAATGGGGGCATGAAGGTTCAAACACAATTGAACAACAACATCTGTAATAATCCAGTCACTGTTTCTGAGTTTGGATGTGTGAGGTCTTCTGTAGACTATTCCCTTTCTCTGTTTTATTGTCATCACTAATGAATTTGTGCTCTTACTTATAGTGGTACAGTCAGATTTAGACATTACAACTAAGTAATCACTCCTCTGCCAAGGGATTAACACAGTCTTTATTTAAAAATAAAAAGACATTTATAAAGAAACCAAGTTTTCCTTGGGGGCGGCTAGGTGGCACATTGAGTAGAGTGCCAGCCCTGGAGTCAGAAGGACCTGAGTTTGGATACGGCCTCAGACACTTAACACACACACAAACAAAAAAACCTAGCCGTGTGACCTTGGGCAAGTTACTTAACCCCAATCGCCCTCCAAAAAGCAAAAAGAAAAAAAAAAGAAATCAAGTTTTCCAATATATACTTTATATTTGTATATGATGGGCAGGGTAGGTGGTACAATGAATAGAACTCATCTACAGAGATAATTTTAGTTAAGAGTCATTTAACTACATATGGCATGTATGTGGTTTCTTTTTGTTTTGTTTTCATTTTATAAAATGAATATTTGGTGGTTTCTCTATCTAGAAAAAGAACAAAAACAAGAGCCACATATATTCCGTGGGAAGTTATAATGAATCTTTATGATCTGTTGCCTCACTATAATTGTTGAGAATCCAGGGTCACCTCTGTGCCATAAGGAAGTAATGGAGTGTGGGACTTTATTAGAGTTTTTGGAGTTATTAAAATCAGACTGAAAATGATGCTGTGGACATTCCTGGCTATGTGGCTATTCTGTGAACATAATATCAGGGATCTTAGCATCTGTGACAAAATGGCCAGGACATTTGGGGAATTCAAGTGAAACAGATTTTCTGAGAGAATTCAAATCAATAACTGGACATTTTGAGTTTATAAATAAAAATTTTATCATTTATAAACTCCACACTTAATTGAAACATGTTAAAATGATAATAATGAATTGACAAATGAATTAAAAACTTAATAAAACATTTCAATGTATAATCACATATACAAAATTATTAACAAAATCCTATCTCTAATGCCTATTTACTTTCCCATGTTCCAACTTTATTAGTTTTCTTGAGAATTACATTTAAACCTGTCACTCTGCACATCTCAATAAGTATAATTCTCTGTCCCTTTCTCTGTGAAAAACTTGACAGATTTTTTTAAAACTAACATTTGGACTTTTCCTTACCCTAATCATGAAAATTTTTACTATTTTTATTTAAACATATCTTCTCTTCATCTTACAAAGATATGTTTTTATGAAATTAAAAAGAAATTAATTTAATAAAAGCAAATACAAACCCATCAAGTTTATAGGGCAAAAACCTTACCTAAAATTGTTAGGTTTTTAAAAGGTAGAACCAATTACATTAGTGAGGAACAAGCAATTAAAGTAGTCTCCCTCCTGCCCCCTCATACTTCCCGGAAGCTTCCTGAAGTCCTCTTTCCTTTCATCCTGCTTTCATTTCTTTCCCTTTCCCCTGTCCCTTCCCTTCTTTTATCTTTCCTTTAAAAACAAGCTTTTCTAAAGCTAGAGGTATAGTCAACATGACTAGAGCTATGGTTCTCCTTGTTTGTGTTCTAAGGATATAGATTTCCTGGCTAATGTTTCTATTATTTTTTTTCCTAGCTTTCTTTATAACAGCCCTTCATCCTCAGTAACTTCTCTCAATGGTAACCTCTCAATTTAGGGATGGAATGAAGCTCAGAATGGACTTCCTATTTCAAAGGGTCACATTTTTATTTTCTATAACTATTTACACTGCACTATACAAAGCCAAAGTTTTGCTAACTTTAAACAACTGGGAAAAATATTTAATACCCTCAAATAAAAGATTTAATTGCAAAAAAGTCATCTGTTTTTAATTGCATTCATTCATTAATTATGCTAGCTACTGCACTAGACTTTGGAAACATACAAACTATATAGAAAGTGTTTTCAAAGAGGAGGAAGGAAAGGGAATAAGCACATATAAAGCACTTACTGTGTGCTAGGGTGTAACTGTGCTAAGAGATTTTTACAAAATTATCTCATTTGATTCTCTCAACAACCCTGCAAAGTAGGTGCTATTATTAATCCCATTTTATAAATGAGGAAACTGAGGCAAATAGAAGCTAAACATCTTACCCAGAGTCACACTGCTAGTAAGCTTCTGAGGCCAGATTTGAACTCAGGTGTTCCTGACTCCACATCTGGTGCTCTATCTGCTACATCGCCTAGCTGCTTCTTTTCATGCTAATTAAATGTAAAATATCACTGCCATCTCACAATGCTTAGATCTAATCCATAGTCCTGCATAGAGTTGCTTTCTCTTATACTCTGTTGTCATCTCTCTCTCTAGAATTTAACCAAACATCTGTAACCCAGAAGAGGTGGAGAAAGATGGGAAATGTATATCTTGAACACATTTTGTCTATCAAGTCAGTTTGTATGGTATCAAGAAACACTGATAGTTAGGAATATTCCATGTGGGGCTCTTTGTTTCTTTAAAGACCAGACCAAAACAAATGTCACTCTCTCAAGTTATTTCAATAAAATTGAAGCTGGTGACTTTATGCATTGACTTTTTGGAGAACTAGCTATTTCGATAGAGACAAATATGTTTATATGTATACTGAAATCTAATCATTTTACGATTTTGAAGAACTAAGTTCCTTTATGTTCTTTAATCCCTTTTAACAAAAGCAGCTTCAAAAGAAAAGAAAAAAAAAACTGAAAAGTACTTTCATAATAGATAAATAGCTGGAGACTGGCCAGTGTAATGCATGTTCAGTATTCTCTGCACACTCACAATTCGCATGGAGATCTGAAGAACCTGATTCTAGGAATAAAAATTGGAAGGCAATAGAACTAGGAGATAGGTACATAAAGGAGGAAAAAAGTGAATCAGTCCTTACCTTCCAGGGGCCTAACATTCAGAAGAGAGGAATATAACATACTTGGATAAGTAATTTCCTTTTTAAAATTATTTTCAATTTATGGAATAAAATAAACATTTCTATAACATGGTATAATAAAATAAGATGATTGTACGTGAAACTGCATTATGTACAGCTTGCTATTCCTTTTAAATATCTAATAGTTATCATGTAAATTTCTTTTTTTCCATTTTTTCTTCCCTTTCCTTCCCCCCACTCTAGAGATGGCTACCATTAGACACAAATAGTTGCATGTGTGATTATTTTGTACACACTTATGTGTAGCAATTCTTTCTCTGAATGCAGAGAACATCTTTCTTAATATTGTCCCTATAGTCCCTAATAGTTAATTTGGGTATTTATAATAGTCAAAATGAGTAATGAGAGGTAATTTCAAAAGCATGCATAAGGGTTTTTGTTTGTTTGCTTTTGGGTCAAGAACTGTAATTGGGGATAGGAAATTTCTGGAATGGAAATTTCCCTCCACTGATGCACATTGATGAGTTTTAGAGTTGTCTGGTCTACAGAGATATTAAGTAACTTGCCCATGATCTTCTACCCAACAGGATCCACAGGAAGTACTTGAATCCAAATTTATTTCACTTCAAGCCTAGCCCTTTATCCTCTTGGTCACAAATTAATTGTTACATGTTTTCAAAAGGTAAAAAACATTAACAGACCTTATGGGAGCAGATCTTTACTTAGAAAAGGAGGAAAGGAATTCTATCAGTTAGGCATGAGGAAGAATCTAGCCATGGGGAGCTGTTCTTGCAGGACTATAGAAACAGCCTTTGATTATACCTTTATACCCACTATATGGATAGAATTTAAATATATTAATGAGTAATAGTGCATAGGTTAATACATTAATAATAAATTGTTAAGACTATATTCCCTAGAATTAATATCGAAAAATTAAAAAACTACAGTCTTTAAACTTCTTGAAACATTTTTACCATATTCATTAAATCATTTATGCATTCAGCAAACATTTATTACATTCCTATCTTGTACAAGATCTTAAGTGTATATTTTCCCTATTTATCAGGCCCTTTGAAACTGTTTCATTGTAAAATATCCAAAATACCCCCCCAAAAGAAGATCCTAAATGAATAGAGAATTCCTCACATGATAATGACTTTTTTATTCTTTAAGGGGTAGGAAGACAAGTCCTAGTTAGAGCCTGGTAAGTGAAAAAAAATGTGGGCTTTCTCTTTCTATACCTGGATGAATGAGGAAATGAAGAATGAATGACTTGATGAACAAATCAATAAAACAAAATTTTTATTAAGTTTTGCTTGCTGTTGTGCTAAGTGTTGGGGATGCAAATCCAAAAGAGAGTCTTCTCTGTCCTCAAGGAATTTTTTACTTTAATACAAAAGACCCTAAGCATTAGGGAGATAAAGTGGTTATTGAAATTGTACTGTGAAGGTAGCATTTATTTGAGGTATGTAGGTTTTGTATATTTTTAGCTGTCCCAAATACATCTTTTTTTTTTCTTACTAAGCGTATGGTTTAGAATTAAGTTCAAAAATCTTAGATTACATCTCCTCTTTGGCATCTACGTGGCACAATGGACAGAACACCTAGTTTGGAGGCATAAACACCTGAGTTCATATCTGACCTCAGAGAGTTACTAGCTATATTACCCTGAGCAAGTCACTTAACCTTATTTACCTCAGTTTCCTAATCTGTAAGATGAACTGGAAAATGAAATGGCAAACCACTCCTGCATATTTGCCAAGAAAGCTCCAAATGGGGTCACAAAGTGTTGGACATGACTGAAAAGAATGAACAACAAAAATCTCTCACATTATTGACCTTTATTCTTCTGATATTTTGCATGGTATTGCAATGAAATAAATGTTTTAGAGACAGAGAAATAAAACAAATATTGACTATAAACATAGTGATCAAATATGTACCTCGGTTCAAAGCCACTGTACTATGACTGATCTTTCCACAAACAGTGGCCACATTTGTGCTGTACTCTATTTCATTGCTTTGAATGGCTGGACAAGACCCCTCTGCATCATTTTTAAATAGTCAAGTACATTTGCTTGTTGCATAAAAACTATCCAAGCTTCATGGCTGCTCGTTAATCCTTGGTGCTTATACTTTTACTCTTTTTAAATCTATTGTGATTTCTCAACAGAATGTGAGATGCCTTAGCATGTATCTTTTGTCCACAAAGACTAAAACAGGCATATCTTTCTTCCCTGCTCTCTTCTAGGATTTTTCTCTTGGACATAAAATGAAAATCCCAGAGTATACATTCTACTTTAGAGCAAGGATTATGGAATCAGGTAGATTTTATGACCAAATGCTTTATTACCAAATCTGAGACTTCACTAAGGGAAAGTGAAAATATTATGTGTCTTAGATTTTAATACAGAAATTCTGAGCTCCCTGTCACTCTTACAGTCCCTGAAATTTCTCCATAAACTCACTGATACAAAAACTTGTTTGTTCTAATTCATTTATATTGAAATAAACACCAAACATGTGCAAAGATACAATTAGTATGGGGGGGGATTTGGGAGGGGAAAGAGAGACAATTATGTAATAGACTTTTAAAAACATTTATTTTATTCTGAACTTAAGAAATAAATATTTCCATCACAAAGTGGTGTAGAAAAACAAAGGATTGCATCTGAAATTGCAGGTCCATTATGTAGAACTTATTATCACTTTCAAATATACAGCAAAGTTATCATGTGACATACTTTTTTTCCTCCTTTCCCACCCCCAACTTGAAGATGGCTACCATTAGGCACAAATCTATCTCTCCCTCTCCCTCTCCCTCTCCCTCTCTCTCTCCCTCTCTCCCTCTTGCCTCTCTCCTTTCTCTGGATTGAAACAGCATCTTCATAAGATCTTTGCAGTTAATTTGGATATTTATAATAGAATGACTTGGTCATTCAAAGTTGTTCTTAAAACAATACTGCTTCTACTGTATTCAATGTTCTCTCATTTCACTATTCATTATTTTATAGAAGTCTCCATACTTTTCAGTTTTTTTGTTTGGGGTTTTTTTTTTGTTGTTTTGGGGGTTATTTTTTTTTTTTTTTTGCTCTTTGGAGGAGAAAAGGTAGGGCACTTGGGGTTAAGTGACTTGCCCAAGGTCACATGGCTAGTTTTTGCGTTAAGTGTCTGAGATCAGATTTGAACTCAGGACCTCTTGACTCCAGGGCCAGTGCTCTATTTGTTGTGCCACCTAACCACCCCTCTCCATGCTTTTCTAAAATCATTGAGCTCATCATTTCTTGTAGCAGGGTAACATTCCATCAATTCCATCATGAAGATGTACCGCAATTTATTTAGCCATTGCCAAATTGATGGGCATCCCCACAATTCCCAGTTCTTTGCGACCACAAAAATAGCTGTTATAAATATTTTAGAACATAGAGGTTCTTTTCCTTTTTCCCTAATCATCTTGGGAAACAGACCTGATGGGTCAAAGGGTATATAGGCAGTTTAATAACTCTTTGGGCATAATTCCAAATCTCTCTCCAAAATGGCTAGGTTAGCTAACAGATACACCAAACAATGAATTAAGATCCCATTTTTTCCCATATGCCCTCCAACAATTATCACTTTCACCTTCTATAATTTTAGCCAATCTGAAAGGTGGAAAATTATATCTCAAGGTTGTTTTAATTTACATTTCTCTAACCAATAATGATTTAGACCATTTTATATGACTATAAATTATTTTGATTTCTTCATTAGAAAACTTACTGTGCTTATCCTTTGAGCTTATATCAATGGAGGAATGACTTCAGAGATTTGAAAAAGTTCTTTATATATTTGGGATATAAGACCTTTATCTGAGGAACAATTTGTAAAATTTTTTCCCCAAGTTTTCTGCTTTTCTTTTTATTTTGGCTATATTTGTTTTATTTGTACAAAAACTTTTCAGTTAAATGTAATCACAATTATTGATTTTACATCTCACAGTTCTTGTTTGTTCATAAATGTTCACCCATCTAGAAGTCTGATGTGCCTAATGGTAGCAGTCATGAAGTTGGAGGTGGGGAGGGGGGAAAATTTCCTGTAATATCTCCTTTTATATGTAGGTCATGTATCCATTTTAACCTTATCTTGGTAAATGGTATAAGATATTGGTCTAAGCCCAATTTCTGCCAGACTGTTTTCCAGCTTTCCCAACAACTTTTACCAAATAATGAATTCTTATCCCAAAACTTATACCAAAAACTTGAGTCTTTATACTTGTGAAATGCTATATGTTACTACATTCATTTGCTGCTCTAGATTGTAGGTCTACTCTGTTACACTGATCTACTTTTTTCTATTTCTTAGCCAGTACCAGATAGTTTTGTTAGTTATTGCCTTATAATAAACCTCCTTGTTTTACATTTTCCCCATTAATTCCTTTGATGTTCTTGACCTTTTGTTCTTCCATATGAACATTGTTACTGCTTTTTCTAGCTCAGCAAAATATGTTTTTTGCTAATTTAATTGGGATGGCTTTTAATATATACATTAATTTTTGTAAAATTTTCATTTTATTATATTGACTCTACCTACCCAAGAACAATTAATATTTCTCCACTTATTTAAGCCTGATTTTATTTGTATAAAAGTTTTTTATGGTTTTGTTCATATAGATCCTGGGTTTGTTTTGGTAGGTATGTTCCCAGATATTTTATACTGTCTGGCATTATTTTCATTGGGGTGTTCCTAGCTATCTCTTCCTGAAGAATTTTGTTGTTGATATATAGAAAGACTGATGATTTATGTAGGTTTACTTTATATCATGCTATTTGATGAAATTATTGGTTATTTAAATTAACTTTTCATTTGAGTCTTTAGGATTTTCCAAGTATATCTTCATATTATCTGCAAAAAGAGATAGTTTTATTACCTCATTCCCTGTTATGATTCCTTCTATTTCTTTCTCTTCTTGTTGTTAATGCTAGGATTTCCATTACAATATTGGTGACAGTGGGCATCCTTGTTTCATACCTGATCTAACAGGAAAGTCTTCTAGCTTATCCCCACTAAAAATAATACTTGCTGATGGTTTCAGGTAAATGTTTCTTATCAATTTAAGAAAAAGTTCATTTATGCCAATAATTCTAAGTCCTTTATAATAGAAATTAGTGCTATATATCATCAAATGCTTTCTCTGCATCTATGGATATTATCAAGTTGTTTTTGTTACTTTTATTATTGATGTACTCAATTATGTCGATAGTTTTTCTTATGTTAAACTATCCCTGCATTCCTGGTATGAACCCCACTTAATCATAATCAAATTCTACCCACTCTTCCAGGGGTCCCTTCCTTTTCCTCTTTCCCCCACCCTTCTAAGTCTTAATCTACACATCCTTCTAACCCACCCCCACCTTATCCTGTTAACTCACCCTCTTATGTTCTTTCTTTCATGCCTCATTTATATGAGATACTTGCTTTTTTTACCTTTTTTCCTATACAATTTTGGTTTTTAGAATCACCCTATTATACTTCGGTCATCCCCAATCATTCTTTAAATATATCCATGTATTGATGACAGTCTTGAGAATATTGATTACATTCACCTTATTGAATCCCTTGTAATTTGTCTTTAATGTTTACCTTATATTTCTCCTGGATCTTACATGTCAAATTTTCCTTAAGTTCTGTTCTTTTTGTGACAAAAAAAAAACTAAAACAAACCTGAAAGTCTATCAATTCATTGGATATCCATGTGGTTTTTTTTTTGTTTTTGTTTTGTTTTGTTTTGTATTTTTGTTTTTTTGTCCAGGATTATGTTAACTTTGCTGGGTAAGTTATTTTTTGGCTGCAAACCCAGTTTTTTGCTCTTTAATATACTGTTCCAAGACACACTGTTGTTTTTTATTGTAGCAGCTGCTAGGTCATGTGTAATTCTAATTGTGACTGCACGGTATTTGAATTGTTTTATTCTTGTTGCTCATAATATTTCTTCTTAACCTCGGGTTTTTGAAATTTGGCTACGTTATTCCTATATATTTTCATCCTGGAATCTCAGGTGGTGAAAAGTAGATTTTTTTACTTCTACTTTCACTTCTTCATCTAAAACTTCAATTATTGTTTCTTACAATTATTTCTTATAATATTGCATCAAGATCCTTCTACTTTATTGTAGCTTTCAGATCATCTGATAATTCTTGTTTTCTCTTTTTCATCTGTTCTCCAGATCAGTTCTTCTTTTTCTTATGAGATGTTTCACAATCTCTTCTATTTTTTCTTTTATTATTTTTTGGCATCTTATAATATTATTCACTTCCTTTTGCTCAATTCTAGTTTTCAAGCAGTTGTTTTCTTCCTGGAGATTCTGGATCTCTTTTTCCAGTTGGTTCACTTTCTTTTCAAGATTTTCTTGATTTTCTTGGATTGTTTTTGTTTTTTTCTTCTAATTTTTCCTCATTATTTCTTATTTGATTTATAAAGATCTTTTTATGTTCTTCAAAGTACTTTTTTTTAGGGACATGACCATTTGAAATGCTCTTTGGGGTAGGAGAGGCTTTTTTTGCTTTAGCATTCTCCTCTGAAAATGAATCCAGGTCTTTCTCTCTCCCCATAGTAGCTGTCTGTGGTTGGGTTATTTTTCCTTTTCTTACTCATTTTTATTTTGGTTAATTTTATGTTTAGCACCTTGTTACTTTATCACCTCTAATTATGGGGTATGGGGGATGGAGCCTCTGGCCTCAAGTCCTTCTTATAGTTATTTTCTGAGCTTTGTTCAAATGTCAGCACTCTTCTCCCCCTCCAAGCCACATCTAGGGCCCACAGTCATACAATGCTGGACATCCTATAGCTCCCTGAGGATCTTCTGATGGCTGTAACCTTTAGATCTCCCCTCTGGCCCAGAACCAAAACCAGGCCCTTAGCTCTTCTGTAAGTGCCCATAGACAGCAAAATCCAAGCCCCACTGCTTCTGCACTCACCAGGTGCTTGTTAGTTCCTTCTTGACTTCAGCTGCAGTCTGCACTACATCTTAGCTGCACACTGGAGCCTAGTATCTCTTGGCTGCAGAGGGTCCTTCAATATTCCCCTACTCAAGTGTCTGACCCCACTTTGTTTGTGAGATGAGAATTCCTCTGCCTGAGGCTGATACTCCCTCCCAACCCAACTGTCCCCAGGGCTTTTGTTTGTTTTTTTTCAGCAGAGATAGCCTGGAGATGTTTGCATTTCACTCAGACCAATCTTCCATCCTTGCAGTCTTTCCTCAGGTCTTCTTGAGTTGTTCCAGGACTACCCCTGCTCTGCCCCACTTCTTGTTTATCATTGCCCCTCTGTGTTCACCCCCAGGTGCTATTTTGTATTATTTGTGGAGAAAATATAGAGAGCTTGGATTTTCTAACCTACTCTACCTTTTTCTCAGAATCCCTCCCTGTAATAGCCTTTAATATTTTGATGAATTTCATGGGTTTATTTCAGAACAAGACAGCTTGAATATAATCTAGATTAAGTCAGAGACTTTGAGAAGACAGTAATCGCCATGATATTGGGCAATGTCCAAGCTATTTTTACCACAAATACAAATGGAGCCTTCAATGATTCAATTCATTCAGTATGTTTGAGGCAAACTGATCTGCTGATGTTTGCCCATGTGAAACATTCCATCTCTCACTTCTCAGTCTTGTTCCTTGTGTCTGGAATGATTCTTTCCTCATCTCTATCTTAGTGAACCTCTTTCTTCCTTCAAAGGTTAGCTCAGTTTAGCTCTCTGCTTTCTATGGCCTTTTCTGAAGAACTCAGGACTCCCTCCTTACAAATTGCATTGGATTATTTGTCTCATATCTTGTATTTATTTGTGCACATAATGACTCTTTCCTAGCAAAATTTAAGCCCCTTGCAGCCAAACTCATATGTTTTGTCTTCATTTTTGTACCATTTCACACAGGTTCTGGTACATAATAATCATTTGAATAAAAGTTTGAATTGAACTGAGCAAATGTTTATTAAGCAATCAGACCCTGTTCAAAACATTTCTCTAGGTGCCAAAAAACTTGTTCTAAAAGACTTCTTAGAATAGTAGTGAGATTGAATGCATCCATATTATTCTAAATGTTAGCTCTCTATGTGAGAAAGACATTAGAGAAATATAAAACAAAGTGAGATCTGAGGGAGAAAAGGACTTTATTTCCTGGAAGGATTCAAAAAGGCTCTATAAAGGAGTTTAAATTTGAACAGAAGTTCAAAGAAAAAAAAAATAGGATTTCAGTATAAGGGATGAGAGGAGTTCTAGGTATAAGGAGCAATATTAGCAAAGTTATATATGGAAAAGAGGAAGATATTTTTGGAAAAAAGAGAATAAGTACAGTTTGTCTATGACATAGATCATATGGCAAAGAATAACAAAGAGATAGAAAAGTAGTCTGGTACCAGATTAAGAAAGATCTTGAATGCCAGGCATAAACTTTGTATGTTACTCAATAGAGCCTTGGATTTTGAAGCCACAAGAGACCTGAGTATGAATCCTACCTCTGTGCCCTTAGAAAGGTCACTTAAACATTCTTGGACCTCAGTTTTCTCATTTGCAAAATGAGCCAAAAAAATACCTGTAGTACTGTGAAGTTGGTACGGTATATATTATTCCAATTTTACCAATAAGGGAAATGAGACTGAAAGAGGTTAAGTGACTTGCCCAAGGTCACCCAGCAAGTAAGAATAAAAAGGACACTTAATCCACACAAAAAACAAAAACCTAGCCGTGTAACCTTGGGCAAGTTACTTAACCCCAATTGCCCTAAAGGGGCGGCTAGGTGGCGCAGTGAGTAAGAGAGCCGGCCTCGGAGTTGGGATGACCCGAGATCAGATCCGGCCTCAGAAAATGAGCACCCACGCATCAATAATGACTAGCCGTGTAACCTTGAGCAAGTTACTTAACCCCAATTGCTTAAAAAAAAAAAAAAAAAAAAAAAAGAATAAAAAGGAACATTTGAACTGAAATCTTCCAGATTCAGGTTTCAGTTCTCTATTCACTATACCAAGAGCATCCTTGGTGTGAGGGACAGCCTGTGCAAAGGCAACAGGATAGGTGATATAACAGCCTGTATGGGATCAACAAATAGATCAATATGACTGGAACATAAGACTGTCTGAGGAAGACTAGTGTGAATAAATCCCAAAGACTGAAGGTCAACCCTGATGGGCTTTAAATAAGGAACAGAAAAGTTTACATTTTATCCTAGAGGCAAGAAGAAGAGATTGAAGCTTTGTATTGGTGATTTGCATAGTCAGAACTAGACTTTAGGCATATCAATTTGGTATCTCTGAGGAGACTGAATTAGAGAGTAGGAAAACTGGGAGAAAGAAGAGCAGTTAAAAGGCTATTACAGCAGACAAAGTAAGAAGGTAAGAGCCAGAATAAGGGTGGTGGCCTTGTAAACAGAGAGGAGGAGATGGGTATGAGGCATGTGGAGGTGACCTATGTCTTTTTATATTTCTTTTCAAGTATAGCATCTACATGATATGACCTTGAAGTCAGAATAATTAGTGTATTAGAGAAATAATAAGTTATATCTTGAATGAAAAGGCTACCAGACAAATTAGTTTTTTGATTGTATGATCCAAAGAAACATCTTGATGAAAAAGGAGACTAAAGTTATGATAACAGAAGAATGCCAAAATGTTCTTAGGTTTTCATAAATAGAATTCCCTTAGCTGGATTTTTTTAAAAAGTATTTTTAAACATTATTACATTTATCTGCCTTATGAATTTTTTTAGTCTTTTGTGAAATGAAACTAAATTTAGAAAATTTCTTTGTACTGATTATGAATATAGCAATATGCATTGAGATGCTGTAGTGTATTCTTTGGGATATAATTCAAAAATAAATTAATTTGACTACTGCTTAGTCAAATAAACTGGAAAAAAATAGAATCACCCCTATTCTCTAGGAATATAGAAAAGGCATAGGGAGTCAATTGTGTGTATTTGTGTGTGTTTGTAGGAAGCTGTTATAAGGATGCATATGTTCTTTTTATGAGCTTCACTCAGTCCCCTAGAGAATACTAGAGTTCTATACAAAACTCTAGCCATGACAAGAATTTGCACTTGGGTTTAACAGTGAAGGAATAATGGAGACAGGCTGAAGTTAAAGTTGAATGAGTTAGAATCTGAAATAAATTTTCTTGTTCCCAGTCCCTACCACCACCAAACAAGACATGGTCTCCACTCTATGGAAAACGCATGTGTAGAACTTCAGCTTAGAGGGAAGCCAATTAGAATTCAGGAGTTGGTGCATATATTAGCAGGTTAACCTCATACCAATCTCTCTTGGGATAGGAAGAGGTCAAATATAACTGGTGAGGCAGTGTTTTGTAGTGGAATGATGAGCTTAGATGTTAGCATGTCACATGTCATCCAGCAAGAATCATGGCCCTTGGAAACAGGGGCTGATTTAAAGGAAGGATGAACCCCTCCTCTTCCTCCTCCAGACTCATGCATTCACATGGCTTCTTTCCCACTTTAAATAGTGAGAGATCAGACTTCAGGAAATGTGACTTGATGAACTGGCACCCCTAGGTTAGCCTCTATAACATAAAGCTTCTCAAACTGGCTTCTGGGGTAAGTTTCTACTGCTATCCCTAAGGATTGTAGAGGTGGATTTATTGTCCAAAGATGCACACATGCATGTGCTTTCTTTAATTTTACTCTCATCTTGTTTAGTAGACTTCTCCAGCTCTATTCCCTTCATTAGGTATATTACCTGGTCAGCCATCTTCAATTGATCATTGAGGACAAGTACAGTTTGTTTGTTAGTTTGTTTTTTGTTTTGTTTTGTTTTGTTTACTTTATAGCCCAGCACCCAGCTCATATACTTGATTGAGTAAATTTCACACCATTATCACCCTCTAAGGACATTTTTAGATTGCAAATTATACATCAACTTTGTAAAATACTGGTAGAATCCAACTTGAACTTGGCACAGATTTAAAGTACTCCTTACTTCCTCTCTTTTGTCTATCTTCCTATTTCTAGGTTTTTCCTCTGTTGAGCTAACTTGTCTCATTTTCCTTTCCAGTTTGTTAACCTTAGCTTCTACCCTTAGGCCCAGACTAAATTATTTCATTCTCCAAATCTCAGAAGGTATTTTTGGGTTTTATTAGTTGTCAACCCGTAATTCCCACTGGCTTCTAGGAAATGAATGTATTTTTTGAGACCCTTGCATTCTACCCATAGAAATTTTTTGATAACACTTCCTCTGTTTTGGACTCAAAGACCTTGTTTAGTTTTTTCTGAGTTAAGCCTCAAATTTGTACCTCCACATCCTGATTTCTACCCAATCTCTATCATGGCCTCCTCTCTCTAGTTTTTTGCTTCTAATACTTTAAAAAAATTTAAAACCACCTAATTACTTATGATCATCTACTTTCAATAAACCAATTGCTGTTTCTTATATTTCTCCTCCCAGTTCTATATAAGTTTTAGTCCTCTGGTTCTCTAGAGCAGTGGTATCAAATAGAAATGGAAGCCATGAATCCATAATTGACCCAAGTGACCCTGCAGGTCACTCTGTGACTTAGGTTTAAAGTATATTGTTTTCTATGTTTTAATGCAGTTTTAGTTTGTTAAATATTTCCCACTTTCATTTTAATCTGGTTTCTGGTGGCTCAGGGAATGTTGTGGGCTACATGCCAATGCTCTGCTCTAGTGCTCTGCCTGAGAGACTCACAGATATTATTCATTGATGTGTCCAGCCTTACTTGAATTGGTGTTCCTAGCTCCATACCATTAATCCCTCCTCCCACCCATCCCTACACGGAACTCTAAAATATATCTCAAGGTCAGTGCTTATTCTTAGGTGCATGCTGACAAAACAAACAAACAAACAAACAAACAAACATCATTTATCTAAAGTCCTTCGATTTCCATCTAGCCTGGGCTTGACACCAGTATGTGCTATCCACAATGACTTCATGGACAAGGAAAGGTATTTTATTTTTGCCTTGGGAAGCAATTTATTCAATTCAATAAAAAAATGTTTAGTGCCAAGCATCCAAGATTAGCACTAGAAATTAAAAGACAAAAAACCACCTACAATAAAATAGCCTTTGCCATCAGAATTTATTTACTTCTATATTATTTTCTGTTTGTCTTATATACAGCTCGCTTTATATATATATATATATGTTTGCCTGTTATGGGGAGAGACTGTTGTCTTTTCTTGTATCCTCAGTATTTACCACAGTACCTACACTTAGTTGGTGCTTAATAAATATTTATTGAATGATTGATGTGTGTACATATTTACATGTAAATTGTATGTGTTATATATGCACATATGTTACCATATATGATTGTGAATTCTCTCTTGAACATACAGGTATCCCCTGAAAATTGAGAAAAGACCAAATTGTAAATAATTATCAGTTACCCAAGTTAAGTACCTATTCCTTTTAACAAAGGAGATCATGAGATTCATAGATTTACAGGATAGAAAGGAGTCTTCTCAATAAAATTGCAGGTTGCAGTGTAAGAGGAAGTAGGAATTAAGAGGGCAGGGTTAGGATTTTTAAATGGCCTTGACCAGGGTACAGTGGTAATCAGAATTAGAAACATGTGACCTAGTTTCTCATTGAATAATATAAGTGGGGAGAAGGCTCATTTTGGTTTCAAGTCATTTTTCACTCATGTCCAACTCTTCTTGACCACTTTTAGGATTATCTGGACAAAGATAATGGAATAGTGTGCCATTTCCTTCTCCAGCTTATAGTATACACATATTACCAATATATTACTAAAATATTATATGTGTCTATATATATATATATATAAATGAAGAATTGAGGCAAACGGGGGTAAGTGACTTGTCCAGGGTAACATGGCTAGTAAGTGTCTGAAGCTGGATTTGAACTCAGGAAGATGAGTCTTCCTTACTTCAGACCTAGTGTTCTCTCTACTGTATCACCTAGAGGCTCATTAGCCAACTTTAACCAAGATTGATATTTTCAGGGAGATCATTCAGGGATGCCATAGTTGTATAATAATTTGCTCCCTGCCACAGAACCTGTTTTAAGGTTACCTCCTTATAAAGAATGTTCTCTTGCATGTATTTTCCTTAAACCACTGTTTCCCTACAGGTTGCACAGGGTCTAAAGGGACTGAGATGAAGCACTCTTATTAGAACTCATTATGACTATGACTAGCTAGCTTAATTGTGACAGTCTATGTATGGTTCCATTCCCTGCCTTTTTTTTTTCTTTAAAAATGAAAGACCATCAGTCAGTTGGGAGCCAAGTTCAATCTGGGCTTGCTCAGATGTGTGATACACACAGGAAGGGCCTTTAGATAATTGCACTAGGCAGCCAATTCATCTGGAAACACTAGAAATTCGAGAAAAAATAGACTCTAAATGTCCATCTGGGTTTTAGAAAGTAGATATTTGAAGATGTCAGACTGTTTTGTAATTATATTGGTCACTACGGGGTCAGTTTTCAGAGCAATTCTATTCCAGATGTGATCACAGCATAATGAATCAGGGCTTGATGAATAACATAAATTTCCTGGGAATGGAAGCTTTTTCTTTGTTTACCACACACCGTCCCCTATTAAAGGGATTTTTTAAAATAATCATTTAATTCTAAAATTTGTTTTGCATGATTGATTTTATTTTTTATATCACTCGCAACAGTGGTGGTAGGGCATGGGATTGATATTAGATAAGGGAACTCCCCTCTCACTCTTATTCACTCACTTTGAATCTAAACTCTTCTTTCCTTCACCATGTTGTCCAGCCTAGAATCTCATGAACAAATCTCTTTGGGCTCCTAAAATAAATACGATGTTATTGAATAAAAGCAGTAATATTTTCCAGTATGCTGTATCCTATTCTGAAGGGCCACAAATGTGTTAGATTCCCATTTGTGCAAATCCATTAAATGTAAAAACACAGGACTCTTTTGTAGGACTGTTAATTAATTTCTATTTCAGACAAAGCTAATTATTTATCTAGTGATTTACTGAATTAACTAAGACAAAAGAAGGCTGGGTGCAAACTAGCTTATGTTGTTTCTATAATAAGCTGAAAAACAGGGTTGTTTATGTATCTTCCAGCAACTGTCCCTTTAGTCTGATATTTTTTGGTATTTATGACTTATGCTAACTTACTCCTTTACAGGGCAAATAGTCTTAGATACTGCCCCAGTAACTAGACACCAATCAGGAATTATCAGTATCTTCTAAATGAGATGTGAAAGGACTTGTCCATACTCCATAGGGGGAATGGTATACCTCTGTTTCTTTACTGTATAAGGGAAATGATGTCCAAAAGATGTCAAATTTACTGGTCCTGGTAGCAGGAAATCTCCCTTGATAACCGTATATTAGTTTATATATTTCTTATTCTTAGTTGTCTCTTAGATATGTGTATTGGACTTTGTAACTATGAAAGAGAGAGTGTAATCCACATAATTGTGGAACATGAAACAAGGATGCTATTGAGTAAGAATGTTGTTGTTTGTGAGAAAGAGCATCATTTTTAACCCCCACTGGAACTGAGGGGTGAATCAGGGATCAGGTATTGAGAATCTGACTTGTTTAGTGACCGAAAGAATGGAGAGAAAGAGACAGAGATAGAAAGAAGAGATGCAGAAAGAGAGAGAGAGAAAAAGATCTATTGGATAGAAAGATAAACACATGGAGGGGAAGCTAATGCCTTAGGCACTGCAGGATCATTGATGTCTTCTAATGATACCATTAAGCTGCTTCTT
Organism: Gymnobelideus leadbeateri; assembly: GCA_011680675.1. Classification (NCBI taxonomy): domain Eukaryota; kingdom Metazoa; phylum Chordata; class Mammalia; order Diprotodontia; family Petauridae; genus Gymnobelideus; species Gymnobelideus leadbeateri. The sequence continues at coordinate 199,091 of WOXC01003656.1, read as the reverse complement.
CTAGGCCTAGAACACTGATTTGTGCTGGACATTGTTGAAAATTAATACAACTTAATATTTTCCCACCAATCCTGAAGGTTAGCAGGCTCAGGTCCCCAGGCAAAAAGTTATGGGACTCTTTTTGCTTCCATCTTCTGAGTTAGGTTGTGCTACCAGCAGTAGTTCTTTCTCATAGGATATTAAGTAGGTTATGCCATAAGTTTTTAACATAATACCCAAGTATTTTTCTGCTGTCTTTCTTTGACAAATACAGAAGCCCTAATATATCTGTATATTGCATTAGAGGAAAGCCTTTTCTGGCTTTTCTTTCATAAGAAGGTGTAGTGGCAACCATACTGGCATACCCAGGATGGCTACTAGCACAGGTTCCTAGATCTGCCTTACTAGGAAAGATAGCTATTTAAGGGGTTAACAATCTTTGCTAATTACATTCACTAATTCTGAGGAAAAGTCAGGACCCTGAACTTCAGAGAAAATGCAAAGAAAATACAGAGAAAATACAAGCAGAGAAATAAAGACTGACAGGGCTTCTGTCTGAGAAATTAGCACAGATCAACAGACAGATCCAACTGTCTGATTAAGGCAGTACATACATAGTTATCAGAGAGAGAAGAACTAAAATCTGGGGTTTTCAAAGCCAGGGGGCTCCTTAACAGCCACCCAGAGTCTCATCTGGTCAAATCACAAGAACACTCTTCCAATGAGTGAGCCCCAAAGCAAAATGCTAACCTCAGAGTGTATATGTGTGTGTGTGTGTGTGTATGTGTGTGTGTGTGTGTGTGTATAGTGTGTGTGTATGTGTGTATATATATATATATATGTATATATATATACATATATATATATATATGTATATATATATATATATATATATATATATATATATATTTTCCCTTCTTCAGGGTCAGAGGGCATCACAAACCTTGTGACCCACTGCCTAATTACAAAGTAATAAAAGGTGTGGGACTTCTGAAAAACAAGATTCCTCTAATCAAGCTTCCCTTAATGAGCCCCATGTGAGGCCTCTTAATGGGCAGGAAGATCTTTTATCCCATTAACATTAGAGGAGGTCTGATTATTTCTTGGTGCCTGAGCTATAATTGGGCATTTCCTCTGTTAGAGGAGATTCTTTACCCCACACAACAAACTTTTTGGAACAAAGACCAGAGCTGACAAAGATGAAGAGTGCTATCAGCCTTATTTGTATCTTTGTATTTCTCTTTCCTATATACCAAGGACAGAGTTTCTTTCAGATGCTTGACTTTGACAGTGTTAGAAATTTCTTGTGATGCCCTGCTTGATTTCCAAATGTTAAACTACATTCATTTAGCCATCTACTGAAATCAGGAATTCTTAACTTAGAGTCTATAAACCTCTTGGTCTATAGAAAGATTTTTAGAAAGCCTATGGAGTTGGATGGAGGGAGGGGGGAATTAAGTCTTTATTTTCCTAAACCCCTAGCTAAAATTTAGCATTTTTGTAATTCACTTTAAAAATATTATTCTGAGAAAGAGTTTGTATGTCACCAGACTGCCAGAGTGGTTCAAAACACAAAAATAGATTAACTACCATTAGTTTGGAGTCTGTTCCCAATAAATGTCCAAGGTCACTTAGGTCTTAAGATGATTTAACTTCAGAATTCAATATTGTGGTCATCTCATTGAAAAGACAAGTCACAGATTTCACTATATTTAATGTACTCCTTTCAAAGTTTTTTTTTTAACTATTGTTTAGACACAATAAAACTCAGTGCCTTTTAAAAAAATTTTTAAAGTGTATTGGGACTGTTGAATGGATATAATAATAACCACTGGTGGGGCAGCTAGGAGGCACAGTGAGTAGAGCTCTGGCCCTGGAGTCAGAAGGACCTGAGTTCAGATCCGGCCTCAGACACTTAACACACAAAAACAAAAACCTAGCCGTGTGACCTTGGGCAAGTTACTTAACCCCAATTGCCCTCCAAAAAAGCAAAATAATAATAATAACCTCTGGTTATTATTATCACTTCATGAAAATAATACCCTAAAACAAGCTATCGCTTAATAAAATTATTGATGATCTATAACAGATTTGCATTTAAAGAGAAAACTTTGTTGTTGTTGTTGTTATAGCTAATTTGTAGGCATAGTTGGCCTTTCAAATATATTTGCAAAACATCAAGGGCTAGCTATTGGAATCAATTCAGTGTTGTTTAGGAAAAAAAAATGGATTAAGATACATAAAGGCCTAGTTTCTATGGTGGATATCTTAGCAACTAACTCAGTGATTTGAGGTAGGTCACTTTTCCTATCTCGTCCTTAGTATCCTTATTTATAACATAAGAATATTAGGCCAGATGAACCATAAGTCATCTTCCATTCCTAATGATTTATAAATTTTTAGACTACAGCAATCATAAAACATTCTCCATAACCTTTTTCCTGCTTTATTTCAAGCATTTCAAAAGCTACCAAGAGCAGAGCAACCAGAGAACATATTTCCTTAGCATTTTTCCCAAAAATAGACATTTTCTATCGTTAAAATCTAACTATTTTCATTTATCTATGTGATATTAGTTATATTAAGGCCATTGTGGAACAATTATGTGACATCTCTAAATTATGCCATAAAGATCTATGTCACTATCCTCCCCACCAAAAAAAAAATGGAAGAATTAATAGCAATTAAATTTCAGGACCCAATTGTCTGAAAATTCAGGATGTAACTCTGAAAGTCATTTTATTGCTATGCAGTCACCTCCTCTTTTTCAGTGAAAATTTTGATGACCCAGATTTTGTCACAGTGCCAAATCCAATCAGAGTTTTGAGGTCAGTGAAGAAAGACTGGGGCATAGATGAATTAATCTCCATTAAAAACGAATTTTAAAAGTAATCCTGAAGGGTTGTCTTACAAAATAAGCATTTTTTAAAATGTATGATTCTTTCAGTATCTAAAAGGATCTCTTGTAAGTGAGAAAGTTATCTAAGAAATGAGTATCATAACTCTAAACAGCAAGCTACATTTTGGAGACTAACTTTTTATGGTAGGTCTTCCTAGCCACTAGCTTCTGTTTTCCCAATGGCACAGAACTCCCATCAACTTTCCAGATGGCTCCCTTCTCATATCATCTCTGTTACACATAGAACAATATGAGAAATTAGACTCCTATAGCGTCCTCTCAAATTGAAATCTCATCCCACTGTATGACCTGCCCTAAAATGTTGTTTCATTTTGCCTCATTTATGGTTTGGAGAGACAAGACTGGGTCTCTTTAGATTTTAAAGGGTCAGGCAGTGTAGTATAACAAAACAGGCTTCAAAAGGTTCTTTCTCTCCAGTGCCAAGAAACATAAACTAATTTCCTGACCTTTAGGTTCACTTGAATCATAAATTCCCACATTGCTGAAGTCTAAAGTTACCTACCAATCAAAGAGGAAAAATTTGTGTACTGGAAGTATTGGAACTTTAATCTTCAAAATAGATGGCAATCAATTAATCACACCATGTTCTCCATGATTAGCAAAGATCCTGTTCATAACACTGTTATGAGAAGAAATAGCCTTTCCTGACAACAACCTTAAGCATTCAACCAGTAAAACAATGTGGTAGTCTGAATCTTACTCAAAATAAAGGATATAAATTTTTGGGAGGTAGGACAGGAGGAGTATTACAAGAGAATGGGCATATTGGAAAAATTCACTTTGGGAGACATTTATAGTTGAAAATAAACTTGTAAATCTATTTTAAAAACCAACTCCATGCAGCATTATATCCTAATTCCATATAGCTAGAAGGTAATATACTAGTAATCAATAATTATGTTATTCAAGTAGGATAGCAGTCTCCCTTTACCTTACTCATCTGTTGGTAAATGACTCATATCAACTTTCATACTTGCTACACCAAAATATCCATCACATCTCCTATAATTCTCAAAGTTTTCTTGTGCTGAGATAGAAAGAAATTCCCTTGGGATAAAAAGACCACAACTGTGAAAGAAAGAAGATATAGTTACCATTTATTATCACTTGTACATACATGTGCATTATATACACCTGTATCTACATGTAAGGACTTATCCAAGACCACCATCACCAAAAAGCTAATTTTCAGTCTTTGTGGTTTTTTGAGAACAAGCAGGGGCCTTGCTTAACATAGCTCAACTTTGATGGCTTACAAGTCAAATTTCAGTGCTTGTTACAACTCTCAATATTAATAATTTTCTATTAATACTTCCCTATTGATAGTTTCTATTTGGTGTGCCAAATGTCATACTTCAATGAGTGCCAAATGTAAAAAGACAATGAAATGCAGAATCACATTTCACATCTTGACATCTCAGTTGTCAAGCTTGCCTAGCTCTAAATTCCATTGTGTACAATCCTTCATTTCTTATGTGTTCTGCTGTGTTATTTTTTTTCAAAGTGTAAGGGTACTACAAGGATGCCACAGTTTAGCTATGCAAAACAGCATAGCTAGCAATTAACTCCAAATGGTAACATGCAAGTAATTCTTAGAACTAAAGTAAATATTTTACTTGTATACTTAATGCCAGTTGTCTTAATTCAGTAACATCTCCGTGGGGAAAAAATCAATATTTTCAAAAAAATCTACATTCAATATAGTGCATCCTCTGTCATGTAATCTAATCCCATTTTGTCCTCAAATTTCCTGTCCAACATTTTGATATTACCTGGACCAAAAAGGGCATACTCATAATGGCACTAATGTAAGTTAAAGTCCTGTCACCATTAATAGCACAGGCTCAAAGGCTTTTTTTCTTTTTCAAATTTAAGCACACTGTCTACAGTATGATATCAGGTTCATAGGTGATGATTAATCACCAGAGGGTTGGTCACCAGATTATGATTTATTTTCCTTTTAATAATAAGAACTAACGTAGAAAATTAAAAGTCATGGAAACATGGCTATTAGCATAAGTAGAGGGTTACATAAACTGAGGAAGTCATGTAAGGAAGGAAAGGACATATTATAAAACAAACAGAACACTGAAACTTTCCTCCAAATATGAAAATAAATAAAACATCAATATTTATTTTTATAATAATACAGGTGCATTTTTCCCTTATGGAAGAATTACTCCATGCCTTTGTCTCCCAATTTTGAGGTTCCATATGGGTTGCATTAAAAAAAATCAGAGAAAATAACTGTTATTATAAATGTGTGTCACATCTGCGAAGGTGTGGTGCTGTTTCCAATTACTATCCACAACAATGATCAAATATTCCATGGTTGGGTAATTTTATCTTTCAACTAATATTGCCAACTAGATGTATTCTGGAACAGTAGATAGAAAATCTCCAATTAGACTTATATCAAAACCTAATTTCCATCCCATTATAAATTTAAAGTCTATTCCATATTACCTGTGAAGAATTTTAATTGAGCAAATATAGAATGCCAAATATAACAACAAATTACTCATTTGCCAGAAAGTATCATCAAGTCCCTCATATGAATTTGCCTAGCATTTGCCCCTCCGGCATAGCGATTTCAGCTCATTTTCCCATATTTGTGCCAGAATTCTAGGATCTGTGAAATTAAATATGAGAATCATTCCCTGTTCATTGGAGACTATCTGTCATAATCCTTGGAGAATTGCATTTTAGATGTCACTTCCTGTTTCAGATGAATCTTACCTTGCAATTTAGACATTTTTGTGTCACAAGGCATCTAGCACATTTTATTACTGATTAAGTGAGCTTTCTCTTCCATTTTTTTCTGCTGCTTCTTTCCCATTCTTTGTTCCTATATTTCAGCTGAAATCAAGCTCTTCTCAGTGTTTGTGCTTGCTTCTTCTCTTGTTAAATAAATATATACCCCCACCTTTATAGTAACCATACCCTTTCAAAGAAGCAGTCTTATATGGTAGAAAGTTGGCCTCCAAGCCAGGAAGATATGGGTTCAAGGCCTGCCTCTGATTTGAACTAATCTTTTGACCCTGACCAAGTAATTGATTTCTCACTGCCCTAGGCAACTTTCTAAGACTGTAAGTTTCAGGGAATTTGCTGACCCTCACTGGTGGAAGAAGTTTAGGGGCAGAGCCAAGGTGATGGAAGAAAAGGTCACAGCTATCAAAGTTCCCCCAAAACCTCTTCAATAAAACAACAGAAAACATGGCAAACTGACTTCAGAGTAAGAAAGCCAAGAGAAATTCACAGTGAGTCATTTTTCCAGCCTAAGGCTGCTTAGGAAGATGAAAAAAAATGCAAACACTGGGCTAGGGGATAACCAGGAGTGTAGTGGAAATTGTACTAGTGGCTATGGAAGCAACAGCAGGAAGCGGCCCAGATCCCAGAGATGGAGACTGAAAATCTAGGCAGAAAGAGATCTCAAAGGGCTCCTGTACTAGCAGTGGGGACAGAATCAGGTATCATTTGACAGCTCTGTTGCCCATTACCCAAGTCTGGATAACAGATCTAGAGTAGAAAGGGGCAATATCAATTGAGAAGGAATGAGAGCCTTACCTTTGTGAGAAGCACAGCTCATATAAGGAGCAAAGTGAACAGATGTTTCTATAGAACATACCATTTGGGAAGCGCCAAAACTTATAAGCCCCCAGACAAGGACCTAAAAGACAGAAGCTAAGCCCAGTCATCCCCTGCCTCTCAGAAGTAAACAAAGTCCAAATCTAATGTAAAGTCTAAAGTCAAGAAGTAGTCTAGGAAAATGAGAACCTGGCTAAAAATCTACAATGGTGATGGGGAAACTCAAGACACAAACTCAGAAGAAGTCAATGATTTAAAAAATCTACAACCAGGGAGACTAGGTGGTTCAGTGAATAGAGCACCAGCACTGGAGTCAGGAGGACCTGAGTTCAAATCCAGCCTCAGACACTTGACACACTTACTTACACACATGCACAAAAAAACTAGCTGTGTGACCTTGGCCAAGTCACTTAACCCCAATTGCCTGCCAAAAAGCGAAAAAAAAAAATCTACAACCAAGGCCTCAGAGAAACATTGAAATTTGACACAAGCCCAACGTGAATTCCAAGAAGAGCTAAAGAAAGAGATTTTTAAAAACATATTTTAAAAAATCAATGAAGAGTGATAGAAAAATAAACGAAGGCCATGTAAGCGTATTATGAAAAGGAATTAACAACTTGGTAAAAGAGGCACAAAAAATAGTGAAAAAATAGCTCTTTAAAAATCAGAATTGGCCAAATGGTAAAAAGGATTTTTCCTATCCTGGAGCTCTCTAAAGCAATAAAATTATAGTTTCTAGTGCTTTCATTATCTCTTTTCAAGCAAAATTCATGGCTCTAAACCTAAAAAGAAGTCTCAATCTCTTTTATCTTTCTATTGTCCTCTAACCTCAATGTGATCCAAAAGCTCCTAATAAAGGGAATGAGTAATGGATTTGGAAGACCTAGCTTTGAATGCCACCTCTGACAATAATTATGTGACATTTAATAAGTCACCTCACCTCTTGATTTCATTATGTTCGTCTGTAAAATAAGGGCATTCACCTTGTTTATCTTCAAAGCAGTTTCCAGCTTGAAATCTATGATTTTATTATCTTAAACTCCTATTACTATTTCTGCCGTTTGGGTTGCTATCCCTGCCTTTTCTTGGTTTCTCTTGAGAAATCTAAGAGAAGCCTCCTGAGTCATGGACTTTATTGGTTCAAGTACAATGTAAACAACTAGTGTTTATATATGACGCTGAGTTTATTGCTTCTAAGTTGCATTTCTTGTCTCTAGAGCAGTAGTGTCCAAACTTTTTTTAATTTTTAACATAAGCTTTTGTTACTTGTAAATTTAGGTAATTATAAATTACATACATGTACTATTCTAATAATTTTCTATATACACACATGTGCATATGTATGAATGTATGTATAATGAAACCTGGAAAAATAGACATTTTACAAAGGATGACTTGAAGATGAAATATTTGGTCCTAAAGTCAATTGGGAGTGACTATGGTTTGAGTGGTAGAGTGACAATTTCACATGAATATCACTGTGTCGGCTATGTGGAAAATGGATTGGAAGGGGTGGCTAGGTGGCACAGTGAATAGAGCACTGGCCCTGGAGTCAGGAAGACCTGAGTTCAAATCCACCCTCAGACACTTAACACAAAAACTAGCCATGTGACCTTGGGCAAGTCACTTAACCCCAATTGCCCTCCAAAAAGCAAAATAAATAAATAAATAAAAGAAAATTAAAAAAAAGAAAATGGATTGGAGTAACAGTAGACCAGGAAGGGAGCCCAATTAGGAGGCTATCATAATAATATAGGAGAAAGGTGGTAAGGTCAACAACCAAGGTGATAGTTCTATTTGTGGTGTGAAGGGGACTAAAGAGTTGAGGATGACATCAAAGGACTGAACCTAGAAGAATGGTGGCACCCTCATCAGAAATAAGGACATTTAGAAAAGTGGTGGATTTCTGAAAACAAAACAAAACAAAAACAAAACAAAGATAATGTTAGATCTGTAACACAGTTTACATTGTATAAAATCCTGCTCATCCTTTAAAATTCATTTTGCCCCAGTTCAAATGAAAAATGATGTGGGAAGGGACTCTTTATCACTGGCTGCTGCTTGGGAGCACAGAGGCTCAGGTGGCACCTATCACAGCCATCGGGTTAAAATTTTATATCTACAACTGCTGCTGTATGAGCCAGGATCATGGTTAAGTTAAACTCTCTGTGGGACCAAAGCTGGGAAAAGAATGAAAAAGGTCGAGTATTTGCTTAGCCACTAGAAGTCATAAATCAGAGTTAGGAAATGTTGGACAATAATGGGTGATGGAGGAATAGGATTTTATTGGTATTAATCCTGTGATTGATCATCATGAGAAGGGTGGGATGGTGACCTTCTTTCCACTCCCTACTTGGTTATTACCCCTTAGAGAAATGCCTTGGTTCCTTTGGTATCTTACAATGACCTACCAGGTAAGACTCCTAGACTTTTCTAAGTTGAAAATTAATTTATCTATCTAGAAAATCTCCATGAACTCTAGGATTTCATGAATTTAAGGTAATTTCTCACCACCCCATTACCTTCATTCCCTCCCCCAATCACAGTTCATTTTTTTTTCTTTTTTTAAATAATGATGGGGCTGAAATTTGTGATTTTATTGGCATAGGGAACTTTCAGATGAGGAAACTCCCTCCAACAATGCAGATTGTTACCGTCTTGTAATTTATGGTCTGGGATTTCTTTTCTTCCCTATTTATTCTATCTTTTTGAAAAACTGGGACAGCTAACTCTTTCGTCTTATGTAGTTTTCATTTATAATTTCTTGAACTATAGCTCTGAAAAACCTGGCTTCAATGAAGTCAATTGGTATTCAAATGAAGTCTTTAAACCCAAATCACTCTGGCTCTCACTGATTGGCCAGTAATAGGTCCCAGTCCAAGCAGCCCTTGCTCAGAGTGAGTATAAATAGCAATTGTTTCTATTTATGGTGAGAAACTTTGAGGATCTTCCCCTCCTTGATTGATTCTTTTGTGAAGTCAAACTGCCAGCTTTTGCCTCAGTTCTTACCTATCCTTTAGCTACTGAATGGGTGTTGCCTCAGAGAAATTAAGAGGAGTGAAAGAACTTAAAAAGGCCAAGGTCTCTCACTGCGTGAGGTTATTGTCAGTTGTCCTGACCTATGTCTTTTCACTGGACTCAGATGACTCTGGAGGAGAGAGTGGGGCTGATGACTTTTCACTGCCCTGCCTCACTTATATCCACTTGACTTGAAAGTCAAGATAATCACCCTCGTGATGTCATTGGTCCTCTTCAAGAATGAAGGACAAACAACAATGGTACTAACAACAATGGTACTAGAGATTTGCCGAGACAAGGATGGGGAACCTGCATGACCCTCTGTCTAGGTCCTCAAGTGCAGCCCTTTGCCTGAATCTAAACTTCACAGAACAAATCTCCTAATAAAAGGATTTGTTCTGTAAAACTTGGACTCCGTCAAAAGGCCACACCTAAGGACCTGAAAGACCACATGTGGCCTTGAGGCTGCAGGTTCCCTACCTCTGTCCTAGGACATTAAGAGGATAAGTAACCTGCCCAAGGTCACACAGCCAGTATCTGTCAGAGATAAACCTTGAACCCAGGTTTTCCTAGCTACTAGTCCATCTCTCCTTCTACAACACTATGCTGCTTCTAAGATCATCTCCTAACATAGGGTTCAGGAAATTTTCCTTGGGGTTTTGGTTTGTTGTGAAATATATTTATTAGGTTCTATGAACAGGAATTAAAATTTTAAATATTTCTGTTAATAGCAGACTCCAGAATAATAGGCATATTCTGACAATGTACTCTCCCAGCAGTTTAGCCCTGGTGAATTACATATGAAATTGGAGTATGTTTGCCATATTTTGGCCATCCAAGCTGTAGCACTGTCCCTATTCATGGAACACAATTGGTCTCAATTACCTTTAACACATTTGAAGGGACACCTAGTAATCTCAGTAATAGACTCTTTAACAGGTTTTTCCTTCCTGCTGAGATGAGTTAGATGAATCTATCCACAACTGTAGCCATAGGCCTCTACTCTGTCCAATCTAGGTTAACTGAATATTCTGCCACAGTATCAGAGTTAGGCTATGTTCTCTACCAGGAAATTCAGGTTCATAGTCTTCACAATTTTTTATTGGCACTGCAGCAATTAAGCATTAGTGAATGTAAACCTAGTATTTATTTTTTTATTATTTTAAATTTCTGCTATGCATTGACAATGGCTAAGCTCTTTTTTCTCCCATTGACTTAGTTAGAATGAGAAGTGACTTTTCATGGTTGCATCTAACTAGCTAACTTTTTTAATTCCGCCTTCTTACCCTCTACTATTGCCTTCTCCCTTTCTTTTGGGGGACCTTTTAGCCTAGCTTTTTCTGCTGTAGAATCATATTTAACCCCCTCCATTTCTGTTGTCTTCTTTTAATTTTCCCACAGGATCACCTTCTTTTCCATTTCCAAGTGTTTATGTTCCTTTGGTAACACATTTCCATCATTATGGCAATATTTATTTATTCTTAGTATTTGACTAATAACGCTTTCATGTGGAGACAGCTGCTCATCAAGCTATGCCCCCAAAATTCCACATGGTCAACTGTCTTTGCAAAATTTGTTATATCTCTACTATTTTCTCCAAACCTGGAATATTGTTTAAATGTATTCTCTGCTTTTCTTGACTTTAGCTGAACAATGATTATTTATCTCTTACTGTCTTTCTAATTCCTTTTATTCAAATTCTGCTCAGTATTTCCCAAACATAAATGTATATCATTAATTCAGTTTGATAGATCAATTCTAGTCAATTTAGCTCAACTGACATTTATTCAGTTTAGCCACAGAATTCATTCAAACTTTCAACTGTGATGAGATGAATAAAACTTTTCCCTCCCTAAAATAGTAGCTATCTAAGGGTGTGATTGCAAATGATGCGAAAGAGTTCATGAGAGTCTTTCCAAAGAGACGTTGCTGCTATCTAAAAGGTAAAGCTTCAGTTTCAAAGAAAAAAGGGATAAGGAGAAAATGTATTTGAAGCATACCCTTAGGGGCTGTTTCAGATTTTCTAGAAGTAGTTACTGCTAAGAATTTATCCAACTCCAGGGAGGGCAGAAAGTAAAACTAGGGCTCTACCTATAGATACCAGACCTTCTAAAACTCATAGGCTATAATAAAAACCAGTCAGTGATGGAAAGAAAGGGGAGAGATTTTTAGTAGCTTTCCTTCTATCTCCTTGATACAGTTCAAAATGTGGTCAGTGTCATAAAAACTGTATGGAATTGGTTTAAAAATAGACAAGTAGATCAGTGAAACAGATTAGGCAAAGGAGAACTGGAAATTGTCTAACCCAATAATTTAGCATTTTATATTTAAATTATCTGGGGAACTACTCTCTATTTGATAAGAACTCCCTGAAAAATTATACAGCAACATGTTACCAATTAAGTTTAGCCAATATTTATACCATAAAATGCAATAAATTCAAAATAAATATGTGAACTATTAAAGGTGATACCATTAAAAAAATAGAAAAGAACCAAATCAGAGGCCATTTATAATTATGACTGGGAAACAGTTTTTAGTATAAGAAGCAATAGAGTCGGGGAGGCTAGGTGATGCAGTGAGTAGTGAGTAGAGCATAGGCCCTGGATTCAGAAGGACCTGAGTTTGGATCCAGCCTGAGACACTTAAGGCACACACAAACAAACAAAAAACCTAGCCCTGTGACCCTGGGCAAGTTACTTAACCCCAACTGCCCTCCAAAAAAAAAAAAAAAAGAAGCAATAGAGTCAATTGCAAAAGAAAAAAGAGAGGGACTTTTGATTTCATAAAATTAAAAAGCCTTTGAATAAAATGAGAGTCACTAAAATAAGGAGGAAAATTGATGATTAGGCAGCATCTTTTTATCAGTTACCTCTGAAAAGAATAAGATATACATGACCTTTTGGATAATAACACAAATAGATATAACTATATCATTCCTCAATGAATAACTAAAGAATTTGAACAAATAATATAAAAATAAGAAGAACAAATTGTTCCTAAAAGAATTACAAATGATGAACCAACACATGACAAATTACTCCAAATTGGCAAACATAAGAGAAATACACATCAGAGCAGCTCTGCAGTTTCATCTCTTAGCCAATAAATTGATAAACATGACAAAAATGGGAGTAATCAATATAAAAGAAATTGCAGAAAGACAGGTACATAGTGGAGCTACTGACTGATCCAACTATTCTAGAAAGCAATTTGAAATCAGAGGAGCAGAGATCAAGAGCTGAGAGGTACTGGAGAAGTGATTTAGTAATATCTCTGAGTTTCAGAGATGAAGAAATTTAGGCTCAGGGAAGTGCTTAGCACAATGTTTGCCACATAGTAGGTGGCTAACAAATAATTTTTCCCTCCTCTCCTTCAAAGCACTTCTTTTTAACTGATAGGCCAAATTCAAACTCAGAAGACAATATCATATTAACTTTAGAATGTTGCCTCCTTTCAGTTAACTTCTTCATCACTTCTGCCTTTCCCTTATTGTTTGTGGTTATTTCTTTATTGATTTCCCATTCCTGCCAAGATCAAATTTAAGCTCCTTTTTGGCATTTAAAGCGGTCCACCACCTGACCCCTTCTTCCCTTTAGAGTTTTCTTATATTTTTCTCCCCCTAAACACTCAAGTGTTCACTCTTAATATTTTGTATCCTATATGCCTACATTTCCCCTGGTTGTCCTCAATGCCTATAATCCTATACTTGCTCAAGTTTACCTCTTATTTTCCTTCAAGAAAGATCAAATTTTACCTTCATGAGGTATTTCACTTTTCACCCATTTGCTAGTGATTTTCCCTCTGAGATTACTTCTCATCTGCTTTGTATATGTTTTTTATATACGTAGTCATTTACATGTTGTCTCCCCCATTCAAACATGGGCTCTTTGAGGTTATTGTTTTTGTTCAGTCATGTCTGACTCTTCATGACCCCATTTGGAGTTTTCTTGGCAAGGATACTGGAGTAGTTTGCCATTTCATTTTACAAATGAAGAAATGGAGGCAAACAGGATTTCCTTATACATAAACTGCCCTCTGATGTCTCTTCTAGCTCTGAGTTTATGATGTTTGATCTATGTATTTCCTAACATTTTGTGTGTCTTTTAGGAGAGGACTTGATATTTACAATCTTTTTTATGGTCTGTATATATATATATATATATATATATATACACATATATACACACATATATACATACATATACATATATATGCATATATACACATGTATATATACATGTATGCATGTATGTAAGTATGTATGTATTTAAAATCACTATGATCATAAGCTGGATATATAAATTAATCAACAATTAATTATCAGATACTCATTAAGTATTTATATAACACGGATATCAGGAGAAAGGTACTTTCCCAATTAATTCTACATGATTGATTATAGACACTATTTGCAAAAATTATTGACCTAATTTCATGATTTCTTAGTAATAACCCATCTTAGTCCATGAATACCATCCGGGTCCCCAAACAGTACAGCTCAAGTTCCTTTACTATCTTTGAATCAAATTAAGATGTCATGAAATTGTACTCTACCAATACTAAACCTATATAAATGCACCAGAGTTAATAAATGATCTGGGAAGCTCCAGAATCTATAAGTGAATCCTCTATTTGGTAGAGGGTTCCATATTAAATAGATGAGCATGATGCTGAAGAAATTTCAAAAAGTGTTGGAATGCAAGAGTCATGGCCACCTAGAACTGATTAGCTCTAAAGTGTTGTTGAACTCTTACTTCTTGCCCAGTGAGAGAAGTTTCATTTTTTTTTTCACTTTGAGAATGAATTTATGGTAGATATATAAGTAACACGCCCGTCCCAGAAACCTCATCTATGTCCCAGGTAACATGTTAAGTAACGTTAACAAATATTTATTAAATAACAAAGCATTTATTAAATGCCCATTATATTCTAAGAACTCTCCTCAACACTGCCATGTTACTTACCTTACTTTGGGAATTATTAAATATTGTGGTCGTTTCATTTTTTTGTGTGCTAAATACAAATCAACAAGCATTTGCTATATATCTCCTATGTGTTGTGTAAGTGCCAGTATTAGCACTTAAAATCTTAATGCTGCCAGACTTTGCCTTCCTCTTTTGTTTTTAATGCTCCGTTCATTTCTGAACGTAGCCATAGTTTTCTGAAATAGGTGAACAATATGCATACTGTTCTCAGTAGGCAGCTTGTTCTTTGATGGGGTATGACCTTTTTAGACCCCAAGAGAAGAAAAGAGCTGATTTCTCTGTACCTGCTCCCAATCACACTAATCCCAAACCTCTCTTTCCTTATTTGTTCTGAGAATTACTTTAAAGCACCTTTGCTACTTGTTTTCCTGACTCTGAGCATTATATGGAATTGGATTAAACCTCTTAGCTGTAAATCAAAATGAAATGAAATGACAAGGATATCACAATTGTTGTTCTCTCTCTCCCTCCTCCCCTTCACACACACACACACACACACACACACACACACACACAATCACATACAAACACACACACAGAGTGACTTTGATCTTTCTACTCTTAAAGTTCACCCACACTTAAATTTTCTATTTTCAAATACTCTTCATAGGTTTGTGTGTGTTTACTTGATTCCCCTCCCCCTTAGATGTTCATAGGAAAATCTGAGTCCAGATTTTGATGAGAGCATACAAGAACTGAAAGGCAGAGTTCAGTCCCAGAAGTATAAGGAAATGGGTCAAGCAATCTGGTAAAATACTGCAAATGTAAATTACTATGTGTGAATAAATAAAAGATAGAAAATAGAGCATACATAAGAAGATAGTATTCCTGTGCTAGCTGCCTATCTTTGGCAGACACATTTTGCTTCTCTCTGGAGCATTTCATTTAAAAAAAGAACAGAGGTCTGTTTCTTAGCCTTTGGAAACCAATTCCACAAGTATAAAGGGGAGAAGGAAAAATACTGGTATTAGAGAGGAAACCCAAAGAATATATTTCAAGAAGCTTATGGCAGACAATGAGGTGGCATTGCTTGCTAGATAAACATAACATTCCAGAATTGGAAGCTATCATAGAGGTCACCTAGTATACAACATAGCTGACCAAGAACTCTCTCTGCAGAGAGTGGAATAAAAAATGGAAAATCTACACTGTGCTTGAAGGCCTCTGGTGTAGAGGTATTTGCTATTTCCTGATAAAGCTCATTTTTCTGTTCGGTGCCCCTAATGGGCAGGAATTGTTTTCCTTATATCAAACCTAAATCTCTCTCTCTCTCTCTCTCTCTCTCTCTCTCTCTCTCTCTCTCTCTCTCTCTCTCTGTCTCTCTCTCTCTCTCTGTCTCTCTCTCTCTGTCTCTCTCTTTCTCTCTTCCCATTTCAAATTATTTTGTCCTGTGGTGTAAGTAATAATAACAGCTAGCATTTATATGGAACTTTAAGGTTTATAAAATATTTTGTGAATATTATCTCATTTCATCTTCATGACAAATCAGGAGGTAAATGCTATTTTTTTTAAGGATCAGGAAACAGAGAACAAGAGAGTAAGTGACTTGCCCAGTGTCACATAGCTAGGAAGTATATCAGCTCATGTTTGAACTGACTACAGGTCCAGTACTCTCTCTATTTGGCCATCTAGTCTCATCTTTTCAGGTACTGAAAGATAGGTATCACCTTCCCTAGAAGTCTTACCATGTTCTGTTTTAATGTCAGCTTATCTGTGTACAGATCTTACCACGAAAAATGCCTTCTATCACAGAAGATTAGTACTGGCTCTCCAATTTTTTGTCTAAAACAATTGCATATCCTCTAAGAGTCCCAAGTATTTTAACATGAACTATTGTTGGAATATTCCTACCTATTTATAAGTCTAGTCTTTTCAATTATAGTTTATTATATTTCTACAAGGACAGCTAAGTGGTACAGTGGATAGAGTGCTGGGCTTGTAATCAGGAAGGCTCATCTTCATAAATTCAAATCTGGCCTCAGACACTTACTAGCTGTGTGACTCTGGACAAGTCACTTAACCTTATTTGCCTCAATTTCCTCATCTGTAAAATGAACTAGAGAAGGAAGTGACAAACCACTCCAATATCTCTGTCAAGAAAACCCCAACTAGGGTCCCAAAGAGTCGGACATGACTAAAAAATGCCTAATGCATTTTCATCTTATTAGATTCAACAGCTCATCCTAACCTCTTTGGTTCCTGAATCTATCACTGAACATGTTATCCGTCCTACCACGGTTTGGGAGGAAGAATGAAAGAGAAGAAAAAGCAGTGGATTTGGAGACAGGGGACATGGCTTCAAATCCTATTTCTGTGACTTTGTGACCTACCAGTTGTGTGACCTTAGGCAAGTAATTTCTTCAGTCTTGATCTCTGTTCCTTCATTTATAAAAAGAGGCGTTTGGACTAGATGATCTCTCAGATCTCTTTCAACTCTAAATGTATGAGCCTGTAACCTATAGCTGCAAATTTGATAAACATATATATGCCTTGATCATGTCACTAAAATCCTAATTTGACACTGATTTATTAGTTATGTATAATTGGGTCCAGTCATACCACCAGTTTTTAATCTCCCTAATTGTACTATTAATTTCAGATCTAGATAGGAAGCAAAATGCTTCTGTCCATATCCTGTCAAAAGCAATATCTTGGTATATCGTATGAGATAGTAGTTATGCCTAGTTTCTGCCATACTATTTTCCAGTTTTCCTAGCAGTTTTTGTCAAAGAGTGAATTCTTATCCCAGAAGCTAGTCTTTGGGTTTGTCAAACCCGAAGACAGACAGGCTTTTCCTGCCAGATTGATAATTTTTCTTTCACCAGGTAAAAGAGGCTATTCTTTGCCTCTTTTCTTACCTAGTATCAATCACTGAATGGGTATTGCCTCAGTCAAATTCAGGGGAAAGACTGTGGTCTCCCAATGCATTGGGGGCCATCTCCAGTCATCCTGATCTATATCTTGCCACTGAACTCAGATGGCTCTGGAGTAAAGTAAGGCTGGTGACTTTACACAGCCCTCTCTCACATCCAATTCATTTTCAAATCATGACATCACTTTCCTGAAGTCCTTATCTTCTTTGATAATGAAGGACAAACAACAGCAACTGAGGTTTACAGCTAGGTGGCATAGAGTACTGAGCCTGATTACTCTAGCTGTTAAGTACAAGTCACTTAACCCTGTTGGCCTCAGTTTCCTCATTTGTAAAATGAGCTGAAGAAGGAAATGGCAAACCACTTCAGGATATTTGCCAAGAAAACCTCAAATGGGGTCACAAAGAGTCAGACATAACTGAAACAACAGCAAAAGCAATTTCCAAGGTCTTCTACTGTGCACTAGGGATCTGAAATAGAAAACAAAACAAACAAGCAAACAAAAACATTACCTGATCTGGAAGAGATTGTGTTTCACCTCTGCAGCCTTTCTCCATGATTGGATGTATCTCCCCAGAACCTATTTTTAAGGAGGGCACTCGGAACAGACATATCTCACTCCTGTTCAGCTGCCCTACAGACTCATCTGCCAATTCTTTTGTCCCCTTCCCTCACTGTTTCTTTTTATGTGATGTCTCCCCCACCTTAGAATATAAGCAACTTGACTGCAGGGACAGTCTTTCTGTCTACTTTTATTTGTATTCCCAGCATTTACCATAGTTCCTGGCACATAGCAAGTACTTAATAAATGCTTGTCATTGACTGACATTCTTCAGGAACATAGGGCCTAAGTTTCTTCATCTCTGAAATATCGGGATTAGACTTAGATGCTTAAGGTCTCTTTTATCTTTGTATAATAGTGTACCATGAAACTTCAGAGATGCCTTTTACATTGCTAATCTTGTTCTTCCCTATACAGCACCCACCCCAAAGCTTTGTAAATTAACAGAAAAAGATAGTCAATGATCTGGTGACCAATTAGTTTTCTTAAATATTCTAGTTCTTTTTTCATATTGAATCTACAAATGCAACCTTAAAATATAGTAACTACCCAGGCCTACCCCCTCAATTACCAATTTAACTCAGTTTCCAAGCTCAATACTTGATTGTCTCTGGACTAGAAATGATTGACAGAGGAATCTATTTGTGAGTGGTGTCTATGACTCTTCTGTAAATGCTTCTTTGAAAATAATTAGGTATATTGTTTCCTTTGATGGAATATAAACTCCTTGAAACCAGGTAGTGTTTTTCTTTAGGTCTCCAGTATGGAGTGCAGTACTGACACATAATAAATACCTTACCACTTAATGGAATAATTGGACTTTGAAATCCTCCAAGGCCAAAGATCTTATTTTTGCCCTTTTTTGTATCACCAATGGTAGCTTGGCACATAAACTGAGTCTAAAATGGCACATCCATATTTCTTTTCCATTTGATTGTCATGGAAACTCTAGGAGGTAGTCAAGGTAGGATAATATTAACCCCATTTTATTGATAAGGAGGCAAAGGCTCAGAAAAGTTCAATGATGTTCCCAAACTCACACAGCTATTAAGGGGCAGAATGCAGATGAAAGCCTAGGCCTTTTGACTTCCAGACCAGCTGAGATGAGAGAACAGTTTTGGAAAGAAATGTCACCACCTAGAATGTGGTAAGAATGTGTTTACCTCTTAAGTCATATTATTGGAAGGATTGGGGAAAACATATTCAAATGGAGATAAGGAATGGAACTACTTGTAGAACTCTATCTTAGGCTGCGTAGTGAATAGATGGGACCTCAGAGGAAGAGAGGGATTGAAGGATTTCTGGGTAGATAATGCAAAAAAGGCTATAAAAAAGAAGACTCCATGTAAAAATTACCCATTTCCGTTCATCCTGATCCATATCTTGAACCCAGATGACTCTAGGAAAGAAAGTGAGGCTGGTGACTTTGCACAGCCCTCCCTCACTTAAATCCAATTCACTTGCAAATCATTATATCACTTTCCTGATGCCATGAATGTCAAGAATGAAGGACAAATAATGACAACAAAAACAACAATCTTATGGCAGTCCTAGATTCTTACTAAGGGACAAAATGACAGCTGGATACACTACTGGTAAAATAAGTGGCAGCTGTGAAAACCCAATGTCATTTGTTTATCTCTAACAAGCACATTCTGTGACTAGACTGAGTACCTGTAACTTATTTCTCTGTAGATAGCTCGTATCCTGGAATTTAGATTTTATTTTCTAAAGAGCCAATAAATAATATCTTTCTTCAAAGAACCTTGAATATGACAGATGTTACAGGTCTAGGCCTCAGTTCCAAGGTTGCTGTGTATAGTGACTTCCCCTTTTTCACCTGCCTCTTGTCTTTTGGAAACAAAAACAACTAAAGAAGAACACAAAATGACTTCTGTTGGATAGTAAATTATAAATAGCAAAATTCTTGATCTGTGTTGTTACTGTCATCAGTAATAGAATACAGACCTGGAGAGATGATAGGTCTGACCCTGGGGAACATAGGTCCTCATAATGTTATTTACATTCTGAAATAATAAACTATTGTTTGTCATTTATATATACATATATGTATATGTGTGTGATATGTGTGTATATGTAGGTGTGCAATATGCATTTATATAATACTTTAAGATTTATAAACAAAGCCTTATAAGCTAAGTGGTGCATACATTCTCATACTCATATTCTATACTTTATACCCATGAGGAAATCAAGCCTCAGAAAAGTTAAATGACTTAATCAGGTTCACCCAGTAAGGGCAGGAGCTGTAATTCCAACCTATGTTTTCTGAGGCTGAAATCTGAGCTCATTAAGACCAATGTAAGTTCCTATTTAGTGGTTTTTCTGCATTTCCACTGTTGTCATTATAATATTCAGGCTGGTTTATCTTTTTTGCTAGACCTCTGAAAATATGAAATCAATCACCCTGGGAGAACATAAAATCTATAAACTTCAAGCCTGTGTGAGGCTACTCACATAAACACATTATTGTTATGCTCACAGAGTCAGCTGAAATGATGGGGAATGACAAATGCCACGACTAAAAACTTCCACTGAAGAGTTTGGGGATTCCTACTGAAATTTATATGGCGTTTGGGTATTTAGAAAATACATATCAATATCCATACACATATATACATATTACCTATGTATATATATATGCAATGTGTGTATATACATGTATATATACATTTATAATACATACCTATAATTATATACATATTTGATTCAATAAGCATTTATTAAGTTTTTGCTACATGTAGCTATAAAAAACGTAATTTTCAAATCCAATTCATATCATGTATATATACATACATATGTGCCATTTGAGGCCAGGACACTGTCTTCTTTGCTATGTCATCCCTCTCTAGGCAGGCAGGCAAATAGAACACTGATACATAAGCTTTCTCTACTTTGGTGCCTAGGTCCCATAAGAGGAACAGTTTTAACATAAATGGCATTCTCTTCTTTTAAGAATATTCCCAGAGAACAGGCCTTAGTTATCACCTCACTCTCCTGCTCAAGATTCTTCAATAGCTTCCTATTACATCTAGTACAAAGTACAGAACACCTCTGCTTGGCATTAAAAGCCAAACAATTCCTGGCATGTAATAAGAACTAAATAAATTCTTGTTGGTTTGACTTGAAATTTTTCATCTGGCTCCTGCCTACATTTCTAGGTTTATGCCTATGATTTCCCTCACACACTCTTATCCCAGCCTAACTGGCCTCCTTGCTGTTCCTGATCTAAGTATTCTATTTCCATGCTGTTGCACCACCTATTTGGACCTATTCCTAGATTTAATTCTTTCTTTCCTTCTACCTCCTAAAATTCTTTCCTCCCTTCAGAACTTCAGCTTTAGCTTCAGAAGTCAAAATCTACTTCCTAGAAAAAGCCTTTCTTTATTGCCCCTACCTCTCCACATACTAGTGCACTCATTTTAATTTCTGAATATTTTACATTTAGTTTTATGTATATATATATATATATATATATATATATATATATATATATATATATATATATATATATATAGTTTTCCATCATTGAATGTAAGCTTCTTGAGGACTGAGGCTGTTCATCTTTCTTTTTATATAACCAGTGTCTACCATGGTTCCTGATATATAGTAGGCCCTAAGTAAATGTTTACAGATTGATTTGCATCAGGGAAAATTTAATATAAAAGGGATTAAAGGCCATTTTCCTCTCCTAGATCCCTTGGAATGATTATTGTTAGAGGGAATAGCAAGCTTGTTTCATATGCTCCCCTGTTGCACTGAGTTAAGATTGTCTAGGATTAGCTTCTTTATCCCAAAGGGCAGTGTGGTGCCATGAAGTACAACATTGATCTTTCAACTACTAATCTTAATAAGTACATACCCCTCCACCACCACCCCCAGCCTTGCTCCCACCAGCAGAAAGTCAAGGTCTCTCATTACTGACATCCTCTTTGAGCTTCCAGGGTTTGTCCTTTTTCTTTGTTTCCTAAACACCTCAAGCCCCGATTCCGTAGTGAGAGATGAGTATAGAGTTAATATCATCCTGCTCTTTTGCCCTAATCACTTGATAAGGATCCACACCAGATGTTCTTAATCTTTTGTGTGGCATGGACTCCTTGCACAGTCTGGTGAAGCCTATGCTCCCTTTACTGGAATAATATGTTTAAATGCATAAAATAAACATATAGGAGATTTTATGGTCAAGCAGTGCAGAGAAGCATAGAATTGGGGTGAATAACATGCTAGATGAAAACTTCAACAGTTTACAAAAAGTTTGTTATGGCTTAATCATGGTCTACCAACCAGAGGACATTTGTTATTCTCTTTACTTCCCTCCTGTTTAAATTTCTTTTAATTCTGAGTTTGGGTGGAACTTCAGTGCTAGTCCTACATCTTCAGGATTGCTTAACCAGAGCTGACATCTCCTTCCCCACCCTTAATATGTTTTTTTAGAAATCTGGAACCCAAACTGTGACTCCCCTGACACATTCCCTCTAGTTTCATCATATCAAGACGTTAATAACTCATATTCTCCTATAGCACCTCAAGATTTATTAAGCAGGTAGTGAATGAAAACATTCATTTTACAAATGAAGAAACTGAGGCTCAAAGATAAAGTGCCTGTCATGACCACTAAGTACTAAGATAGACTATAAACCCTGGTCCCCATTGCCAATTGGCTGTACAGCCTAGGATATAATTTCCTTTTTCTTTTTATTCCTCCTCTTATCCTCAGATAGGAACAATTCAACCATGGCTTCAAAACTCTTGGAGTTTTACCCCTTAGAGCTTCCTTAATCTTATTTTGGTAATCTGCATTCTCTCCTGTCATCAGAAGTTATTAATTCTAATGTCTTGCCTCTTTTTTGACCTGTTCTGTGAAGCAGATTCTAAAAGCTGGAACTTTTGTTTGGCTTATCCCCTAAGGAGAAGAGAAACACCTCTTTTAGCACCTGCCAGACTCCAGTGTCATAGGCACAGAACAATAAGCCCCTAGTGGTTCTATTCTTAAACAGCTCTGCTGCATGGTTGTTCCCATTGGACTAGCTGGTTTCTTAATTTTAAGCCTTTGAGTGTAGAGGGGAGGAACTCTTGCTTTCTCTGCCATAAGCAAAGAAGGAAGCTAGGGGCTTCTTGTCATTCCCTGTGCAAGATCTGGGGCCAATAGCAGCTAAACAGCTTTCTCTCATCCCAGTATAGCCCACAGCAAGGCAATCAGATGACAACAGCTCTAAATCCCATCATAGCACTACTGTGATGTTATTGGTTGGCTTAGTGACTGAAAAAAAGGAATATCTTCATTGTCTGGAAATAGTTACATGAGAGAAAGAAAAAAAAACTAAGAAGCATGAGTGCAGTGAAAAGGAAAGGAGAGAGAAGGGAAAAGAGCAAAAGGATTTAGGAAGTGACAAAGAATAAAGAGAGGAATGGACACCAGAGAGCACAGAATAAAAGCAGTGAGAACCAGACAGTCTGGCCTTGAGGATGAGGGAAGGTAAATAAAAAAAGAAAATAAAAGAGAGCCAAGCAAAATTTAGATCTAAGTAGTAATCTCTAAAACAGGTATTCTTTTTTATTAAAATTAATTTATTTTTAGTTTTCAATGTTCAGTTCCACAAATTTTGAAGTATTAAAATTTTTCCCTCTTCCTCTCCTCCCCTCTCCCCAATATGGCATGCAATCTGATAGTGGCTCTACATATACATTCAAATTAAACATATTTTCACATTCACATTAGTCATGTGGTAAAGAAGAATTAGAACCAATGGGATGAATCATGAGAAACAAGAAACAAGAGGGGAGAGAGAGAGAGAGAGAGAGAGCCCATGAGCATGTGAGCAAGAGCAAATAGTATGCTTTGATCTGCATTCAGACTCCATTATTCTCTATTTGGATGTAAATAGCATTTTCCATAATGAGCCTTTTGCAGTTATAAGACAGGGATTCCAAACCTAAGGTTGAGAATTTAAAAATATTTTTGATAACTCTTATTATAATTGTTTTTTCTTGGTAATCCTATGTATTTTACATTATGCATTTTAAAAATATTATTCAGAGAAGGGGTCCCTAGTTTTCACCAGATTGACATAGGGAGTCCAAGTCACAAAAATGATTTAGATTTATATGTGAATCTAATAGTCTAATGGTACCATTGAATCACACAATAAGAATACATTAATCATAGGACAATGATATAGCCTAGGATTAAAAAGTTAGTTAGCTGTCAATATAGGAAAATTCTGGAATTTCCAATTCAAATATTCATTAACACTTTCATGGGAAGTTGTCACTGGCACTGTTTTGAAGAAGGAAGCATTGATTGAATGGGAAAATCGAGCCCTAGTCAATTCAGTACTCATTCAGTACCCTTGCTTTCATACTGTATACATCCTTTGTGTGAAGTTGGCAGCATGGTGGCTTCCATATAGACAGTAAGCTCCCTGGGGGCTAAGGGTTTGGTTTGTTTTTGCATTTCTTTGTATCCCCAGCTCTTAGCACAGTGCCTGTAATGTAATAGGTGCTTAAACAAATGGTTATTGTCTAACTGAAAGAATGAATGACAGATAAACACAGAGGGTCTTGCTTTGAGGCATTGCAACCAGGATAGTTCAACAATCTACTAGGTGTTCACTATAATAGAGTCAAAAATGAAGCCATAATAAGAAGGATTTGTGTCTAATGTTTTGTAGCAGCAAAATTGGACTAGGTGCAGAACCCATGTTATGATAGTTGGATACTTGTAGCAAACTATATTGTTTTATCTATATAATATACTGTGACTCAGAAGGAACAATTGTTCTTTGTGGAGTTGGGGGGGGGTGGAGAGAAGGAACATAGGAGTAGGTTCTAAGTCACCTGAAGCCACTGAGAATTACTGACAGCCTTAGATAAATTATAGCACCTAGATAGTGTTTGATGTGGTTTGGTTACATGGATTGCCCCAGGGCTAACTGAAAAAGCAAAGAGCTGGGATTTGGTTGGTTTTTGTTCAGTTGGTTGGTTTTTGTTTTTGTCAATGGACTAATTAATGAAATTGCCTCTGTCATGTAAGATACTGAGTTAGGAATCTAGATCTGGGGAATGAAACAAGCAGCAAACTCTGAGGGTGCCAATGAATGCTGTGGCTTTTTTTTCCCCAAAGAACTCATTTCTGAACAATGTCTGTTCCCTTAACAGTTTTACAATGCTGATAAAAACCAGTATGCTCTACCAGCTTGTATTGTATCAGGTGTTGGTGAATTGAATGCATGAAAAGACAAGTTGATTCCTCCTTAGATGTGTTAATGCTGCAGGCTCCTAAAATATGAAGCCTGTGATGTTTATGAAATATCATTATCCTGGGGTTTTCAAAAGTGTTAAACATTACAGAAGTGTTAAAGATTACAGAATACAAGGAAATGAATGGACAGACAGAGGAGGGACTATTTTCTGACTGTTTGGATCATATTTCTGTGCCTTCAATGAAAGTTAAGTTCAGAACCATATATATACTTGAGGATAACAAGTTTGTTCTATTTCCAGACAAGTAAATAGAGTTAGAGTTAGTATTTTTTTCCACCTTCCTTCCTGCCAACACAATCTTATAGATTCAAACTATGGATCAGGCTTTCATTCACAGAATAAAATATTATTATGTAGGAGGTTTCATGAGAGTCAGTATATTCTTTACATACTATCCAGAACTCTTGATCTTAGTCATTGAAGATGTCATTTTTGGTGTATCTTGAATTCTGTCATCAAACATTAAATAGAGATTGAAAGAAATTGTGAATTGGGGTCAGTTCCAGAAAATTATTCTCATTTCCTTTCTCCACCTTTCCTATTCCTCTTCCCCCTTATCTCCCTCTCAATTTTTCTTTCTCATCCCTTTCCTATTCTCCTTCTCTACCTTCTCTTTTCTCCTCTCCTTTCTCTCTTTCCTCCTCCCTATTTTCTCTTCTTTCTTCTCCTTTTCCTTCCCCTTTTATTTCTCTTCTCCTTTCCTTCCCTTCTCCTATCTTCTCTGCCCTTATCTTTTTCTCCCTTCCTTCTCCTCCTCTTTATTTTCCTCCTCTTTTTTCTTTCTTCTTCTCTCTTCCTTCTCCCTCTTACTTCATCCCTCTTCTTCTCTCCCTCTGCTCTCCTACCTTTCTTCATCCTCTTCCTCTCTCCTCTTTCCTTTTCTCTATTTTTCTTCTCTCCTATCTCTTCATTCTCAGCTTCTTCTGAATCATGATAGTGTTAATGAAGAATTCATGGTCCATGAAATAAATCCTTCCAACAACATATTACAAAAAACATTTTCAGATTATAAGGGATCCTTCTGCTTCATTTTCTCCATTTAAAAAGCTTAGTTCAAGAGACATAAAAGACTGGATGGAAAAATGACAATGAGGTATCATTTGTGTTATGTTAGCAATGAAGATAATGCTATAATACTCCCTATGAATCAAAAGACACTCAGAGCAGTTCTGAAAAGGAAGCTCTTCTAGAGGGTGGGATAACCATTTGGGAGGAATCTCCCTCAGCCTTTGATTTATTAATTAATTTTGGATAAAGGCAGCTGCTCTTATACTATCCAGGATATCATGTAGCATAAGTCTCATTTTAGCTTTATTAGAAACAGGCAAATGGGTCACCTGGAGATCTTGCTTCACCTGCCGCCTTTCCTGAGCCGCCGCAGGTGTTTCCACGCCCCCCGGGGGGTGGGGGGCGACTCAGAGAGTGGGAGCCACGGCACAGGATGAGCACCATGTTCGCGGACACCCTCCTCATCGTTTTCGTCTCCGTGTGCACGGCGCTTCTGGCCGAGGGTATAACTTGGGTGCTGGTTTACAGGACCGACAAATATAAGAGATTAAAAGCTGAAGTAGAAAAGCAAAGCAAAAAATTGGAAAAGAAGAAGGAAACAATAACAGAATCTGCTGGCCGTCAGCAAAAGAAGAAAATAGAGAGGCAGGAGGAGAAACTGAAGAATAACAACAGGGATCTGTCAATGGTTCGAATGAAATCTATGTTTGCTATTGGCTTTTGTTTTACTACTCTGATGGGAATGTTTAACTCCATATTTGATGGCAGGGTGGTGGCCAAGCTTCCTTTCACCTCCTCTTTCCTACATCCAAGGATTATCTCATCGAAATCTTTTGGGAGAAGATTATACAGACTGTTCCTTCATCTTCCTTTGTATCCTCTGTACCATGTCCATTAGGCAGAACATTCAGAAGATGCTTGGCCTTGCTCCTTCTCGGGCTGCCACCAAGCAAGCGGGGGCTTTCTGGGTCCCCCAACTCCGGCTGGAAAATTCTCCTGAGACCAAGCCCAGAGCTTTTTCATTCCTTTCCTACTTACTCAGACACTCAAATCAAACTGCTCCTATTTCGTCCTGAGCATCAGGCACTGTTAGTCTCAAAGGCAGCTTCCCAGCTTTCTGAGCTAATCTAAGGCCTCTGTACAGGATTGGAATGAGAATATCATTCAGCAGACAAGATTAATAATTGTTCTTGTCTGTCAGAGTTGAAAAATTTAAAATATGTGTATGTTGGTTAGATAAGTTTAAGTACTATGCGTGTGGTTGAGAAACAAGGAATCTTTCATGTTATACTTGTCATATTCTAAGAACATTTTTGGTATGGCCAGGTCATAGTTCTGATATGTGCCATATGCCATGGAAATGGGCTAGGCATGAAGTCATGGGGAGAGGAACAGAAAACAATCAATTACATTTAAGCACAGAGAAAGAATTGGGTTTATGATAATTTTTTTCCGTAGCTGTGATGTTAAGTGACTATCAGTCTTGAGGAGAACCTAGTTTGTACCACTTCATACAGAAGATAATCTTATAGTCTAATAAATACACCTTGTTTTGGCAAGAAAGAAAGAAAGAAAGAAAGAAAGAAAGAAAGAAAGAAAGAAAGAAAGAAAGAAAGAAAGAAAGAAAGAAAGAAAGAAAGAAAGAAAGGAAAGAAGAAAGAAAGAAAGAAGAAAGAAAGAAAGAAAGAAAGAAAGAAAGAAAGAAAGAAAGAAAGAAAGAAAGAAAGAAAGAAAGAAAGAAAAGAAAGAAAGAGGCAACTGACCTAAAAACTAGCTCACATTGGCAGTGGAGGCTGGGGGGGGGGGGGGGGGGCTGGTGGAGGAGGAGAGTCTTTAAAGAAATAGAGTTATAATGTCACCATGGAGGTCAGTAACCATTTTGTCTTATACCTCATTCCAGCTTCTATCTGTAACTGAAGCTCCATCTAAAACATCACAATAATTGATGTTCATGATGCTAAATCAGAAAAAAAAAGGAATTTAAATTCTGCTTAATATGCTCTTTTAAAGAAAGCAGGAAAGTATGCATTAATTTTAAAGGATTTTCACATTCTCCCCAAATAATTACTAGGCTTTTTAGTGTGTTTTTGGACACAGATCATTCTAGTTAAGAAGCATGTTTCTTTAACACTTCTCTGTGTTCGACATGATTTCACAGCAAAATTCATTTATCATAAAAGATATGTTTTCTGAAATGTTAAATAACTAGGGAGTTGAAGCAATGAGGGGGTGAGTCTCTTCAGAAGAGGTCTCAGAATCACCAAGTCATAACTTTGCTCTGATGTAGTACAACCCACAGCCAATTCAACAAAAGGAAAATGCCAAGTGCCAGAGGGAGCTGCATAGAAAATAGGGTCACAAAGGGATGCTTTTCCAGCATAATTTTCATTAATTTCAACCAAAGTTTGGCAGTGAATCAAACACAGTAAAGATGTGGCTTCCAGTGTGCAAAATCCAAAGTTAGGAGAAATTTGACAGCAACAAAATCAGTGTGGGGTTGGGTTGAGCTATACAATTCTGTGTGTGCTCTCTGACTGTGTGAACCATCTGCTGCAGCTACCCAATGGTTTATGCATCAAATGAACAAGCATTAAGGACTTCTAGTCTTTATTAGAGGGCAATAGGATTTGAGAAGGGGGGCAGAGAGCCTCTAATATTTTTCAGTATGCTAACATCACTTAATTCAGGAGGACTAACAACCACTACTGTTCACTTGTTTGATAAATGTCATCATTACACCAGCATCAGTTCTGTTAGAATTGAACTAAAATATGTCTGCCCACCAATTTTTAGTTAACATTTATTCGCATTGCCAGTCCCAAAAATTCTACAAGAAATGTGCCTTTGTAGCAAGAAATGTTTTTTCCTGTATCCAAAAAAAGGTTACTATTTGCAAACTGAGTCTATTTGTAGAATGAGTAGAAAATGGAGACCACACAATAAAACAATAACAGCATTTTCCCACAACACCTATGAGACCTTGATTCCTATATTAATGAGTCAAGATCAGACAAGTGTCTCCATTTTAGTGTTTTAATGGTAGTTCTGAGATATCTTGGGGACAATTGGGGTATAATTACCATAGGTGTAATTTC
Organism: Gymnobelideus leadbeateri; assembly: GCA_011680675.1. Lineage (NCBI taxonomy): Eukaryota > Metazoa > Chordata > Mammalia > Diprotodontia > Petauridae > Gymnobelideus > Gymnobelideus leadbeateri. Next base: position 169,776 of record WOXC01003656.1, on the reverse strand, counting down.
TTAAGGTACTCCTTCTGAACTGATAAGAATAATTAAATAATAAATGTTACAGTTGTAATGAGATAATCACTCCTCTTTTCTTACATTTTTTCACTGTATTCTTTATTCTCAGATGTGTAATTATCTCTTGGGAGTAATTTATACTTTCATGAACAGTCCATTAAAGTGTGGGGGCAGTGATGAGGGTGATGTTAATTGGAGGTCACTGCAGGGAAAAGGCACTGTATTTTTGTGAGAAATATGTTGCTTCCTATGGCAATTGATTCAATCACCTACTATGTGCAAGACATTATGGCAAGCACTGAGGGTGATAACAAGGTGAATCAGCCATAATTCCTGGTCATTATTGCTTATAGCCCCAGGACATGAACAGTTCCAATTAGAGGTCATGAGAACTCTCCAGCAGGAACTAAAAAATAGACTGGCAGGAAGAAGCAAAAGAGGAAAGCCAGCCAGGAAGGAAGACAGGCAATCATTTCTCCCATGGATAGACTGTAGTTTGAGATTAGGATGAATTATCTATAACTATATTCTATCTATAAATACAGTCAAAGAGATAATGAACATCTACTTCTGCTGGCATCATGGATGGCATGGTTGAAAAGGGGAAAAAAAAGACTGAATTTGGAGTCAGTGGATCAGTGTTAAAGTCTTGGCTCAGTCAATTTTTTGTGTGTGATCTTGGACAAGTTAATTAACCTTTCTGAGCTTCCCTGTCTGAATCTGTTTAATTGGACCAATAGTCTATGCTTTACTTGTATCCTCAGTGCTTTGTACACATTAAGTGTTTAATATATATTGATTCCAATCAAATTCATTTCAGTTTACTTCAACAAACATTAATTACCCACTGTGGGCCAGACACTGGGCTAGCTAGGCATTGGGGATATAAATAATAAGAAAACAGTCCTTGCCTTCAAGGAGCTTACAGTGTAATGTTGGAAGACAATACACAGAACTTGGAAAGGAAGGGCAGGGGGAAAGATACCAGAGGGAATCTTGAAGCCAAGTCAAGCTGCAGATGGAAAGTGGATTGAGTGAATTCACTTAAACTGAATCGCAGAACTGCCATGACTTAACACAGGTAATGAAGTAGAGGAGGATCAAAGGTAAATCTGAGGTTTCAAGTTAATTAGTTGCAATAATTATGATGTACAGCTAGGTGGCACAATGAATAGAGCACTGGGCTCTATTCAGGAAGATGTGAGTGCAAATCCAGCCTCAGATTCTTACTAGCTGTATGACTCTGGGCAAGTCACTTAATTCTGTTTCAGTTTCCTCATCTGTAAAGTGAAGTGGAGAAGGAAATGGCAAAATACTGTAGTATCTTTGCCAAGAAAACCCCAAATGGAGTCAAGAAGAGTTCAACAAGACTGTAATGACTGCAAAAATAATCATGGTACCCCTGATAAAAATGAGGTAGTTAGGAGAGGGAACTGTTTTGATAAGGCATGTTTTCATTTCAAGTCATTCTGTTAGTGTTTGACAATAGGTCTTCAGAATGGATTATCTTTAGTAGGTTGGGAAGCATTGTGATAAAATAGAAAGAGGCCTGGATTTTTAGTTAGAAGACTTAGATTCAAATTCCTGCCTTGCCCCTTACTCGTTGCGTGGCCTTGGGTAAGTGCTTTACTTTGGGTTTCAGTTGCTTCATCTGTAAAATGAGGGAACTAGACTTGACATCCAAAGTCCAGTACAACTCTGTATTTTTGATCCTATGGAACAGTAGAGTCATTTCCATGACAATAATAGTTAAACCCATTAGAAGAGGTAGAAAATGAAATAGAGAATTGATTAAGGAATATGAGGAGAAAGCAGAGGAGAGTATTTTGGAGGTATATGGTTGAGAGAGAGAGAGAGAGAGAGAGAGAGAGAGAGAGAGAGAGAGAGAGCTAGGGAGGGAGAGAGGCACAGAGGGGGAGAGAGACTGAGAACCTGCTGGGCTTGTAGTCAGAAAGATCTCAGTTCTCGAATACTGTCTCAGACATTTACTAGCTGTATGACCCTGAATAAGTCTCTTAACCTCTCTCAGCTTCACTTTCCTCATTGGTAAAACAAGGGAAAACAACATCTACTTCAATCAAATGAGAAAACCTTTGTAAAGTGCTTTGCAAACTTAAAAGCACCATAGAAATGCTAATTATTAAACTGTCCAACACTTTCCTTGATTGCTCCCCCATTACTGCAGTCCATCTACCTTTTCTGGCTTCCTTTGGACTCCATGGTCAGCCATTTAAATCATATAATTCTTTAGGAATTTATAGCTCCTTGCTCCCTTGGCTTTTAATCATACCTAACTTTCCTACCTTGGCAAAACCTTCACCAACCAGTTCTTTCTTCCAACACATAGTAAATATTTAATATATGCTTATTTAAATTTGATTTATTATCACTTAGCATTTTTATGTCTTTTAAGGAGTTGTAAAATGTTTCTAAACATGGTCTCATTAGATCCTCATAACAGCCCTAGAAGGAAGGTGCTATTATTATCTCCATGTATTTACAAATAAAGAAACTGAGATTGAAAGAGTTTAAATGACTTGCCCAGGGTCACTCAGCTGCCAGGCAGAATTTGAATCTAAGTCTTCCTGACTTCCAAGTTCAACACCCTATCCATTATTCCATATAGAAGCAATAGCTGTTCAATTGAACTATATCACTGAAAGAAGGAGTGTACAACATCAGCACGGTGACAAAATCATATCTCTTAGAGTTGGGGTATTAGAAAGACACTGATGAAAATAAAATCAAAAGTGGTGGGTCAATATTTCCCACTATCTACTTCTTGTCTTTATATGTAGTCCATTTGTGTCACCCTAGGTTTTTTTTTTTCTTCATGATTGTGTTTCTTTAGGAATATGGGTAACCTAGCCTGGTTTCATTCAGTGAAAACCTAGATAGCAACTGATATCTGGTTTCATAGCTAATGGCATGAAGGTGACACAGGTGATCATAGATACTCCAGCAAACTGGCCTCTATAAACAATAATGACACTTTTGAAGTTAATATCACCATTATGTAATATACTCAGTAGCTTAAAATAGACTTCTTTTGATTCCATTAATAAAAGCAAGCCACAGAGCCATGGAATTGGAAAGCCAGACATTCTGTTATGATTAGTGAATAATTTTCCATAAATCACAATGCAAGACTTATTTGGGAAAAGTAGTAGTGGAATTTGAAATCACAGGGATGTTAAATATTGACCTCTCTCCATTGTACTAGGTTAACACAGGGATTATTTTCATTTTTTGCATCTTCATGTCATATTTTCAGAGAAAAGGGAGAATGTTTCTTATTTTAAAATATTTGCTCCTTTTCTTTTCCAATAACTTTTGCTAATGTGCTTGAAAATGACAGCCAAATTGCAGCACTTAATATACAAAACAAAATTCATAAGCCTAGTAAAATTTCCTTACATAATCCTAATAGTTTGCAGCACTCTGTGGTACAAAGAATACTATACTTGGAGTCTGGGTGATAGGGGTTTCAATCCAACACCTGACCCTGAACAGTTTTATAACCATGGTCACTAAGTGACCACTCACTAAACCTCTCACAACTTCAGGTTCCCCATCTCTAAAACTGGAGATAATATGATTTGTACTACTGTGTATAGAGGGTTGCTTTGAGAAAAGTTTCCATTGATGAGTTTTCCTGGAGCCTCCATTTTGAAGATCAGCCAGTCTTTACTCTCCAGACTTGACCAGCGTGCACCAGAAGCCTTCTCCTTCTACACCTGAGGCCCTCTTGTCTCATTGGTGAGTTATTTTCAGGTACCTCCATTTTAAGGAAGGGCTTAATACATGCTTGTTGAATTCTTTTTAAAAATAAACTAAATATTCTTTTTATCCTTTTTTGGACCTGGTATTACCTAGTTGAAGTTCAGCAAGGCAAGTCATCACTTTTTTTTTTTTTTGCTTTTTGGAGGGCAATTGGCGTTAAGTAACTTGCCCGAGGTCACAGGGCTAGGTTTTTGTTTGTTAAGTGTCTGAGGCGGATCCGAACTCAGGTCCTTCTGACTCCAGGGCAGATGCTCTACTCACTGCGCCCCCTAGCCACCCCCTGCCTGAAAGTATATCCCTCTGCTAAGAAAAGGAATGTATGTATCCTTTATCATCAATTCAGTAAAATCACTATTAGTCATTGCACTATCCCAAATTCTCATTCTTTTCAATGCTGTTTTTCCTTTAAATTATTGTGGTCTGGAAGAGGGGTACTAAGTGAATAGTCAAAAGATTAGTTCTCCAGTGCTGCTTCAGAAGAATTTTTTCTTGGCAGAGTTCTTTTTTCCCCCTGTGGATTCAACTCTCATTGCTCTAAATCTGGCACATGTTTTCTCATTTTCTCTTTCTGTTTTGTCCTTTTTTTTTCTTTGTTAATTCATTTTATAGGGACTAGGAAATATGTCCAGTCTACCATGTTCTTAGTCAGGTGTCCTAAAACTCAAAGAAATATTTAGTCTGATTCAAAAAGCACTTCATAAACACTACACCTACAGAAGGCATTCTGCAGGATTGGTCAGAAAAAGAAAGAAATAAAGCGAGAAAAAATTTCTGTCCTCAAGGACTGGGAATTGATAGAATAAATTAGCTCCTTGACATAGCTCTTACATTCTCAAAGTATATCAGATTCTTGGAGAATATATTTTTCAACTCAAAAAAGCATTTATTAAGAACCTAATATGTTCCAGGCCCTGTGCTAAGTGCTGTGGATACAGAGAGGCAAAAGATAACCCCTGCCCTAAAGTACATTACAATCTTTTGGGATGGGAGTACTAAGGAAAGAACAAAGATTAGGGTGGCAGTTAATTGAAGATAAGCTAGTGAATTTTGGTCAGGTCAGTTATTTTTCAGGAGAGCACTAGTCTTGGGAAAATGAATATATCAGGCTGTTTAAAACTTCATTATCTCCCTGCCACCAATCAGAATTCTGCCAAGAATCTCTTTTTTTTTTTCCAGCCCCACTTTGATGGAAATGGGGAAGACAATGAGAAGTAAAGCTGAACACACAGAAAAATGCAATAGTATTAACTTTTTAGGACTCTTAAACACACTGTTTTATCTCTAAAACATGGAGACACCGTCCCTGTTATAATGCCAAACACCTGGGTGCTTTCAAATTTGGGCATGTTCTCACTTTTCCTTCTACCCAAACCTTTTTTTTTCCTGTACCCCATGTTATTCCTATGAATGATTTTCAAGGGATTTTTTGGACATCTGCAATTATTTATCATCAAATATTTATAAGTACAGGTCCTAAAGGATGAGACAGTGTATAGACAGCTCATCTAAAGTATACTCTGAATGACAGGAGCAGAGGCAACACTGAGATTTCCTAAGAAGCAAAATGTCAGTTCTGGGAAATTGCCTTTCCCAGCTTGATATGTTTCCATACCATTCAAAAGGAGATGAACAACATTATTGTGAGATTTTAGGAAAGCTGGCAATAGATATGCTACTATAATCTAGCTATTAATTTAGGAATTTTTTTTCAAAAAAAGCAAAAAGAATGATAAAAATATTTAGTATTTGTCAAGAATGCTTTAATACCATAAGGATATTTGTTGAGTCAATATCTATACCAATACACATCTACTTTTTACCCCTCAAAAAATGTAGATGCTGATACACAATTTCCTTTGGAAATGGAAATTTCTTTCTTCCTGTATCCTAAAACAAACCTTGTTTTCACTTTGGGTTATTGAAGGGTATCTGTGGCAGAAAAAATTAAAGTTCAAGGAATATATTTGTCACTGCTGTCAAAGAGTATGATGTCTTTAACTTTAAATTGTTTTATAAACTATTTAAGCTCCTTTGTAGTAATTCTAGGACAACTTTGTGGTACAGTGAATGGAGTGACAGGCCTACAGTCAGAATGATTCATTTTCAGGAGTTCCAATCTGGCCTCAGACATTTATTAGCTGTGTGACCCTGGGCAAGTCACTTAATCCTATTTATTTCAGTTCCTCATCTCTAAAATGATCTGGAGAAGGAAATGGCAAACCACTTCAGGATGTTTGCCAAGAAAACCCCAAATGGAGTCACAAAGAGTCAGACATGACTCAAAAGGACTGAACAACAAAAAATAGTAACTCTGTCATAATATACTATCCTTCCCTTCCAATAGGGACAGAAGATCTAAAAGTTACAACTAGGTTATTCAGAATAAAACATGATTTCGGGGTATTCATGGAAAGTAATCATGTTTTAAGAATCTGAAAATGCTAAATAAGGACTTAATCCTACGCTAATGATTCTGAGCTTGGAGTTGAAAAGGTTCTTTTAGAATTCCATTGGATTTAGATTATCTATATGTAAGCTATAGCATGGGATCCCAAGTCTGATCCTAGGAACTGACTCCCCCAAAATTTATATCCTCTTTCAGCATATTTCCCTTTATCAAAAGGAAATATCAAAATATACTAAATAAGTTGTCGCTCATGTGTTTCAGTCATGTCTAACTCAGGTCTTCTTCACTCTAGGACTGCCCCCTAAAAAAAATTAGGTTTATACAAATGTGCGTAAAATGATCTAGAAGTCCTATATTAGTGCTCCTATATTAGTGCTGAATCAGACTAATATTAGATTAAAATATAGATAATTTTTATTTCACCTTACAGAAAATACAACTGAAAAATCCTCAAAAAGTCCTTCAAATAAATAAAGAAAACTCTTAAAATATTTATAATGTGTTTCCCTTGAAAGAGAACTGAAGGGGGGGGGGCGGGGCGGAGCCAAGATGGCGGAGTAGAAACAGCTCTTCCAAGCCTCTCTGCCCCCAGATTCCCCTCAAACTATGTAAAAGGGGACTCTGAACAACTTCTGGAGCCCCAGCACCCACAGAACGACACAGAGAAGCTAACCTCCCGCTGAGGACAGCCCAGCAGCCCTGCAGGAAGGACCAGCACAGTGGTCTGGGACCTGGCAGCTCGCAGAGCGCAGAGCAGAGCGCAGGAGCCGAGCCCAGGTCCGCATGAGCCGAGGTTTTAGCCCCAGGGCGACAGGGCCAGCAGCCGGCTGGAGGAACCCCAGAACACCAGGAACCCTGGCAACTCCAGAATTATCAACATAGACATGCCTAGGACAAAGTAAGAGGTTAGTGTCCTATGGACTTTGGGACCTGTATTTGGGGAATGCGTCAGCTCCCTCCCCTGGGGGTTAGAAGCTGCTGAGGAGACACGCCATTTTGTAGTTTTCAGAGGCAGATCCGGCTCCCAGCCTACAAATCGTGGGGAGATCCAGCGATCAGTCTTGGGGGGTAATCGCTCTTGCTTTAACCTCCCTGGATCTGGATTGTGATCTAGGATGGAAGTTGTGGGTGGGTTTACAGCTTGCCAGAAACGGAAGTTGCCCCCCACACGTTCGGGACGAAAATTCCTCTATCTGGCCTTAAAGCCATAGTGTGGCAACAAGCCCAAAAGTCAAGCAATTAAGTGGCAACATGCCAAGGCAAAGGAAACAGAAAAATGCAACCCTAGACTCCTATTTTGGGGGCATAGAGCGGGAAAAGGACTGTGAGGTCAGAAGTCCTGCTCCAAAAGCCCCAGGGGAAAACATGAGCGGGTTGCAGGCCATAGAGGACCTTAAGAAGGACTTTAAAAATCAAATAAGAGAAGTGGAGGAAAAATTAGAAAGAGAAATGAGAAGGATGCAGGAAAAATATGAAATGAGGGTCAACAGCCTGACTGAGGAAAACAACACCTTAAAAAATAGAATAACTCAAATGGCAAAGGAGGCCCAAAAGGGCAATGAGGAGAAGAATGCCTTAAAAAGTCGAATTTGCCAGATGGAAAAAGAATCTCAAAAGTTCACTGAGGAGATTCATTCCTTCAGAGTTAGACTGGAGCAAATGGAAGCTAGTGACTTTATGAGAAATCAAGATGCTGTTAAGCAGATCCAAACAAATGAAAGATTAGAAGGCAATGTGAAATATCTCATGGGAAAAACCACTGACCTGGAAAATAGATCCAGGAGAGACAATTTAAAAATTATTGGACTACCTGAAAGCCAGGATCAAGGAAAGAACCTAGAAATCACCCTTCAAGAAATTCTCAAGGAAAACTGCCCTGATGTTTTAGATCCAGAGGGCAAAATAGAGGTTGAAAGAATCCATCGATCACCTCCTGAAAAAGATCCCAAAAAGAAAACTCCCAGAAATATTATAGCCAGGTTCCAGAATCCCCAGATCAAGGAGAAAATACTACAAGCAGCCAGGAAGAAACAATTTCAATATTGTGGAAACACAATCAGAATAGCCCAGGACCTGGCAGCTTCTACACTGAGGGATCGAAGGGCATGGAATATGATATTCCAGAGGGCAAAAGAACTGGGAATGAACCCAAGGGTCACCTACCCAGCAAAACTGAGTATTTTGTTTCAGGGGAAAATATGGTCATTCAGTGCAATAGAGGACTTTCAAGCATTCTTGAGGAAAAAACCAGAGTTGAATAGAAAATTTGACATCCAGACACAAGAAGCAAGAGATGCCTGAGAAGGTAACCAGGGAAAAGAAATCAAAAGGAACTTATCAAAGTTGAACTATTTACATTCCTATATGGAAAAGCAATAACGGTGACTGATGATATCTTTCTCACTATGAAAATAATGGAAGAAGGGGGTGTGGTCATATGGATACATATGTGAATGTGTGTGTATATGGATACAGTTATATATGGATAGAGGGCATAGGTTGAATTTGTTGGGAAGGGAGAATACTCAAGGGATGAAATTATGAGGTGAGAGAGGAAAGTGGCAAGAGGAGATGGGGAGAGACAGGGTAGGGTAAACTATCCCATGTAGAAGAAGCAAGGGGAAGTGGTTGCAAAGGAGGGGGAGAATAAGGAAGGCTAAAAAGGCAAAACCACATTCACATTGAATTTGGTTCAGGGAGAAAATGTAATACATACTAAATGGGATATCTCAACCTGCAGCAGGATAGGGGGAAGGGGGACGAGAGGAGGGATGATGGATGGGAGGGCATCCTTGGGGTGAGGGGAGGTTGGAAGTACCCACTATAGAAGAGGGACAGGATCATGTAGGGAATGGACCAGGTGGGGGGTGGGATGAGTGGGAGGGAATTATAAGCAGCCTTGTACAATATATCTACTGTGATAATGTTTTGCATAGCTAGACATGTACAACATATACTGAATTACTTATCTCCCAAGAAGGAATGGGTGACAAGGGAGGAAGGAAATGGATCTGAAATGGGAGGTCATAACATTAAATGTTTCAAATATATATAAATACTATTATTAATACTCTTTTGCTTGTAATAGGGAGATAAAATGTGCAGGCATTGGGACACAAAGATTCACCTTCCTCTAATGGAAAAGTCGATGGGGGTATGGGAGAAGGTATGGGAGAGAGCAGATTGGAGGAAGCGATATCTTGTGGGACTACTATTCTGGGAGGTTGGGTAGGGGAATAATGGAGGGAAAATGATTGTAACTCAAAAGCTGGTGGAAATGAATGATGTAAAACAGAAGTTAATAAAGCATTTGTTTAAAAAAAAAAGAAAGAGAACTGAACTTGTTGTTACAAGTTGGATAAGGCAGTATAACTCTCTCACAGAGCTCCATATAGTCATCCCAAGACTTACACCCCTTGATGTTGATTTCTGCCAGAAAGAGAAGCACTTTGGAGCTCCCTTTCCAAACTGTCTGAATGACTCATGGTAATTGTAGAGCTCTGTAAAGTCTTAATCTCTTCCTCTTCCTCTGACCTACTTTTCAAGGTGGTTTTAGTCACCTTGCTTCTAATGCTCTGCCTTTGGGCATCATGTAGGTGATCATCTTACTTCTACTAGAGACACACTACTGCTCAAGAATTTCCTTTCTCTCAACATACATTCTCATCCTCTTTCATTGCAAATGTCAAGAATTTCCTTTTTGGGAAATCCCGTCTCCTTTTCTAATAAAACCATTTCCATTTCTCCTCCTCTATAAATTTCAGTGAATACATTTTCTTAACAAAATCAGCTTATTGTTAGGAAAGGTCAAGTTCATTAGTACAGCAAATGTTCCCCCCCCCCAAAAAGGAATTATCTGAAGCCTCACTTGAAACAAAACACAGTCTGATTGAATTTACAAATATGCAGTGATATGTCAAAAGAAAAGGAAAATTAGAGGACTATCAGGTTTTTTTTTAATGATTTAAAGTTAAGGAAAAGAATCAGAAAGTTGGAACTGAAAAAAATAAAAACTACATTGTCTCCATCTTGAATGTTTGAGGTGCTGCTTTCTCTGAATTGATTATTTGACTAAACTGGTGACTTCAGTAAAAACACGGGGAATAAGTTTTTATGTTTCAACTCACAAACCTTTTCAAACTGTAGACTTATAGGACTTTGCTATAGTTGGCCATTTTAAGGGTTCATTTTTTGGAGGAGGGAAGGCAAAGCAATTAGGGTTAAGTAACTTGCCCAAGGTCCCACAGTTAGTAAATGTCAAATGTTTGAGTCCAGATTTGAACTCAAGTCCTCCTGACTCCAGGGACAGTGCTCTATTTACTATGGTCCCTACTAGCTGCCCCCCCCCCCCAGTTTATTTTTAAAATCACCTTGAAAAGACTTGTTTCAAATGGTGTCTCCATGTCAGTACAGTCACTGAACTTGAGAAAATATCTGTTCATATTCAGCGCAACTGATATTTTAGATAAACATTTAAGTTGGTGCCTATGTCAATATGGCAACAGGAAAGAGAAAAAGTACTGAGTTTTCGGGGGGAGAGCATATGTTTTGTGTTAATGGACTTTTGTTTTTTCTTAACTTTTTTTATGGACAACTTCTATTTTTACTTCATTCTTCTTTGTGAATTTATGTCTTATCTCTCCAATGTCCAGAAAGTCATTCCTTTGAACAAAGATTTAAAAAGCAATGGGAAAAAGCAATTCAACAGAAATAACCTATAAATTCACTGCATTTGAGAGTGAAATTTCCACTGTCCAGTATGATGCTCCACTTGTCTGTCTTATCTCCCTTATGTCTGCAAAGAAGGGAGGGCAGGTGAAGAACTTAGTTATTATAATGATAAAGGCTTTAGTTTCTTTTTTGTTGTTGTTTTTCTTTGTTATTATTTTTGCAGTGGACTTTCAATAAGCTGAAAAGAGTAGAATGAGTCTTAATACTCTGTGGGGAACAGCACATCTATGGCTATATTAATATAGCAGGTGATTATGGAAATACATGTCCTTCAACTATATAGCTATTAAATCTCTCTAGAAGAAGTTGTCCCAAGGGGAATTATGGAATACCTGCATCACCATACCAGCCAGTCAGTTTCAGGCGTGAGTCAATCAGGAAACATGGGAGGTTAAGGGTTCTATGTATATAAAGATTGAATTGAGTCTGGGAAGTAGTGAAAATGTCTTGGATTTTGCCACTTACCAACAACTCACTAATTCCCCATTTGCCCTCACTATCAATCTGTTTCATACTGGCAGGAAGAGAGTGCCTATACCTCTGACAGAATGTTTTAACATACAGATGGAAAACATAGAATTGAGTCAAGCATCTAGATTTTTGTCTACATGTTGTGCACACTCAGGTGTTAGGAAATGTCTGAAAATATGACATTTTTGGTCAGTTTTATGGATGTTATTATCATATACCTTAATTTTAGTATAGGGAAAAATAAAACAATAAGCAGTTAATTCATGGTGGGAGATAAGAGTATCATGACATTCAGCAAACATCTCCTAAAAGTAAATCTGTAAAGTTAGAGTATTTCCCTATTTATTCAGGAATTTTTCAGAAACAGGGCAAGGAAGCAACTGCAATTTTTCAAGATGTTTACAAAATAGGTTCACAAAGCTACAGAGATCTTTTTGTAAAACACTATCCTGAGGTAGCTTGTTAATAGTAGAACATTAGTTGCTGCCTCCCCCCCACCACCATTTTATAATAAGTAATTAGCTAGGCACATTAGATAATAATGAGACCAGGTAATCACTTTTTTTTAAATCAGAAAAATGAGACTGGACTCATTGTAAAGCAACCTTTAATTCACAAGTCATTGAAAACACACAAAAGCTAAAAGTTCCTTAAGGCTAAAGACAAATGGTTTCATTGAACCAAAAATAATGACTAAAACTTCTCTGAAATGCATTAACTCTTAAAAAAAAACAACTCCCTACCCAAGTAACTTTCCTTAGGTAGTGAAAATTCATTCTGTGTGTGTTCCTGAAGGATTCAGTTTATTTTGTAACATGGACTGATTTTTCTCTGCTTTGGACCGAGATTGTCCTTAACAGAATGCATTTCATTTTCATAATGCTTTGCCAACACAGATAGCAAAAATAAACTTCAATATCTGTGTGTGTGTGTGTGTGTGTGCGCATGTGTGTAATACTTTTGGATGCCTTGAGTTATAAATTGATAATTTAAGAAACTCCCTAGTAAATGTAGTGTTGCTAAGATATACTCCAGCACATTCTCACAGTAATCCCTTTCTATTGAATGCTGATTATTTCATATCCAATAGCTACTTTCCACTAAAGCTGTTAAAGTGATAGGGGTAATAAGAGCAATCTATTATGTAGGGGCCATGTGGCATGGCTCCACTTTCTGTGAACTTGATGAAAAGGCATTAACTAGACCTGTCCTAGTTCTTCACAATAGTGAAGCAATAGAATGATAGCTCTTGAAACCTGAAGGAACATTGAGACATTATATGGTTCAACTGCTTTCCTTTTGGTAGGGTTTACTTCTAGTTTTGTTAATGATGAGATAATGGATTACTTTATATGAATTATATAAATTACATATACCCATAATATGTAATATAACATATAGATAAATATATACATAAATTATATGATCTTAACTTCATAACCATTCAGTAAGGTAGTTGATATGATTGTTGTCATTTTATAGATAGGGAAACTAAGACCAAGAATTTAAGTGACCTGCCCAGGGTATCTGAGGTGGGATTTGAACTCAGACTTTCTTGACTTCAAATTTAGAACCAATTAGTTGATGAGATCACTGAGGCTGAGGGATTAACTAGCTTGCCCAGTGACACAGTTAGTGGGCAATGGAGTAAACAGTAGATTTTCTGTTTCTTGGTCCTTGGCAGTGGACCTTTTCTGCCATTCTCTGTTGCTTTTCTGAACAATATTCCATGAGTTGCATTGCAATACTTTTTCACCTCTATATATTTGAGATTAGATCTGAATGTTGCATTATGAATGAGCAGTTACAAGGGTATAATTCAGGTAGGTCTAGAACAAAATAATTATTTTATTATGAATTTATCAGACTAGAATGATCTCTTCAGAACAGGCAAAACAACATTTATCTTGAAAGATTCTTAGGGGGTAGGATTGGTTTGAAGCAATGTAATTCATTAAAATTAATTTTTGAAGAATTTATTACATTGTTATTAGCATGCTAAACAATTTTAAACAAAAAATAGCATAAAATACATAGATATTTAAAATGTAAAATAACCAAAATAGTTATTATTTCTAATAATAAGATAATAATTATATTTTGAGTACACTTGTTTTGCAGTGCAAAGTTTCTCAAAACATGTCTTTGATAACATAGTTTCTCATAATTTTTTTGTTAACCTTTTTCTCCATGAGAAAACTTAAAAAAAAATCCTGAAAAATGAAGTCCTCTATAAATATATGCATTGTTCTTGTTGTTCAGTCCTGTCTGACTCTTCTTGACCCTGTGGACCATATTTCACATGGGGTTTTCTTGGCAAAGATACTGGTTTGCCATTTCCTTCTGCAGTGGCTGAAGGCAAAAAGAAATTAAATTATTTGTGTCAAAGGTCACACAGTGTCTGAGGCTGGATTTGAAATCCTTGATTCCAGGCCCAATATTCTATCTACTGAACCACCTAGCTTCTTATACATATATGCATAGTCCAGCAAATAAAAATTCCCATGTTGTCTCTGTCCAAACATGTATATATTCTTCTTTCTGAATTTCTTTCTAACACAAGGTAGACTCATGGTTTATCTGTATGTCAATCAGAGGTCTATATTCTTTCAGAATGAGAGTATTGTTATATATATATATATATTTCTACCTTGACTTCATCATTTCTTAGAGGTCTTTTGACTTTCCTCTGAAACTGTCTTGCCATTTTTTATGGCACAATATTACATTCATATATCGCAATTTGTTTAACCATTTCTCCAAAAATGGTTTCCAATTTGTGCCTACCATGGAAAGAATTGTTATAAATATTTTTTTTTGTTTGTGTGGGTCATTTCATTTTTAAATTATTTTGGGGAGAGGTTATATAATGTCAAGATTTTTTTTTTCTTCAATACTTGTTAAAAAGCGCTTGTATTAGTTTTAGGGACTCTCTTTATTGACACAGATTATAACCTCTGCATACTTCTGTGGGCAGACTCACAAGTTGATGGAGACAAAATTGAAGGAAAAAATAGTCTTAAACCTCACCTCATTATTTTCTGGCAAAAATTGTGATGATGAGACTTTTCAAACTTAGCTATTAATGTAGACTTAGCTACTCAAAGACAGGAATTCCTTCACTTTTACATTTTTATCCCCAATGTCTGATATAGTTCCTGTTGCAAAAAAAAAAAAGCATAATTTAATGAGTTTGCTGATTGATTTATTGTACTTTGGACAACAAAGCATAATTTTTCTCTGTGCAAATATCCAAATTCAAATTCAGTAAACAGTCCTTAAGGAGCTATTCTTTGCAAAACACTCAGTTGGGTGTTGGGGACATAGATACTGTTAATACAAGCAAGCAACAATCTTCATTCCCCTAAGTGTTGAGTTCACCTGGATTAAGTTTACTTTTAAGCTGACCACTGTGTACACCCCCAAACTGTGTGTGCAACAGAAACCCTTACCCAAATAATACTCAGAGGTTTCTCAAGGTAGGAAGCAGAAAAGAATGGTTTATTTACATTCGAGAAAGGGCCACCCTCCTGACAAATGGTCAGGGAGGAGAAGCAATTTACAAAAGGGAATTGTGAAGTTATAAAGCCCTAACTCGGAATTCTCTCCCACCCCCCTCCTGACCCTTTTCTTCCATTGGCTGGAAGTTATGTGTGAAATCTAAAGTGGCAATCTACCTCAAGTACCGGAACGAGGAAACAGTAGATCACCCGTTGTACATTTGAGAAAGCACTTCTGTCCTTATTTGGCATATCTTGTGCTGAGGTGGCACTGGGGAGGGTCTCCATTGCTCTAAGTCCCAGATTCCTGCAAGGTCAGGTGACCTCTAAATTTAGGGCTAGTGGATGCTGAAGCCACTCTAAATTTGATTTTTCAGAATGGGGAAACTTCACTTGCAAATTATCCCTCACACCCATAAGAATCATAGTCTAACTTTGGCTCATTGCTCCTACCCAGAGTTAACTGTGGGGAAGTAGAAATCAGGCATAGTGTTTAATTTTCCCAAATGTGGGCAACAGAACTCCAAATCCCAAAGAAGCATTCAAGGTGACCAATACATACCAAAAACCTTTCTTTTCATCACACCATGAGCTTCATCTTAATGATCCTTGAGGTCAGGGATTTGTCATTTCTCTTCTTGGCGTGCCCAACTCTTAGAACAGTGCTTTGCACACATTTAATATAGACCAGTTGTTTACTGAATTGAATTTAATTTAATCTTAGTGACAATTTTTCTTCATCATCACCCACAAAATTAAAGACCCTGTGGGGGCAAATTGCTGAACTGCCACCCACAGACTCCAGCAGACCTCTTTGCTTAATTGACTTTAGTTTTCAAAAGACATACTGATTTTGAAGTCACTATAATAATCTTAACAAGCTGATCAGAAGTGCTTCTTTATAATAGCATGCTGTATTTGTGACAGAATGTATAGCTGGGTTTATTTGTTTTAAATGAATCATTAATTAAATATTCATTATGTGGTTATTATAGTTCTGGAGGCTATGGGTGGATACATAAGAAGAGTATGAGGTCTTTGCTCTCAAACAATATGCATAATTAAAGGAGAAATGGGATGAACAGAAAAATATTCCATCTTGTTTGAGAGGAGGAATGAAATAAATAATCTCACTTTTTTTTTCCTATTTGGCTTTGGAATATTATGTATGATTTGAGGGAACTATCTTTAACTAATTATGGTATATTTTAGATACCATTACAGTTGATAGGAGTTTTCTAAGTACTTGCTCACTGACCTTTAGAAGAAGTAACTGAGAAGTATTTGTCTTTTAGTAGGAAGTTGACCAAGGATTAAAATATGATTGTGAATTATCCACAAAGTAGACAGACCATATCAGATCATTAAGAACTAAAACTGGTTAAAATTATAAAGAAGACCTGGGAAGCTAGGTGGCACCCTAGGGTACAGACTGCTGGGCATGGAGTCATAAAGAACTGAATTCAAATTTTACCTCAAACACATGCTAACTTCATCACCCTGGGCAAGTCACTTAATCACTGTTTGCCTCAGTTTCCTCATATGTTAAAGGGAGATAATAGCAGCATGTACCTTCCAGGATTGTTGTGAGAATTAAGACTAATTGTAAAGTACTTAGCAGAGGGCCTGGCACATAGTAAGCACTATATAAATGTTAGTTGTTATTATTATCATTATTATTAATATTAAGATCTTCTTCTGAAATATATGGGCTGTGTTACCCTGGGCAAGTCACATAGTCTCACACTGCTCCCAGGCAATTCTCTAAGACTGCAAATTGCAGAACAGGTTCTGATCTTGTCAGTTGGAGTTTTCACCTCTGGTAATCCCCAGCACCATAGAGATCACTTGTCTGAACCAAAATCACTAAATGTTTATATTTGTGTGTGTATGTATGTATATGTATGTATGTATACATATAATATACACACTATGTATGTACGTATGTATGTATGTATGTATGTATGTATGTATGCAAGTGTATCCATTACCAGTCACTTCTATGCAAAGATTTGCAAAAGCACTAAAGGTTATTCATGGATTGTCAGAAACCAAGTGGGATTATTAAGTCTAGAAAAGCTTCATGCTGACATTTTCCTACAATAAGTTACCTTAAGCTTTTGATTCTATCCATCTGCTTTACATAGCAACCAAGACATCCATTCCCCCTGTCACTTAGCTCTGATGAGCTTTCTTATTACAATGAACTGGGAATGTTGTCATTACATATTATTCATTTTCATACTCACTTTATTTACTTTTCCATAAATTTGTGAATGCCCTGTCTTCCCTACTAGAGTTTAAGTTAACTCTTTGAGTGGAAAAAATTAAATATGCCTCTTTTATCTTTTTATGTAGACATTTAATAAATATTTAATGGATTTATGGAGAGAGGCAAAGAAAATAAAATGCTATAGATACTGAAGGGCTTAGATATTGGTAATATTTTCAGTATTTGAAAGAATTGCAGAAGTCTCAGCTCTTTGAACTTTTAATTTGAGGTTTATGTATCCACTCAGGACAGCTAGGTTGCATAGCGGATGAAGAATTGGACCTGGAGTCAGGAAGGCTAATTTTCCTGAGTTCAAATCTGGCTTCCAGTACTTACTAGCTGAGTGACCCTGGGCAAGTCACTTAACTCTGTTTGCCTCCATTTTCTCATCTGTAAAAATAAGCTGGAGAAGGAAATGGCAAGCCACTCCAGTATCTTTGCCAAGAAAATTCCAAATGGGATCACAAAGAGTTGGACATGACTGAAAATGACTGAACAATGACATCCATTAATGACCCAGTACAATTCACCCAGAACTTGAGTCCTACCCCCATCCCTAGCCCCTAATCTAATACAAAACTACAGACTCTGTCTTTCCCCTTTAAGAATTTTTATTAATGTGCTAACTTTTGTTTTGTACTTCCTTCATTTCCAAATATATTCCTTCTCCCTTCCCTACAATAAGAGATATCCACATTAACAAAGAATAAAAGAGAGGGGGGAAAAATGTCTTTGTTAAAGCCGTCACCTCTGTTTGGCTGATAATATCCCATGTTCCTCATTCATAGTCCCTCATCTCTGCAAAGAAGGAAGAGGTACTTTATTTTCTTCTCTTCTTCAGGGATGCAACCTATCCCTTATAATTGCAAAATGTTCATTTTCATTTTATTTTTCTTATTGTTGTTTTCATTTATATTTACATCAATGTCATCTTGTATTTGTGTTCCTGATTCTGCTTCCCTCACTTTGTATAAATTCCTTTAAATTTTCCTATATTTCTCCATTCATATTTTTTTATTTAGTAGGAATAGTCCATTTTTCTTTCACCTGTCATAATTTGTTTAGTTACCTTTGTTCCAGTTGGTTAGTACTTTACAATTGGTACTTTACAATTGGTTGGTTACCTTTGTTCCAGTTCTTTACTACTACAAAAAGTGCTGCTGTAAGTATTTTACTATGTATCAGGTCTTTCTATATATGACTTTTTTGGGTGAATGTGCCTAACATGAGGTTATTTAGGTCTGTAATAGGTAGACCTGACTCAGGCTGTTCATTTAGATTCTGTTTTAGAACACAGTGAGACACTCATAGGTTATTTAACAATTAAAGAAAGCAGATTTACTTAACTATAGCATAAAAAAGATATTCAGAAAGGATAGTCTAGCACTTGGGTTAGATAGACTTGTTCCCCTTCCTGTTCTGATGGAAACACATATGGTCAGCAGGGCAGGGTGTGACAACTTTTCAGCACTGGGGCTTCTCCCAAGTCTGAAAAGGTCCATGTGAGTAGGCCTTTCCATGCCCTTAGGTGACCAGAAAGTCTTGTCACTAGGGTAAGAGGCTATCAGGAATCTTCTTCAAAGGAGACAGAGCTTCAAACTTGGCCTCCTAAGCAAAACAATCAATCATTAAACATTTATTAACAGCCTAATGTGTGCCAGGAAATCTGCTAAGCACTGAATCAATCACATCCCAGAAACACTTTGCCCCCTCCTAGGGAAAAAGTAAACTGACTTGCACAGGGTGGGAAGTGGGGGTGGAGAAAGGGGGAATGTTTTTCCCAAGCACAAAGTCAACCTAGGGACATTTTACAGACCTTGCCTTTCTATCTGCAAAGATAATGATGGATGTTCCTCTCTCCCTCTGAATCCCTTTCTGTAATAACCAATCTTTGGACTACCAAAAAGAATCTTTAATTGTTTTTACTTTATCTCCTAATATTTATTCTCTGGCTCTTTCTTCCACCCTGCATCCTATATGCCTCTCTCTCATTTATATTTTTCCTGATTTGCTATGCCTTTGTCTTAGTCTATTTCCATCTTGACTAGACAGCTCAATTTCAGTTCAATTCAGCAAACATTTGTTAAGCCTCACTATATGCCAACCTCTGGGGATGCCAAGACAATAAATAAAACCACCTCTTCATCAAGGAATTTACATTCATGTAAATATAGTGTGCATCAGATAAGAAGGATGTACAGATACAGTATTCCAGATAAGAAGATAAAAAGTATATGAAATGTTAATAGAAAGCATTTTCATTAGAGAAGAAAGGGTTAATAGCACCTTCCAGTGGGTGCAGAGGTAGAGAAAATATATGAGGAAATGTCTTATGGAGGAGAGATGGCACATGAATTGTATTTTGGAGAAATCTAGAAATTCTTTAAGGTAGGTAATATGGAGAGAAATTATTGAACAGGCTATTCATATGTTCCTCATTGCAGAAAGGGGAAAGGGCAGGTCTCTTGCCTTATTTTTATTACCACTGAACTTCCAAAATGCTGATCATGTTGTGGCATACCACCAGGGCCTTAAACAGAATTGAGACAATGGACCCCATGGCAGCAACTGCTGATTTGGGGAATGTTATTAGTATTGTTGCTGACTGGGGCTAGAGCTTCTCTTTGAGGTGTGTCTGCTTTTGCTGAAATTTGTTGAAATACTGGAATACTATCTTCTGGGTGATGACTTGTTTTTTGTCCTCCATTCTCAAAGAGAACCAATGACATCATGAGGGTGATTTCTTAACTTATATCTGAATTAGATTTAAGTGAGGCAAAGCTGTGCAAAGCCATCAGCCTCACTCTCTCCTCCAGAGTCATCAGAGCCCAGTGTCCAGTCAGTAGCCTCACCCACATTATAGCCTCAGTGTTCCAATAGTATCAAGTGCCATTTGTAATTCATAGATCATAGTTTACTGATAAGTTTCCAATTTTCTCCATCTTTACCACCCCTATCCTTCAGTCCTGTCCCTAATCATCCTCCCCCAAAACTCCCACTTTGAATATCTCTCCTTTCAGTGATCTCTCTTTCACGAGGCCCCTCATTCACACTTCAGCAATAATCATCTTGAGCCTCCCACCTTCATAAATTCCTCCTGGGAAATTCCTCTGGGCTTGTTGCAATGGCAAGTCCAGAACTTGAAAATGCTCCTCCTCTACTACCAAACTGTCCCATATGTCCTCCTAGCACAACCCAGCTTTCTTTACCTTTCAAAATGAAAACTGGCAAATCCAAATTAATTCATACTGAGTATTCCCAAGACCTTTACTGACCTCATAGGTACATTTCTAAGTGGCCTTTTGGGAGTAATTCCCTTGTTTTCATATAATATTTTTGTTTGTTTTTAACAGTAGTTAAAAGTGTGTTGCATTAAATACAACTACCAAGATATTGGAACTTATAGTTTTGTCAGCTAAGTGCATCTTCTGCCAACAGGGGCAGTGCCCATTAATAGTACCAGAACACATTGAAAAGTATGATGTCACTGCTTTAATTTCATTTAAACAGGTACTGTTGTGTTTGATTATAGATTGAATTACTCTAGGACAAAAGTGTTAAATAGCCATTGGTTGCTTGAGACTTGAACCAAATAAAAATATAGTTTGGAAATAGTTAACAAAAATTTAAAAATAGAACAAAATAATTTTAATACGTAGTTTTCTAAGTAAATTTGGCCAGGGATCCTTATATATAATTTAATTGTCCCCATTTCAGTTTTTTAGTTTGACACCACTGTTCTAAGACTGGGTTTCCTATTCTGGGGTGGGTATGGAGGAGATGGAGTCTGCAAACTTGTTTAGAATAGTCAACTATATTTCAATATAATTTGCTTCTTTTGTAATTCTAGGTGTTTTATGCATTTAAAAATATCAGTCTGAGAAGGGGCTTCCAGGACTACCAGTGTGGGCCATGACCCAAAAAAGGTCAAGACCTGCACTTGGAATTGGGTCACAGTGAATTGTAGCTATCATAGCATAGAGGAGAAGATAGAACTTGTCTAGGGTCTTTTAAAACAATAAGATAGCACTTTGAAGTCAAGTAGGGTATTACATAGACTATCTCATTCAAGCATTATAAGGAATAGGTTATGGTGGATAGAAAGCCATATTTGGAATCAGGAAAGCCTGGTTCAAGTCCTGACTCTAGCCTGTACTGGCCTTGTGATCCTATGAATTTTCAGTGTCCCAGGCATCTCTCTAGGACAATAATATATAGAACAGTTACCAAGCTTCCTTAGTGGAGGGAGCTTCCTCACTGGGATTTCCCTACATGAATGAAAAAACAACAGGCAGGAACTGGAAGTGTCCTACGGGAATTAAACTAGAGAGTTTCTCAAACTTTTTTTTTCCATTTTTGGTCCCTTCAAAGTTTCTTAAACTGTATATGGAGACCCCACATAGGGTCGTGACAATTTAAGAATTTAAGAAGTGCTGAATTCAGTGAGGGTAGTGTAAGTAAAGACAAAGCTTAGTATAGATTATTCAGAGAAAGACAAAAGCAATCCATGCCATCCAGGAACTCATATTCTAAAAGGGAAAACAACAAAGAAACAACTATGTAGATAGAAGATATATACAGGGTAAATTGGAAGGAATCTCAGAGGGATAACACTAGCCATGTTGCTCAGTCTTCAGTCACATCCAAATCTTTGTGACCCCATGGGCCATAGCCTGTCACGCCTTTCTATCACCCATCTCCCAAAGTCTATCCAAGTTTGGGTTCATTGCTTCTATGATACTATCTATCCATTTCATTCTCTCCCATTCCCTTTCCCTTTTGCCTTCAATCTTTCCCAACATCAAGGTCTTTTCCAATGAGTTCTGCCTTCTCATGATGTGGCCAAAGTATTTATCCTTCAGTTTCAGGATTTGACTTTCCAGTAAATAGATTGAATTAGGTGAGGGATTAGGGGAGGGGCAGAGATGGGAAAAGGTCCCCTGCAGAAGATGAATTTTTGAGCTGACTATTGAAAGAAGGGAGGGAAACCATGAGGTGGAGATGAGGGATAACACTCCAAAGCCAGTGAAAGGGCAGTCAGGAGATGGAGTTAAAAAAAAAGAAATGATTTACAGTAAGAGGCTATACATATAAAGAGATTTATGAGACACATATTGAATGTATTCAATGTATGAGTCACTGTAAACTATTTAATAGCACATAAGCCAGTCTTCCTATCTGGAATAACATAAATAAAATCAGAATTCTTTACTCCATCCTGAGTATGCCAGGAGATATTGTGGTTCACTGTTACTGTCTTTCTCCCTTTTCAATGAGCTATGTGCTGTAGTAATTTTAGGGTGGATTTGCCTTATGCAGTTTTTAACCACCATAATACTGTCTGCTTGAGAACTTGCTTTCATATTTATTAGTTTTGCAATACAACACTATTCACCTGGCATAAGCCATTGCTTACAATGGATCTGGAGGAAGTAACTATTTTAAGGTGGTATTTCCAGAGAGAAAATGAAACTAAAATGACCAGAAGGATAAAGTAATGGAGAGATAAAGGAGTTTCTGTAGTGACAAGCAAAGGGCAAACCCTTAGTGGTAATGAAAATTATTAGATTGTGAAATAACCTTACAAGGCAAGTATCCTTATAGATGTTTAAAAAGAAGCCGACCAGGCCACACAGCTTAGAGGACTCTTTTATTGGAATTTAAGATAAATTGCTTGTTTACTTTGAAGATAATAACTTCAATTTAGCAAGTATCTAATATTTACTCATTGTCTAATACTTTGTAGAATACTTGGGAAATATGGAACGATATAATTATTAATACTATTATATTATGTTAAGATTTATAAGGTCCTTTCCACACAACCACCCTGTGAGGTAGCTAGCATTAGGATATTATATTAGGACACCATTGTGTCTAATTTATAGATGAAGAAGCAAAACTTAAAATATGTGACATATCCAGGATGAAACAACATACAGTCAGTGAAGTTCTGGAACCAAGACCTAATCTTACACCTCCCGACTCCCCATCAAGTAAACTTTCTGCTGTACCATGTTGCCTCATTTATATGTATCTACTTACTTTTCCCTTTTGAGCACTTATTTCCCTTTAAATTCCTCCCTTGCCCCCATGATTGAATGCTTCCTTGTAACAAGGAAAACCATTTAAATAAAGCCAGCAAAGTGATATCTGCAACATTCTACATCCATTAGTCACCAACTTGCCTCCTGAGAGGAGGGAGGAGTAGAGTGTTTCATTCAATTCCCAGGCCCAAGAATGTTCATCCAATTCATTAGTTAAACAGCTTTTTAGTGTTGTCATTTGCATTAGTGTAGTCATTTTTTTTTTTTTTGCTTTTTGGAGGGCAAGTGGGGTTAAGTGACTTGCCCAAAGTCACATGGCTAGTAAGTGTGTCAAGTGTCTGAGGCTGGATTTGAACTCAGGTCCTTCTGACTCCAGGGCCAATGCTCTGTTCACTGTGCCACCTAACTGCCCGTAGTGTAGTCATTTTTTATATTGTTCTCTTGGTTCTGCTTTCCTCACTCCATCACTTCATGGAAATCTTGTCATACTCCTCTTAATTCCTTCTATTCTTCATTGCTTATGGAACAGGAATATTCTGTAACATTAATACCCCATTTTCTTCAGCCATTTTTTACTCAATCAGCACTCATTTGTTTTCCAAGTTTTTTTCTACCAAAAAAATTTGTTATGAATACTTTGTTGTATATAGAACCCTACCTTTGGTCTTTGACCTCCTTCAGATATATGGCTAGTAGTGGGATGAATACGTTAAAGGCATACAAAGTTTTGTGGCTCTTCTCATATAGTTTCAGATTGTTCCCCAGGAACATGCCTGGGGAACAATGTCTCATATTTAAGAGCTTGCCCTACAAGTTTGCAGTCCTCCTTGGAAGACAAAGAATAGAGAAATGCTAATCAGTATTATTTCTACAAATGAGTGTTATAGACAGTACATTTTAAGGGAATTCAGAGAAAGGGGAGAACAGTGTGAGAGAAACCTTTTGTAGAAACGATCAAATTTTAATTAACTTGAAGGATAAGACTGTACGGTGTCACAGATATATTTTCAAAGCTGTGAAAATGTGGGTCCAATCTTCTAGCACATGTGATGGATATGTGATGAAAGGCAAATCACAAGTTTCTCAGTACTCTAGAAAAACACTCTAAGATGCCACACTATCTTGACAGAGGGACTTTCCTCTTTAGAGAGTTCCTTAAGTCAAGGAAATCATAGGTCTAGTTCCTATCCTACCCTATCCAGTCCTTCAAGGATGAAGGATGAACAGAATATCTATAGGCTTAGGGCCAGAGCAAAGGCATTCTAAGTTGAAAGAATAAAATGGATAAAGACTTGTAGTCAAAAATGAGCTTGGCATATATGAATGATGTTGAGAATGACTGGTTTCCCTGGAGCAGAGAGTTCATATTTAAGAAAGTAGGAAGTAAGTTTGGACAGGCAGAATGGGACCCGATTATAGAGGTCTTTAAATATTAAGCCTGGGGCTTTTTAGTCTTCCCAACTTGAGCCATTCCTGCCCTTCCAGTTTTCTTACTCTCCTCTATTCTCCTTTCACCCACTACAGTCTAGTTAACACAAATACTTGCTGTGACTCAGGCAGAACACTTCATTTCTTACTCTCTGCTTTTTGCCTTCTATGCCTAAAATGTCTCTATCCTCACGATTATCTTGTGACTTCTTTGACTTCATTCAAGACTCACCTCAAATATCACCTTCTATTGAAAACCTGCCCTGATCCATCTTCCCCCGAGGTTATTTTGTATCATCATTGCCTGAATCTTGGATAGACCTGTACTTGTCTCTTCAGTTAGGATGTGAGCTCTTTGAGGGCTTAGACAGTTGTTTGTCCTTGTTGTTTGTTTTTAATATTCCTGAGCACTCAATGCCAGGCATATACGAGAGGCTTTTTAGGTAACGGGAAAGAAAAGGAATAAGCATTCATATAGGTCCTATTTGGAACCAGTACTATGCTAAGTCATTTTACAAATATTACTTCATTCAATCCTCACAACAACCCTGTGAGGTAGATGCTCTGACTACCCCCCATTTTAAGCGAGGAAACTGAGGCAAACAGAGATTAAATGACTTATCCAGGGTCACCCAACCAGGAGATGTCTGAGGCTAGATCTGAACTCAGGTCTTCCTGACTCTCAGCCTGGCACTCTATCCAGCTGTTCGTGTACCTGCCCATGTAAATACTTGTTGACAGGCCAAATAAGTGATAAGATAAACGTAGTAGCATTTGAGGAAGATTAGTTTGGCATCAGTATGTAGCATGGTTTGGATGGGATGATAGACTATTTAGGAGGCTATGATTTAGGTTTCAATGATCCTGGCATGACGAGAGGGACAATCCCCTGAGATGATAGAAGATGTGCTTCAATTATCATTGCTGACAGACTAAGGTCTTTTATTACAATTTGTTATTTTTCCACTGACTTTTAGTGCTTTTCTTTATATTATTATAGTCATCATGTACATTTTGCTCTTAGTTCTGCCTCCTTCGCTATGCATCAGTTCACATATTATCACATTTTCTCACCATTGATATTTGAATTCCTATGGAAAATTTTGTTTATATCGCTCATTTCCATATTATTTTTTTCTTTTTAAATTTTTATTATCTTTTTTATCAACAGTTTTTAGTATCCTCCTTCCTCCAAGAAAGCCATCACATGTAACAAATAATATTTTTAAGGAAAATATAAAGAGGAAGAGAAAAATCAGCAAAAAATTTTGAATACCTCAAAAATCTCTGAAAATATATGCAGTGTATGTGTGTCACCTATAAGACAGCCCTCCCTCTCTTCAAAGGAGTGACTTTAGCTAGTATTTTTCTTATTAAAATGATATATAACTGGGGGAAAAATAAAATAGTATTAAAAAAGAAATGATAGCAATAAAGAGAGTCATGGGGGGTAGGGACCCATGTGAGGGCATGGTAGAGAGTATCTGGAGAGTCAAGGGTAGATTCCAGAGAGGCATGAAGACATGGCTGGCCTGAGTACTTTTTCTTAAGATGAGATTCTTAGAAGGACCAGACAATCAGAGGAAAAGGCTCCCAGGAGGGGCAAAATTTACTGCTTGTCTGACAAATCTAGAGAATTTCCAGGGTGAGGAAGAAGCCGTGGAACAGTAGAGAAAGTCTGGAGAGTAAGAAGTGGAGGCTGAAGAGGAATGAACATTGTGAGGTTGAAAGAGAAAAAAAAAACCTGTTACAAATAGGAAATTTGGAAAGGGAAATAGGGAAGATAATCTACATTCAGTTTTAGGATGTTGATTTTGTGGTGGCAGTAAGATATCCAGATGGACATATTTTGTAGATAGTTGGATGTGAAGGCCTGGAGCTCAAGAGACAGGTTTGGGCTAGAGATATAGATTCCAGTATTATAAGTGTAGAATTGATTGCTTTGACCATGGGCTGGGAATCTTTCCAGAAATATGTCCAATTATAAGAATGCATTCAGGCATCAAGGAATTTTTGAATAAAAAATTCTCTCTGTCTTTGTCTCTGTCTCCTTGTGTATATGTGTACACACAAATACAATATACATAGGATATATGTGTGTATAGTATATATATATATGTATATATACTGAATATGTGTATATGTACATACATACACATACTTATGTGGATAATAATAACCATAGCCTTTACTTTTTAGGGTTGTTTTGAGGCTCTTAAGACACATGTATGTGTGTATGTATGTATGTGTGTGTGTGTGTGTGTGTGTGTATGTGTGTGTGTGTAATGTCTTTAGAGCCTTATAACAACTCTATAAGGTAGAGGCTACAGTTATTGTTATCCATATTTATATACACTTGTATATGTCTAAAAAGAATATGAAATGTAAACAGTCCCTCATCTACTTCAAAGTCGTACTTCCATGCTAGCCCCCTACTGATATAGGATTCAAAAAGCGAAGTAAATACATAACAAAGCACATTTCTACCTTGAGGCAGAACTTTACCTTTAGAGTACAAGAACAACTCCATATGTTTGTTGTATTTCTAGAATTGCAGCCCCCAAACTCTGGCATTTTAGTAGCCAAACAGCATGAAACCAGTCTGTCAAGTCCACAAACTGATAGGTTGGACCCTAAGTTAGTTTATGGATAAACTTCAGGTAAAACAGTGGAAATGGCATGTTCCATTCTGTGCAGGGACACATTTGGTGGTTTTCTAAATAAAAAGAATCATACTTTGGCATTTCTAATAGTAATTGAGTTAGTGATATTATGACCTTAGGGACTTTAAAATATTTCATTTCTGAAAAAAAGAAACAATGTGAAAAAAAAAAAAAAGCAGTTCTGGCTTCTTTCCACTGACTTCAGACTGAGTCTCCACCTGGACCTAGAGAAATAGCTCTCTTTTCCATCATCTTGATTATATTATATTGTGTTATATTATTTTTTTCTACTACTTGGCCTGTTTTGAGGCTGCCAGCTGGGGGCCAATTACCGCCATTTGGAAGAGTACATTTTTTTATGTGAATACTTGTCCTCGGGACCTACATCGAGACTGCCATCTCATTTCACAAAATTCCTGTGTTTTTAATACCTCGTAATCTGGCACTGAGCACTCACCACAGCAGCATAACATATCAAATCCATTCCACTCATTCCCTGAACTCAATTTCTTCTGACCCATTTACATGCTATTTTTTTCTAAAGTTCAAGTGACAATACAAATTCAGAAACCTCAGAGGTTCTCCTTAGCTTCTCCTATATTTTAAATAAATCTTTAATCTATGAAGTTTATTTCCAAGTCCAGTTATAAAATAATTTAAACTTCTACTGCACCAAGCACTGTGTTAATCTACAGAAACACAAATATAAGGAGAAACAAGGTAGTCCTTGCCCTCAAGTAGCTTATATTCTAATGAGGGAAGATATTCTATAAAAGGAAGTTAAAAAGAAGGGGGGGGGGGGAAGCGGCTAGGTGGTGCAGTGAACACTGGTCCCGGAGTCAGGAGGACCCGAGTTCAATTCTGGCCTCAGACACTTAACACAAAAACTAGCTGTGTGACCTTGAGCAAGTCACTTAACCCCAATTGCCCTCCAAAAAAGCAAAAAGATAAAAAAGAAAGGGGGGAGGGGCATGGAGGAGAAGGTACCCATGTAAGGGCATGGTAGAGAATGTCTGGAAGACTCAAGGGTAGAGTCCAGAGAGGCATGAAGTTATGACTGGCCTGAATACTTTTTCTTAAGATGAAATTCTTAGAAGAACCAGACATTAAGAGGAAAAGACTCCCAGAGAACAAAATGAATTTATTGCTTGTGTGGAAAGTCTAAGGAATTTCCAGGGTGAGGAAGAAACTGTGGAACAGTAGGGAAAGTCTGGAGAGTAAGAAGTGGAGGCTGAAGAGGAATGAACATTGTGAGAATTCATGTATGTGGAAGGGAAGGATGAAGTTGCTGAAGTTCAAGCCCTTATTCCTATAGGAAGTATTCTTTATACCAAGCACCAACATACTCTTGAGGCTCATAGGCTCTATGTTTGTCCTGGTGCACCCTGTTACCAATTCCAGGAATGTCTTTTCTCTCTCTCTCTCTCTCTCTCTCTCTCTCTCTCTCTCTCTCTCTCTCTCTCTCTCTCTCTCTTCCTTCTCCTCCTTTCCTCCCTCTCACTCCCTTTTTACTTTCTTTCATTCCCCCTTTCTCCCTCTCTCTCTCCCTCCCTGTATTTTAATTGGGATGGGAACTCCCAGTAAAGAGGTCCTCTCTAGGAATATGAGTCAGCACCTGCTATGTAATTTATAGTCTTAAAAAGCAAGGGATCTTAAATTGGATTTAACTTTTTCTAGATATTTTAATGACTAAGTTTTCAATACATACTATACATGTATGTATACTATGTATATAACATAGGTTCCCTTTTTAAGTGTCTATATTTTATTTTATATCCCTAAAATGTTATTCTGAAAAGAGGTCTATAGGCTTTCAGCAGACTGCCAAAGGATTCAGGAAACAAAAAAAAGAGTAAGAAACCCCTGTCATAAAGAATGGCCTGGGACAGTAAGGGGTGAGTGACTTGTCCACAGTTGCAGAGAGCCGTTTTGGATCATGAATAGGACTTGTATTAAAATTTACCTGGCTTTGAGACTGGCTCTTTATCCAATGAGCCAAGCTGCTTCTTGACAAGATACTT
Organism: Gymnobelideus leadbeateri; assembly: GCA_011680675.1. NCBI lineage: Eukaryota > Metazoa > Chordata > Mammalia > Diprotodontia > Petauridae > Gymnobelideus > Gymnobelideus leadbeateri. The sequence continues at coordinate 140,450 of WOXC01003656.1, read as the reverse complement.
GATACTTGATAGATACTTCCAATACAATTACCCTTTTTCAAACTTACTTCCACAATACTCTACTCTGACTCTTTAATATTGTTCCAGCATAAAATATAAAAATATATATTCTTGCCATAATTGCTGGCTTCTTATTTTAAAACTGCCATTTTCTCCACTTCTATTTTACTCTTTATTCCCCCAGTGACTATTAGTAGTCTTTGAGGAATACATCCATATTAGTTCATAATTAGCCTCTTAGAATTGAAAGCATCTGCTTTCCCATTTTAGGACCTGTGTGGTGCCTCAAGGACACACATGTTTCCCCCTTTTTGTCTCTTTCTGCTTTCTAATCTACAGTATCCCAATCTAATGGCAGGTAGTTGTGAAATGATTAATGATTGCTGGAGATTGCATTTGGCTCTGAAAGAGAATTATTTGCCATACTTTTTGTTATTCAGGGGAAGCCACACAGGACTCTGGGCAGGTAGGTGGCAGTAGAGTGCCAGGCCTGAAGTCAGGAAGATTCATCTTGAGTTTAAATCTAGTCTCAGTCAACTACTAGCTGTGTGACCCTGGGCAAGTCACTTAATCCCATTTGCCTCAGTTCATCTGTAAAATGAGCTGGAGAAGGAAATAGCAAACCACTCCAGTATCTTTGCCAAGAAAACCCCAAGTTGGTCATGAAGATGTGGACACTACTGAACAACAAACAAAGCACAGGGTTTTAACTGTCTTGGCTCAGATGGGAATTTGTCCCAGAGTACAGGCTTGGGATGAAGAGGAGGTATTATATTTCCTCCCCTTCTTCAACACTTATACCCATGCTTTCAGCCCAGGAAATAGAAAGACCCAACATCAGTCCCCATCAACCCCATGGTCCTGTTACCCATTTCATACCTCTCCCTGGCCTACTTTGCTCTCAGACTCCTTTTGGCATTAAAGCTGGCTCTTTGAGGGACATGCAACTGACTCCTAGTGGGACTATACTTGAGATAAGACTATTCTTTGTGCCCTCATGTCTCAATCCACACTCACTGCCCCTTTCCCCCAATCTGAATTTGTTCCAAGTGCCTTTTGTTGCTTCTGAGAGTCTGAGGACATATCACTGACCTTCTGAGGCTAATGACATAAAAAGAAAACACCAGTAATTATTCTCCTAATCATGCCTCTGTCTTAATTCCAGAGATGCAGTATTGGCTGGCTGAATTAGAGTTGCTATTTTAAAAATGACTTTACCATTTTCAAAGCATTCCACACACAATACTATTAGTCAAGCTGGATAAATATTGTGAGGAAACTAAAAGATTAAATGATGTGCTCAAGACTGTGCTGCGGGAACTCATAGGGACTAGATTTGAACTCAGATCTTTTTTTTTTTTAAAGCAATTGGGGTTAAGTAACTCGCTCAAGGTTACACGGCCAGTCATTATTTGTATGTGGGTGCTCCCAGGTCATCCTGACTCCGGGGCTGGCGCTCTTATTCACTGTGCCACCCAGCTGCCCCTGAACTCAGATCTTTTAATCGCAAATCCCAAGTTGTTACCATAAGACCACACTGCCTCAAACTTAATTTACTTTTCTTCCTTCTCTCCCCTTCTCATTCCATTAATATTATCTTTTCATTACTAATAAGGTTGCTAATATTCTTGGGATGAATGAAACACCATTGTCATGTAGCATTCTTATCTCTGGCATAGCTTTTCTGTATCTCTCAACTCTCTCTTTGCTTTAATGGTACTGCTGTCAGTTGTCTTTGCCTTTGCCAACCCTTTTAATTTCACCTCTGCTTTGTGCCCAGGTGTGTGAGCTGAAATTTTACTGAGTAAACCAAAAAGTTATGTTCATTTGCTTTATTCAATAAGCCTTATGGGACATTCTCATGGTGATCCAATCTTATAGCCAACATGTTCATAATACACATGATGTCTTGCCTCTCTGCCTTTGCACTGTCTGTCCTCCATTCCTGGAATGTTCTTCCTCAGTTCACCAATCAGAATCCCTGGTTTCCTTCAAACTTCAGTTCCTGTTCCTCCTTCTCCCCTGCTAGTAGAGTGCTCGTCTCACCAATCTTCTTGGTTTTCATTTTATATACATATTATCTCCATTTTAAGTTATAAGTTCCTTGAAGGCAGGGATGGTTTTGATTTCTGCCTTTGCATTCTTAGTGTTTAGGATAGCTCCTGGCATATAGCTGGCACTTAATTGACTATAAGTTTACTTAGGTGAGGGATTATACTTTTTTTTTTCATTTTTGCAGCCCTAGTTCTCAGTCCTGTGCATTATTTATAGTAGGCATTTAATTTCTTTTGAATTGAATTGAGTTTTTAAACCTTATCTTCATAAAGATGATATGTGGTACTTATAGATATGGCTCAATTTAATAAACTGCCATGTATAGTATTTGCTATACTATATCTCTTCATCTGTTATCCAAAACATAAATAGTGCCTTTTCTTACTGATGGTGGTTATCTTTTCAACTTTAGAATTAGTTTAGAATCAAAGATATGACTGAAATCAAAAGGTTGTTTCAAGTATTATTTTGATTTTCCTGATTTCATATAGGACCTCATCTCTTTGGTGGGGTTAGTACACTCATTTCTGCCTCTGACTTATTTGAAGGCAATTTGTTATGGGTTGAATACTCTCCCTAATTTAAGCTCTGACCAAGGATCATGGGATGTTGAACTCAATATTAAAATCTTATTTTTACTCTATATCTTCAAATGATTTTTTAAAATAACAAAGCTAACTAAGTTGTGCAAAGGCAGAATGAAATACTCAGAACCAAGTTGGCATTGTTGTAATAGAGAGGCTGCCTCTTAGAGTGTATATGTGCTGGGGTGATTGATAAAGGTTTGGGGAGGAAGTTATGAACTCAGAGGCACTCTCATTCTTCAGTTATCAATCAAATGTGAACTTCAGTGTTTCTTTAGGAAGAGATGTTTCACAGTGCCCCAGTCTCAAGCTTTCAAGAGCTCATCATGCCTCAGTAGGGCTTGAAAAGATGATATTGCAGAAATAGACAGCTTTGACATAAACCTGCTGCTGAAGGCTGTCATGTGACCTCTAGAGAAAGTGTGTCAGATTTTTAAAAAGTAGACAGAGGAGTTTGAGATCAAGGGGAGGGCAGGAGAAAAGGGAACATTCTTCCTTCTTTGATATGTTTGTTCAGCAATTCATTGATATGCATAGATTTTTCATTTTCAGTCTTGATCTAAATAATTCTAATTAGGTTTTCATGCATCTCAATATCCTTTGTGGAAAAGAGCCTTCATTTCCTCCCATCTCTTTTCAATTTCACTGTTTTATTTTATTTTCCTTTAAGGGGAATTTCTTTTCCCATGCAATAAAATATCTTCTCTCCCAGGATAACATCTAACATCCCTCCCTAACTCATTCCTACACACCCAACCCTCCACATACAAACACATTTAGCCTCAAACACTCAGCTATTCTCTGAGGTGTGTATAGCTATTTCACTGGAAGTGTTTTAGTTTGAAAATTTGTGTGCTTCCTACTAACAAGAAACTTCTATCAATTAAAAAAAATCAGATTCAGCATGCTGGTGGGCAGGAGCAACTTTAGGCATAATTCAGAAGCCATCAAGCTTTGTACTTAACAAATCCCACCTCTTCCTTCAGCATCCTTTTACTTTCTTAATGATGCCTTTTTCCCTCTGCAAAAGTATACCCATATTAAACTCCCACACCATTATCAAAATATTCTTGGAAGGCATGAAGGTACTTTTAAAATTGTGATTTAAAAAAAAATGTGGTTGCTTATTGGGCTCCGAGTTAGGGAAGAGATAGGTTTGAATTCTTTTTCTGATACCTACTAGCCAAGTTTCCTTGGGCAAGTCACTAAATTGTTCAGTCTAAGTTTTTTCATCTGTAAAATAAGGATACCTCATAGAGTTGTTGTGAATTTTTTTTTTGGAGGGGGAAAGGCAGGGCAATTGTGGTTAAGTGACTTGCCCAAGGTCAAATGGCTAGTAAGTGTTAAGTGTCTGAGGCCAGATTTGAACTTTGGTCCTCCTGACTCCAGGCCCAGTGCTCTAGTCACTGTGCCACCTAGACACGCTGGTTGTGACTTTCTAAAGACATTATGCATATGAAATACTTTGTAACCTGTATAAAAGTCATCTGTTGGTATAGGTATCTCATGTATTTTGGAAATGGTCTTTTTTCTGCTATGCTATTCTCTTTCTAATATTGTCAGTCTGGTGCAGTTATTCTGATCTAGCACTTAGGTGCTTAATTAAATGTTTATTGATTGATTTATTAATAAAAGAAGAGTGATCAGAAAAGGATATTAACAATGCTGCCTGAGCAAGCCAAGTGAACCATATAGATTTGTGCATATATTACATATAAGCATATGTGAATTAGGTATAATTTTGTCAGCATAGGGAACTCTTGTCATAGGACAAATCTACAAATTAGTAGATAAATTATAGGGAGTTATCCAGATTAACATAGTCATTTAATTTTCAAATCTGGATTATCTAAGTCTGCCTGACTCCAAGGCCATCCCTCTGTGTTTTGTACTATATTGTTGTTCTTATATGCACCTATTCCATATGTACCTTTGCATTCCTGTTTTACATGCAGCTCTTGTGTCCTTTGCATTGTTCTGATCAGTGGAGATATAAGGACAAAAATGAAACAGTGTCTGACCTCAAGGAGGCTATATTATATATACAATTGCAAATATTTTAATATATGATGCTTCTACTTATATGCACACATACATAGCCATACATGTATCTACATATCCAAAATAAGTCCCAGATCTGAGATTTCAAAGGACTGCTCCCCAGTTAGGTGGTAGTGTTTATTTTTGCATCATTGGAATAATTAATTACATAGAAGATGGATTTTCAGAGGGTCATTAGAAACACTTTCTCAGTTGCATGAACCACATCATAGAGTGGAACTTCTGGAGTAAAAATATAGATTGTCCATTCTTTATTTGGGGAGAGAAAAGAGAATTAAGAAGTTTGTAGTGTTGGTTAGCAAAAAAAAAATGATCTCTGGGGGCGGCTAGGTGGCGCAGTGAGTAAGAGCTCTGGCCTCGGAGTTGGGATGACCCGAGATCAAATCCGACCTCAGAAAATGAGCACCCACACATAAATAATGACTGGCCGTGTAACCTTGAGCAAGTTACTTAACCCCAATTGCTTTAAAAAAAAAATGATCTCTGGCAAAAATATGGTCAGCTCTTCCAAAACTGTGCTTTAGCTTTTAAATGTTAGTTTGGTATCATAGCCACACAGCAAAACGACTCATTGAAATGATGAAATTAAAATGTTTATATTCTACACATGCATGCTCAAAAGAAAATCTCACTTCAATTATAACTGTTAAGAATGCAGAAGTAATTTTCCAAGTTAGTGTTTGGCTTTTCCGTGGAGACTGAAGGAAGCCGGTACAATGATGGTTCTTATTAATTCTCCTCTCTTAGTTATAAGAAAATAAAACCATTCCTTTGTGATGTAAATTTTTGGGCAATGTGGCAGGGAGGGACTTTGACTAAAAAATAGAAAAGCTAGAAAGAAAGAAAAAAGATATTCAGGAACAATAGCCATCATTTTATGTTTAGCACTTTTGAAATGTTTTCCATAAAGTAATTTTTTTAATTCTGATTCATTTTAATCAACACTTTTTATCCTCCCCCAGAAGAGATTTATGTTAATTAATTTTCTGACGTGATTATGATATTTCAGACTTCTCCTACCCCCCAAATTTTCTGAGGGATGTGCTGCTGGATGTTTTTTTTTCCCCTTGTTCTTGTGTTCTCTTGGAAGTTCTGATGTTAAGTATGGGTGTCAGACTGGAAAATTTCAGCAGCAGAAAAAGTTAAACAAGGCATAAAATTCACATTAGTAACATCCCATTAACCCATCAACCAGAAAGCTTTTGTTACATGATTTTCATCTTTTATGAAATTATTTTGGTGTCTTTTCTGATCCTTTCACCCATAGGATTAAACTGGGATGCAGATTTATTTATCATGCTAGAAGTGTTGAGGCTGTATTTAGTCTTATTCCTAAAAAATTCCACTGTCTTTGCAATTGAGTAAAATTATCTTAGTTTAATAATGATCATTCCTGATTAGTCTGTGGATAAAAATTTGAGAAGCACATTATTTAATTAAAGAAACTACTTAAACAGTTCTTTTCGAGCATTCATTTTGACATAATATTTGACATAATATTCCATAATATTCTATTATACATATTAATTTCATATATGCAATATGAGATTGTTCTTATTTTAAAGTTCCTATATGGTGGCTTCAGTGAGATATGCTGTTACTAGAGAAGCTGAGTTTTGATGGATCTCTTTAGCTTGGGAGTTCTGAACTCTCAGTTAAGTTGATTGGGTGTCCACACTAAATTTGTCATTAATATGGTGAGCACGGAGAGCAGTGGATCACCAGGTTGTCTAAGGAGTGGTGAATTGGCTTTCATCAGATGATGGAGCAGATTAAAGTTACAGTCTTGTGATCAGAAAACAGAAAGAAACAAACTGGACTATCAATCAAACCTGTTGGGTTAGTTTTCAACTTTTTCCAGGGATTGTTAACCTGAGGTAAATATTAAGTTTAATTTTCACAATTTTGATAGTTGCATTTCAATATAACTGAATTGCTTTATTTTACATATTTATAATGGTTATTCTGAAGAGAGGTCTCTAAGTTTCCCCAAATTCCTGAGGTTACACACACACACACACACACACACACACACACAAAAGATTAACCCCTGCTCTAATCAAATGATTTAGGACATAATTTAATTATTGAATTGACTTACCTTAAGTAGCACAAATATTAGAGATATTATGTCTGTTGAATACATCTTTTACTTTAAAATCAGTTTTTACTTACAAGGGGCCCTTAGAGGTCATCTGTGTCATCCCTTGCATACCATAACTGAGGAAATTAGGGTCCTAAGGGAGGAAATGACTTGTCTAAGGTCTCAGAGCTAGTTAGTTGTAGAGAGTTGGTCCCTGATAACTCTTCTTCACTGCACTCTGAGATTGAGACTTTTTCTTACCTTCTGTGTATCTTATATGTGGGTAGTTATTTGCATATTGTCTCCCTCCTTAGAATGTGAGCTTGTTGAAGTAAGGAATGTTTTTAACCTGTTTCTATTTCTCTCTCTGTCTCTGTTTCTATCTCTCTGTCTCTATTTCTCCCTTTCTCAACCCTTAGCATTTTGTCTTTTGTTTTCTTTCTCACTCCCTCTTTTTCCTCTCTTTCTCTGCTCTGGTCTCTCACACACACCCCTTACTCCCTCCTTCCACTCACTTCACTCTCTCTCACCCACCACTTCTCACCTCTCCTCATTACCAAATATACAACCCAATACATAGTAAACATTTAATCAAGGCTTGTCGCCTGGCTCACTAGTGGTCATTTTACTGGCTTTTCAAACAGGAAAGTTTACATTCTGAGCAGTTTTCACTGGGACCATCTCTGTGTAGGTTTTGAAATTCCTGCTTCAATGATTTTTTCCTTTTCATGTTCATTTCTCCTCCAAAGATCAATTACTATGATGGATTTTGAGATCCAGAAACAGGCTATGCCTTGCTCTAAATACATGTTATTGGTGAAATCTCAGTCATAATCACTTGTGAGCAAAGGGAAGGCTATTACTTTCAAACTCTTCAGAGCTTATTTCAATATTTCCTTTCAATATTTCTCAAGGAAGTTTTTCTCATGGAAATCTGTTTCCTTGCCTGTAAAATGAGGAGGTTCATAAAAAGATCCTTAAGGTCCTTGGAAGCTCTAAAAGTCTCTGCTTATGACTTGTAACTTTGACCTTAGTCACACAGTGCTTCGTTGCAAATGTAGTTTCTACTGGTAGGCATTAAGAAGTGCTAGAAAACCACAAGGATAAGCCAGACCTCCTCAGGGCCAGTTCTGTCTTAAGCAAAGCTGTCTTTACAGTATGAACATTCAAGCTGTTTTTTCCTACTCTGTCAACCTAGCCGTGCTAGCTATACCCTCTCCCACCCCTGTATGTCATACGTCAGGTGAACAGTCTTTTGTGATTATCAACTATTTATGGTTAAAAGGGAAAGAGGGATGGGTTTTTAGTCTGGAGAGATTTGCATTCATATTCCTGATGTAGTATTTACCTGTCTTAGCAAATTTACTTAACCTTTAAGCAAATTACTTAACCTTTCTTAAGCATAAGTTTCTTCATCTACAAAAGGTACATAGTAATTCTTCTACTGAGAAGCAATATGGTGATTGAAATCTGGCTCTGGAATTAGGAATACATATTCAAAGCTCCATGTGACACACAATGGTTGTGACAACTCTCTGAGTTACAAACATATTGCTGATAGGCAGTGGAGAAGCTTTTTTGGGGGGGCCCATATAGGGGGTTTCTCCTACCAGTGAAATGGCAGGTTTGGACCAAAACAACATACATATGTATACACATGTTGTGTGTGTGTGTATGTACAACATAATTATGCATCTACACATATATGTATGTGTGTATATAACCTGTACTATTTACATAGCAATTGGTTTTGAGGAAAGCTTTTTTTATACTTTAAAATACTGTAGTAATGGCAGTTGTATTATTACTTTCTTGCTCTGTTTTAACCTCTATATGTATAAAGATCTCTTGAAAAGGGGCAGTATGGATGACAGCCAGCTAAGTCAGGGTAAGTAGGAAAGGGACCATTTTTTTCTAGATCAGAGCTTTTTGATTCACTGTCAGAGAAAAGCAACATAACATGTCCAAAATATAGACAGCAAGGAGAAGAAAAGAGTAAGAGAGGTGCAGAAATGAGAAATGGGAAAATGAAGTCAAGTCACGTATCATATCACTGGTCAAAGCAGTAATCTTCATCCTTCACCCCAAGTCTTTCTCGTGCCCATGCTCATCCCTTTGCTCTTGCCATTCCCTTTAGCCCTTTGAATTTCCCTTTCTTCATTCATGGGTCTAATTCTTAGACTTGCTCTAATCTCTAGCCCATTGCTTTTATCCTTTCTGAAGTATTTTCAATACTTATGACCTAAAATGTGCTTTGTCTTCTCTGAATTGCATTCATCTGTTAGTCTATCCTATCCTGTATCATAATTATTCCTACTCTCAAAACTTAATCTCTATTTGTCCCCTAACCCCAGCTAGATCGTCATTTCTTAAGAGCGGTGTATTTCTTCTACCTCTCACCTTTCACTGTCAGTGACAAGGCACAACCACCACGTCACTGAAACTTATCCATGGCCATGCAACTTGAATATAACAGGAGCAAGAGTTGAAACTGTATCTTCCTGAATCTAGATCCAATGCTCTTTCCACTCTGTCAGGCTCTCTTAGCATAGAGAAGTGATTATTTCAGTAGTTTATTTAGTAGTTTAGTAGATTATTTAGTAGTTTAAGGGGTCAGCCTGGACATTCCCTTCATCTGTGCCAAAGCAGTCTTTCTATAACTCAGCAGCTAATATTTAACAATTGCTGTTGCAAAAAAGAAAAGAAATAATCATACTGGTGCCAACCTGATGATGAGCCTTTTGGAAGTTACTTGAGTTTTTGTGGTTGCTTTTTTAAGATAGTCAAATCACCAGACCCATACTATAAGTCTTTCCAGTTTGATATAACCTGGTAGAAATTATATCTCCACTGACATAAACTTGGGGAAGCCTTTGTCACCTCCATGCTATGATGAGGCCAGTATATCCTGAAAAGGATGTAATATGCTAGTGGATATGCATATATTTATGCTAGTAGAAATATAATCTTTACTAGGTTCTACCAAGCTGGAAAGACTTCTAATATGGATCTAGCAATGTACTATTTGACTATATTCAGAAAAAACAGATTAAATAAATTCTGAAAGAGTCATCATGATATTGACCATAGTATGATGGCTTTTTTTTTTTTTTTTTACCATGGCACCAGCTAAACGTTAGCTATGAAGTTACAGAAGGACTGCTGTAGATGTTGCTTACTGAATGAAGGAAGAAAGGAACAAAAGATACAGAATTCATTTTCTGAATACCATTATCTTAATCAAGTAACAGTCATTTATTAATCATTAACATAGCAGTGTGCTAGGCACAGTGCTAAACATTGGGGATTCAAAGGCAAAAGTGTTGTCATGGAATTTACATGCTAATGGGGAGAAAACATGAAAACATAAATGTATGCACATACATGCAAACTGAAAACAAGGTGGTTATATTATATTATAAATGGATTGGCCCTATTTTAAAAAAATAAACAAGTATAGTTTTATATCTGAAGTGGTTAAATGATTAGAAAATTTACTTCATCTCTTCCAACATTTTAAAGCTTTATTTTTTCCTAACTTGAATGTTCTCTTTAGCATAAAAAAGTAGGATTGTGCTGTCACTCTCTGGTGTTGTGGGTTGTCATTTTCACTTGAATAAAGATTTTGCCAAGTCTCCAGCCTTATTTCTTTTTGCTGTGCTGTAATTTGGGGCACTTCATATCTCCGGGCCTGTGCTAATTGGCATGAATCTTTCTTTTTAGAAGCTTCCATTATTAACCAGCCTTCAATCAGGCACTTATTACTTCCGCTAATATAATTTGTATGCAATTTTACCATGCTTCAAGATCGACAGAAGCTAATCATGTACTAACAAGGGAACAGGAGCAATAATTGATCGCATTTGCTTTGCCTCAGAGAGAACTGCAGAGATCCATCTTACAAGGCTGGCTTGATGCATTCACAGAAATGAAGGCAATGACTTATCATGACAAGTGTCATAGGTTTCAGCACAGATACCTAAGTGTAGACTGAAAGAAGATCCTTGGTTTCTTTTGAGATACCGATGGTGTTGGTATTTTGGGATGGGTAAAGCCCCTGTCAAAGTGAGATGCTTCCTACATTTCCCAATAAGATTGACTTTACCTTTGATATTTTTTCTCCTCAGAAGCCGGAGGAACCTAATTCTAAGACACTCCTCACTTTTTTTTTCCCAGTGGTTAATTATAATCCTTTTTCTTTATTAAGTTTCATTTTCTAGAGACAGCTTTAAAAGAAAGAGCAATTAGCAAAATGGCTTAAAGGCTAAAATGAGAACAAACCTCATTTTCCTCAGAGACACTGTCGTTTTCTTATTTATAGATATAATGCCTATTTTCAGAAATGGAGAAAGAAAGAAGGATAGTTTGATATTAAAATAATATCCTTCATGGTACTTTCTGCAAATGTTAACTCAACCAGAGCCCTATAGCTATTTTTGTGATGATTTTAAACACCCAGAATTTAGTTTCTTCTTGCTTTTTGTGTCATTTCTCAGTATGTGTTACAAAATTCTGTTTAGGGGTAATTGAAGTTTGGTTAACATTCTGATTCATTCAGTTTCTAGATAATAGAAGGTATTTGAGGAAAACATTTTAACAATGTTTTAATCATAGAAAGGGGAAGGAATGATGGCAATTATTGGTCTATTATTAGACCTAATAATACTATGGGTTCCATTCTAGAATGGACAGGCATACTTTCTATCCAAGGCAAGCCCTAGGAAAAGAAGAAAGGAAGGAAGGGAGGGAGGGAAGAAGGAAATAAACATTTATAAAGTACTACCTATATGCCATTCACTGTGCTAAGCGCCTTAAAAGTATCTCATTTGGTACTCACAGTAACCCTAGGAGGTAGGTGCTGTTATTGTCCCAATTTTACAAATGAGGAAACCGAGACCAACAGAGATTAAGTGATTTGCCCATAGTCAGAAAGAGAATAAATGTCTGATGCCAAATTTGAACTCAAGTCTTCCTGACTCCAGGTCCAGGATTCTATTCACCACCACCACTTAGCTGCCTCATAAAAGAGGTAAAGTTGTTCTTCAAAACTTTTCATTCTCTGAATTTAATATCCTTCTCCCTTTAAGTATGTTCTGTCCCCTAAAATCATTCTCCTACTTGGCAACTGCAGTGCCTTACTTGAAAATGAGGCTTTCATATTTTGTAACCTCTTTTCTCTCATCAAAACTTACCTGTTCATTGTCACAATCTTTCAGGATTCTTTTCTCTGTTTGCTAAAGTGAATGTAGTCTAATTATATAAATTAAACTAGATTAAAGATGTTAGTGGATATTAGTATGTGAATGTGTTAGTACTTTTGAGTAACATAATTGCATTTTAAAGGGGGCTTTCTAAATACAATGCATTCACCCAAAGAGACAACATTGATGGTGAGAAATTAATGTCAGTGTGGTATGGGGAACCATGTTGAACTTAGGTGAGCCTTTCACACAAACAAAATTTTGGGAGCTAGAAGAAACCTCAGCCTATGCCTGAAAAAGATCTGTGGTCTTTTACAGGTACATAGAATTAGGCCTGTGCTTAAAGACCTTGAGTAAGAGGGCTTTCTGAGGCAGTCCTTTAAACTTAATAACATTTGTTGGGAAGCATTTTTTCCCTTATGTTTTCCTTTTAGTTTTGCCTTTGGGGTCAAGCAAAACAAGTATGCCTCTTCTTCCACAGGTGAACCCTTTGTGTCCTTGAAAACTGCTATCATTTCTCCCTGAGATGGATTTTTTTTTCTGTTGCTAAACCTCCAAAATTTTTTCAACTGATTTTCATACAGGATGAACTCAAGATCCTTGATGATCTCAGTTTTGCTCCCCTGGGCCCTTTCTAACTTATCAACCTAATTTCTAAAATGTGTTAATCAAATCTGAACAAAATATTCTAGATGTGAGTTAAATAGGGCAAAGCACTATTGAGACTGTATGCTTCCTCATATTGGACATTATGCCTGTCTAAATGCAACATAAGATTGGATTGACTTTTTTTTTGTCGTCCATCCATCCATAGTATGCTTGACTTATCAAGCTTATGGTCCACAAAATGCCTCAGCTATTTTTTTTAGATGAATTGCAGTCTAGACATGATTTGTCTATCTTGTAGCCAGTGAAACAGATTTTTAAAAAATCATTGGACATTATATTTATCCCTATTTAATATTTCATCTAATTAGAATCAGCCTTCTTTTCTAGGGCTTTGTATCCTGATTCTGTCATTCACTGTGGCAACTTTACCTCCTAGCTTTGTGTCATATGTCCGTTTGATAAGCATGCCTCTGCCTTTAGCATGGATTCCTTGGGTTCTCCTCTGGAACCCTCTTCTAGACCACACTTCTTGATCTGCTTTACTGGCCAGGAAGGGCTAGTAGCAAGTACAGACAAGATGAGTGGCAAACTTGAATGACTCTGATGCCTATTATCCCTAAAGTGCTCAGATAAAATAAATGGACTTGATTTCTACTTGTTAGTATTTCAGGCATTTATGTCCTTTATGGAATCCCTCACTGGGACTCAGAGGATGCAGTAGTTGTATTGGGGTCCAGCGCAATGCCCAAAGTCTTCCCACATATGAGGAAATAGAGAATTTTCAGCCTGAAAGTTCCAAATCTAAAAAGGCTGTGGCAGAATCACAATATTACCAAGTGAAGTTGTTGGCCTAGGGTATATTTATTGGAACCAAAAGGGCTAACCCATAGCAATGTCTGAAATAGAAGCCAAAGTCAATAACTTGGGCAGACAATCATAGATATGAGTGGGCCAGAGGAAACAGCAGTGTCTAAAGGGGCATTCACATTGAAAGTAGGAGTACAACCAAATGAAGGGAGGAATTAATGGTAGCTGAGGGTCTAGATTCAGAAATCAAGGCTTTAGTACTAAGTGAGCAAGAGAGTATGGAACTAGGTAAAACCACCAATTCAATGCATTCCTCGTTTTCCAAAAAAAGTGCATTTTTAAGCCTATTTGGGATCTAAATCCTACTCTCCAGCTTTAGCTCTCCCTTGCTACCAAACTCCTGCTTCTGTTTCTACCTTTTTCATCTTCTGTGGTATCTGAGGGCTCTACATGGAAATAGAACCACTCTGGAAAATGGAGATTGTAATTTCTCTCTTTGCTTTACCTAACTACATCAAAGACTTTAATTGAAATTCTGCTTTAGATATTTGCCAGCTGTGTGACTCTAGACAAGTCATTCAGTCTCTGCTTCCTTGTCTGTAAAATAAGTTAATGCTTGTAAATGACTTCATAAGGCTGCAGTAAGATTGCAAGACTGGACTGGGGAGAGGTAAGTGAGTAAAGACTGGACAAATAATGAAACCCTTTCAGTGAGTCAACTAGGTGATACAGTTGACTCAATTTGGAGTCAGGAAGAGATTAATTCCAATCCTGCTTAGAAACTTATTAGTCATATAATTCTTTTTAACTACTTTCTAACTTTTCTAACTAATTTTCTTCATATGAAAATGGTGATAATAATAGCACCTTCTTCACAGGATTATTGGGAGGAACAAACAGATAATATGTGTAAAGCCCTTTGAAAAGATTATATAAATTCTGCTTATTATTTTTAATTATTCTTACTGTCAAGAAAAATAGTCAATCCAGGAAGAGAGGTTGTTTCAAGGGGAAGGGTAGTTAGGTATGTTTTAGATACTGTAAATTTGAAATGCCTAGGAGATACATAGGAGGAGATTTTCAGTAGGCAACTAGAGAGAAGTAATTGTTGTTCTGGGAAGAAATGAGGTAGAGACGTATATACAGCCTCTTCATGGAGTTCATTATTCACACTAATCGGGTTCTAGATGTGGATTTGGGAAGCATCTGGATAAAAAATTATAGATGAATTCATGGGAACTTATGGGATCACCAAAAAAAAAAAAAGGAAGTCTAGAACAGCGAGAAGAAAGGACACAAGAAAGTGCTCTGGGGTATACACATCTATGAGCACAGAACTGCAGATTCCAAAGGTTTAAGAAGTACCCAGGGGGGGCGGAGCCAAGATGGCAGAGTAGAAACAGCGCTTCCAAGGCACTCTCCCCACAGATTACCTCCAAACTATGTAAAAGGGGACTCTGAACAACTTCTGGAGCCCCAGTACCCACAGAACGACACAGAGAAACTAACCTCCTGCTGAGGACAGCCCAGCAGCCCTGCAGGAAGGACCAGCACAGCACTCTGGGAGCCGGCAGCGCGCAGTGTGCTGGGGAGCCAAGCACAGGTCCCCCTGAGTTGTGCTTTTAGCCCCAGGGCAGCCAGACCAGCAGCTGGCTGGAGGCTGTGGCGATTCCAGAATTATCAACTCAGATATGCCTAGGACAAAGTGAGAAGTTACTGCCCTATGGACTTTGGGACCAGTATTTGGGGAACGCATTAGCTTCCTCCCCTGGGGGCTAGAAGCCACTGAGGAGACACGCCATTTTGTAGTTTTCAGAGGTAGCTCCAGCTCCTGGCCTGCGAACTGTAGGGAGATCCAGCGATCAGTCTTGGGGGGTAATCGCTCTTGCTTTAACCTCCCTGGATCTGCATTGTGATCTGGGGTGGAGGTCGTGGGTGGATTTCCAGCTTGCCAGAAATGGAAGTTGTCCCCCCACACGTTCAGGACGAAAGTTCACCTGTCTGGCGGCCCAGCCATACTGTGGCAACAAGCCCAAAAGTCAAGTAATTAAGTGACAACATGCCAAGGCAAAGGAAACAAATTAAATAGAAAAATTCAGCCTTAGACTCCTATTTTGGGGGCAAAGAGGATCGAAGCATAGAAAAAGGGGAGGACTGTGAGGTCAGAAATCCTGCTCCAAAAGCCCCAAAGGAAAATATGAGCAGGTTACAGGCCACAGAGGACATTAAGAAGGACTTTAAAAATCAAATAAGAGAAGTGGAGGAAAAATTGGGAAGAGAAATGAAAAGGATGCAGGAAAAGTATGAAATGAGGGTCAACAGTCTGACTGAGGAAGACAACACCTTAAAAAATAGACTAACTCAAATGGCAAAGGAGGCCCAAAAGGGCAATGAGGAGAAGAATGCCTTATAAAGCTGAATTTGCCATATGGAAAAAGAATTTCAAAAGTTCACTGAGGATATTCATTCCTTCAGAGTTAGACTGGAGCAAATGGAAGCTAATGACTTTATGAGAAATCAAGATGCTGTTAAGCAGATCCAAACAAACTAAAGATTAGAAGGCAATGTGAAATATCTCATGAGAAAAACCACTGACCTGGAAAATAGATCCAAGAGAGACAATTTAAAAATTATTGGAGTACCTGAAAGCCATGATCAAAGAAAGAACCTAGAAATCACCCTGCAAGAAATTCTCAAGGAAAATTGCCCTGATGTTTAAGATCCAGAGTGCAAAATAGAGGTTGAAAGAATCCACCAATCACCTCCTGAAAAAGATCCCCAAAAGAAAACTCCTAGGAATATTATAGCCAGGTTCCAGAATCCCCAGATCAAGGAGAAAATACTCCAAGCAGCCAGGAAGAAACAATTTCAATATTGTGGAAACACAATCAGAATAGCCCAGGACCTGGCAGCTTCTACACTGAGGGATAGAAGGGCATGGAATATGATATTCCAGAGGGCAAAAGAGCTGGGAATGAACCCAAGGGTCACCTACCCAGCAAAACTGAGTATTTTGTTTCAGGGGAAAATATGGTCATTCAGTGGAATAGAGGACTTTCAAGCATTCTTGAGGAAAAAACCAGAGTTGAATAGAGAATTTGACATCCAGACACAAGAAGCAAGAGATACCTGAGAAGGTAATCAGGGAAAAGAAATCAAAAGGAACTTATCAAAGTTGAGCTATTTACATTCCTATGTGGAAAAACAATAACTATGACTGATGAAACCTTTTTCAGTATGAAAATAATGGAAGAAGGGTGTATGGCTATATGAATACATATGTGAATGTGTGTACCTATGTTTACAGTTATATATGGATAGAGGGCATAGGTTGAATTTGTTGGGAAGGGAGGATACTCAAGGGGTGAAATTATGAGAGAGGAAAGTAGCAAGAGGAGATGGGGAGAGACAGGGTAGGGTAAACTATCTCATGTAGAAGAAGCAAGGGGAAGTGGCTGCATGGGAGGGGAAGAATAGGAAGACAAAAAGGCAAAACCACATTCACATTGAATTTGGTTCAGGGAGAAAATGACATACATACTAAATGGGATATCTCAACCTGCAACAGAATAGGGGGTAGAGGGGTGAGAGGGGGGATGATAGATGGGAGGGCATTCTTTGGGGGAGGGGAGGTTGGAAGTACCCACTATAGAAGAGGGACAGGATCAAGTAGGGAATGGACCAGGTGGGGGGTGGGATGGGTGGGAGGGAATTATAAGCAGCCTTGTACAATATATCTACTATGGTAAAGTTTTGCATAGCTAGACATGTACAACATATACTGAATTACTTATCTTCCCAGAGGGAATGGGTGACAAAGGAGGAAGGGAATGCATCTGAAATTTGAGGTCTTAAAATTAAATGTTTCAAATATAAAAAAAATAAGACCAGCTCAAAGTTCTATTTATTAGTTTGATGCTTTCATTCTTTCAATTTTATTAATCTCTTGGTTTTATTGATTTTTGAATTTTGATTTTTAGAATTTCTATTTTGGTGGTTAATTGGCAACTTTCAATTTGTTCTTTTTGTATTTTTTTTGGTTGTATGCCCAATTCATTGATTGCTTTTTCCTCTCTTTTACTGATGTGAGTTTTTAGATATATAAAATTTCCCCTAAGTAAAAAAAAAAAAAGTACCCAGGAGAAGCACTGATAATAGACAGCTCTTCCTAGGCATTTGATGGACTATGAAAGGAAAGAGAGACCCACCAGATGACAATTTGAAGAGCTGGTAGAGTCAGGAGAAAGCATTTTTAAAGGGGAGATCCAATCAGATTTTCAGGGAGCAAAGAAGGTGTACAACTGTGGGCAAGTCACTAACTCTCAATCTCAATTCCTTCATCTGTGGAATGGAGATAACATCACCTAATTCACATGTTCTCACAGTTAAAAATAAAATAATGTATAAGAAGTCCTTTGCAAAACTCAAACTGATCTAAAAATGTTAACTATTGATATTATACAGCCTTGCCTATCTAGGCTTTTATTTCTGGCACAAATTGAGGATTCTTTGATGAGATTGAACTGTCTTATTGTTGTTATTCCCATGAGATTAAATCAAGTTCTGATTAGATTCTGTCAGGTGTGTGTGTGTGTGTGTGTGTGTGTGTGTGTGTGTGTGTGTGTGTGTATTTATCTGACAAGGCAGCATAGGCATTTGAAAGAGTCTACAGCTTTTGTTTTTTATGCCTTTCTTGGGCTCATCCTCATGCCTGCCTCACCCCCATTCTGCTGAAATGGCTCCCCAGTTTTCAATAATCCTTATATTTGAAGAAGAAACTAAAATAGATATGTCTCTTTACCAAAACTTGTATATCAAAGTAAAATTAGAGCTTTTAAGTTCCTAGCTCTTTATCCTGATGTCATATGTCACCTCTTTGCTTCCTAAAAGACAGCCAGGCAGGAAAGCAACGTATTCTCTTTGGTTTCTTACTCTGAAGTCCACTGCTAAGAGTTGCCAGAAACTTCAAAAGGTTGTTTTGCGGTTGTTGGGTTTTGTTGTTGTTGTTGATTGAAGATTTATTTATTTATTTGGTCTCCTAATTAAGGAAGAGACTGGGCAGCTAAACCTCTGAAGGTTTCGCCAGCCTTCTCAAAGCTAAGTCTTTCAAGAAAGTGAATTTCCACTAAACAGAATCTTGAGGTTCTAAACACATTTTAATACCAAGAAGAATGGCTAGGTATTAAAAGAGGGCTTTGGCTGTTTTAGGTAGATAAGCTTTCCGTGTGTATCTTCTGAATTCTGGATTCTGACTGGAAAGGCAAGCACAAACCTCAGCCACTCTGGGGAATCTGTGCACTGAATGATGCTCTGTTTATTTGTTGCTTTTGAAATATTCATTTTAAATGTAGCCCTTGTTGAATTCTCCTAATTAGTATCCAAATCTCAAAATAGAGGGAAAAGGAGTTGGGCCTGCATTCTTTTATTCTAGCCCATTCTCTAATGATTTTTAGCCCTAACAGTGTGCTGTCTTCTATCACACACTCGTGTGCACACCACAGCCTGAATGATTTTTCAGCCCTGGCTTACAAGTAATTGGTATTGATTTTGCAGGTTACTCTTAATGTGTTTAGCCCTTTACCAAAAAAAAAGTTGAAAACCTCTCTTCTCACTTCTCTAGAAGGAAAATTATTTCTAGTTTCAGAGCTTCCTCCATCTTTTTTTGGCTCCACATGGGGGATCAAAGTTAAATAAGGTAAGCATCTTCTCATTCTCCAAATGAGAAAATTAAAGCCCAGCGAATATAGATTACCTCCTAATGTCACACAGCTAATGGTAGAGCCCATACTTGATTCTAGGTCTTTCAGTTCCCAGTCCCACACTCTTTCTTTTTTTTAGTTTTTATTTATTTAATTTTAATTTATGCAACAAACAAGTATTTCCAAAACACAGTATAATAAGTAAAGATCAAAACATAATCTGTTATGTACAACTTGCTATTCCTTTTAAATATATAATAAAATTAACATGTAAATTTCTTATTTTTCTTTTTTCCTTCCCCCAGTCATAGAGATGGCTATCATTAGACGTGTGTGAGTATGTGTGTGTATGAGAGAGAGAGAGAGTAAAGTCACTCTATACATACTTCTATTTATCCATTCTTTCTCTGTATGCAGACAGTGTCATCCTTTATAGTTAATTTGGGCATTTATAATAGTCAAAATGACTTATTCACTCAAAGTTGTTCTTAATATACTTAAAGTACTATAAGGTAAGCAAAATGACATCTTCACTGTCAGTAGTATAATAAAGGTATAGATTCTGAAGCCCAAATTATTCCAACCCAAAGCACTGATAAATTACATGTAATGGCTATTGGTTCATGCTGCATATTCTGGGGAAATAAAGAAGACTGACATCTCTTCAGAAATGACCAAGGATGAGATAGAGGGAAACCTCCCTATTAGATCAACACCCTCAACCAGCTTGGACGTTATGTTTGCAGTTTTCAGTCTTTTTTTTTCCAGTTTTGTCTGATTCTTTGTGACCCCACTTGGGATTTTCTTGGGAAACATACTAGAGTGGTTTGCCATTTGACTTCTCCAGCTCATTTTATGGATGAGGAAACTGAGACAAACAGGGCTAAGTGACTTTCTCAGGGTCATACAGCTAAAAAGTATCTGAAGCCAGGTTTGAATTCAGGATGATAAGACTTCCTGACTCCAAGTCTATCACCCTCTCTCCACTGGGCTGCCTAGCCTCCTATCTCACTGATACTTTCCAGTTATAGAAAAACCAGAAAAACATCATAGGCCATAACCGAACACATTGCTGGAAGCATTCATTATCTTATGTTTTCAAAGGCATGCATGTTTCATTTCCATGAAATTCCCTCATTTAGAAATCTGACTACAAAAATCTAGCCCTATAAAACCTTCCATGAAAAGCTGGCATATTATCAAGAGCATCAGAAAGTACTATTGTGCTAGGAGTCAGAAAAACATTGGTTCAAATCCCACCTCTTACATTTCCTAGGTGTGTGACCATGGACAAATCACTTAATGGAACCTAGTAGTTTGACCTATCTAAGTCTCAGAATGGACATCATGATACCCACAGTCTCTGCCTCACAAGAGACTGTCATGAAATTCAGATAAGATGATATAAGCCAAGTGCTTTACATACCTTTAAGAACTCAGTTACCTCTACTCCGCCCTCCACCACTACCACTACTGCTATGTGAGACTACTGCTATATATATTACTGCTATTTTCCTATATTCTGAAGTAATTTCCAGTGAGAAAGAAGGCAAGCAGAAAGAGGAAAAATTGCTTAAAATGATTAGCATCAGAGTGGGGATTACAAGGGAAAAAGGCAATAAATATATGCCTGGCACTGGCACTGTTCAATGACCTTGCCACAAATAATCGCAAGGAGAGACACTGATTGAAAATAGCCCAGTATCTTTCTCAGTGTGAGATATTCACTTAATAATAAAATCTAATCAAAGGTGGTATTATGATTTAGCAATTACTTTTCCTCTCATTATTTGAAACTCCACATCTTTCTCATCATCCCAGTCTTCCTGATTAAAAATTGAGACAAGTAACTAGCAATAGATGCACATTTGTCTCTTTATACCTATGTGGTTCCATAGATCTCTTCAATGGCTTCATTTGGTCAGAAAACTTCAAACAAGATTTATTAAGTATCTGCTATGTACTAGATGCTGTGCTAAGTGCTGGAAATATTATCTGGGGTCACATTTGAATTCAGATCTTCCTGTCTTCAAGCCTAGCACTCTATTCCCCTGTACCACCTAGCTGAAACAGAAGATATTTTGTAATAGGATTTTATCCAGTCTGATTGGGCAGTTATGGGTTCTGTGTCTGGCAGTGGAGTTAATGCCTGTTAGATGAGGGAGTGCCAGAAGCCAGGGTGATTATAGGACCAAAGAGATCTAGAAGATATCTCACTTACAAGCTGTGATTTCCAGTTCTCTCATCTCAGGCATTAAGAAACTTAAATGAGGCCCATTGAGGTCAGATGACTTGCCCAAAGTCACACAGATAATAGCAACTAAGCCAGAGTTTGGATCAAGGCCTGTTGGCTTCACATCTAATGATCTTTCATGTGTAACATAAAAGGAGGGAAATTACTCAAAGATGAATGATTAATCTTCACCTTTTGAAAGATTTTTCTGATAATTAGGGTTAATGCTAGATTAAATAATCAAGGTTTATAGCAAATACACACATATACACATACACATCTATTTCAGTATACAGATCATTTGCTACATACCTTGGTTATTTATTCCAACATTTAGCCTTAATAATATATATATACATACATGAATACATATGGCTGGTCCTTAGGAAGAACCAAAAATATAAAATTATGCATCTATGTATTTGTGTGTCTCTGTGTGTGAATACAGACTCATATATATACATATACATATATATATATATATATATATATATATATACACATGCATATGTATATGTGAGCATCTTCATTCTTTGTGCTTCCTAAAGAGCAGTGTTATACCTGGAGATTTCAGACAGCTTCGGTGATTATGATTTACAATTTGGTATAATACCAGAATTTTCTCTACTATATAATTACAGGGTAAATGGGAAGCTTTTTCTCACACTGATCTTGGCACTTCAGTTATCATCAAGAAATCCTTTACAACTTCAAATTTAACAGGGATCTAAGCAGATCCAACTAACATTTGATTCTGAACTCCAGCCTTAACCCATTGGATCTCCTTCTCCTATAAGAGTCTCAGAATTGAATCTGATGATTCAATAAGCACTATTTTAAAGACAGACAAAAACTCTAGGGTTTGTTTCTAATGTTTAATCAGAGGAATCTCTGATACCTTAAAACTAGTACGCTGACAGATATAGAGAACAGGCTTTCTCAACAGATGGAAAGCCCCAAGGGTGAATGAAAACTGCTTGGAAAACTTTATGAAGTAAATATGTGAAGCAAATACATTTGTAATACCCATATGGCTAATAATTTATCATACTGACAAGAACTCCCATCATAGGAAAGATTTATTAATACAGTGGGTTTTTTTCCCCTGACTTATTCTTATTGTCCTATGTAGAACTGATAAAAAATACATTTAATTAGATGTGTCTTGGAAGTAAAAAATTAGACTCAAGTCTGTCCTTTACACTAAGTCCAACAACTATTCACTATTGGCATAAGAAGAAAAAATGTCACACATAATTTCTTTCCTCCTTTCCCCTGATAAGTATAAATGAATTGGCTGGCAAATTACACAAGCATTTTGAACTTAAAAGAAGGCTAATTGCTTTTATTCGCTTCAGTGTAAAAGAGAGAGAGGGAGAGGAAGAGGGAATTTGTAAAGTGGTTCAGTGTCAGGTCAGAGACTATCTTTTGCCTCTTTTTGTATCCCCAGCACTCTGCATTATGTATAGTCACCTAATAAATGTTTATTGATTGATCATTTTTGTGCTGATTTTTCTTTGCTTTCTAAGTGTCAGGCTTAGAATTTAAGTACTTCCTATCAAGAGAAGGAAGGACCAAGCTATAGCCTTAGGGTAACAGTGTTTGCCAGCCTGTTCAGAGGTGAGAGAGAACTCCCAAGAAGGTCATGGAGGTGGCAAGTTCACTGTGTTAAGGTACATTTCTCACTTCCTACCATATTTAGAAAGGCTCTAGAAGAACACCAGTGATTCAGGAGGTACTTGGTCTTGTCTCTTGCTACTATCTCTTTCTCCTGCCCTAAGCCATGTATTTCATTGCTTATACAAAGTCTGAGGGACATTTGCCTTTCTGTATTATACAAATTAGGTGTCTCCATGTACTAGGGAAAACAACTTTTCAGCACTTTCCTAAGCCCCTGTTAGTAACAGGGCTGGAGGAAGGGAGGTTATCATTGACCTGCAGGGATCACTTAGAAATCAAGGCAGTCTCTGGGCTATGAAGTACATCTGTTCTTGCAAATCCTTGGGGTTGCAATTAAGCAGTATGTCTAAGCAGAGAAGGAAAAAAGAGAAAGAGAGAGAGAGAGAGAGATTATTTCTGGTATTTTTTTGAAACTGACTCTCTACTTCAGTTATTTTACTATGAGTTAGTACATAGGGAGAGAGAAAGGGGAGGAATTTTTTCTCCCTCTAACTCACCATGGCAGTAGAAGTGTAAAGTCCACAGATAGATACCTTCCCTTCATATGTGATTACATGCTCCACTCTAATATTGCCCCCTTCTTCTCCCCATAAAGAAAGCATGCAATTCAGTAATTCTCACTTATATCCCTTTGGCTATGTATATCTTGTATATATCCTTGCCAGCATTTGCTAGTTGCTCAGAGGTCCCAGAATGCATGACAATATGAGGTAGGTAATCAGTCATTGTTGGTCTAAGTGCAGTGCATTGGGATCAGCCATTGAAACTTGTCAGATATAACCTTATCAAGGCTGTTACCTTCAGTCAGTCAGTCAATTAACAAGGATTTATTAGGGATTTACTAAGTACCAAGCACTATGCTAAACACTAGTGATAGAAAAAAAAAATTATCTTTGTAGATGTCAAGGGCTTTGGGAACCCTTTATACAATGTTTTTTGTATCCACACACACACATACACACACACACACACACACACACACACACACACATAGTCTAATGCAACCTACACTGAAGACTTTTTAAAAAATATCTAGTCTACTAATTATCTAAATAGATAGTCATAATATCATAGGATTTAGAAGTGAGACCTTAAAAGTCATGAAATTCAACTCCATCACTTTATAATTGAGACTACTAAAGTCCTGAGATGTTGACATACTCAAGATTATTTGGATATCATTTGTCAGTCAGAATTTGAACTCATGTCTTCTGACTCCAAATATGAAGGTGTTTTACTCTGAGATTATTCCAGACCCTAGATGAGAAGTGAATTCATTTATCCCAAGGAATAAGATATCTTTTATTGAAATAATTTACCAAGAAAAATATATTATTTTATCATTATTAGTGGTTCTATGTTATCTTCAGGAAGAAATATTTATTCCTATGATCACTATTCATAATATGGTCTTTTCTACATTTCCAGTGTTCTTATCCTTTCCTCCCACCTGCTATATTTCATCTCCTCCCTCCATCTTCCCTCTTTGTGTCTTTGCACTGACTATTCAGCAGTTCTGGAGTCCTTTGCTTCCTCACCTCCACCTCTGCAGTTTTCCCTAGCATTCCTCAGGCTTCAGCTCCCTCAGGAGGCTGTTCCCTTTTGCCCTTACCCCCACCCCCACCCCACCCCTGTACTTGTGCCTTACCAATAAAAGCGATACAAGGGCATTCTCCAGGTCCCTCTGAAGAACTTTAGGACTGATTTATGACATGGGAGATGCTGGCAAAGGACCACTCAGCATAGTGTAACAGCATCAAAGAAGTCTCTGTGGTCTATGGGCAGAGCAGAATTGAAGTAGATCTTAAGCAATGCAAAATGCATGAATTTAGAGAATCCACCCCAAATATTCGCATGGATTTTGTGCCAAAATGAGTATTCCAAGCTCATGTTGGTCTAATCTGTCATAGTCAGACACAATTTAATTTGACTCTAGTGATGTCATTTTGGTCCTTTTTGAGAACCTAATTTTTTATATATTGCTACCCCTTAATAAGGGAACTCCTTAAGGGCAAGAGATATTTTTACCTTTTTTTTATACCCAGAACAGCCCAGCCTGGCACATATAAAACACTTAATAAGTACTTTTTGATGAATTTATTGATTATATTTCACATACATAGTATATAGTACTTTATGGTTTATTAAATATTCTCAAAATTACTATACAATATAAATAACATATTATTATCCCCATTTTTCAGATGAAGAAACTGAGACTGAAGTCCGTTTGAGTTTGTTCATAGTTACACAGCCAGTGAGTATCAGAGGCAGAATTTGAATCCAGGTATCTTGACTCAAAGGCCAGTTATCTCTTGAAGAATAATAAATATCAACAAAGATACACACACATTAAATAGGCACACAATTACATGGTAGACAAATATAGTTAGTTGTCTGAGATTTGATAAATACCTTCTCGGGTACTTACTGTGAAATTTGCTACATAATATTGTAGTTTTTAAAATACTGTTTTTTAATGTGATTTCAGCATGCTCTGATTTTATAGTGTGACTATCAACTTCATAATCGAGTTGCCAAGTTTCTATTTGTGCACTGAACACCTACAATGGCTTTGCCATGTCTCAATGACTGAAGCAGTTATGTTTCTTAAGGCTTCTTCATGCCATTGACAGAAGAATGGAGGTTTTTCAGGTGGCTCTTAACCAACTGGATATGAAATGGGATCAGCTAGAGGGAAGAACAGATGGAGAAGGGCAACAGATGGAAAGATCCTATTCAGAATATGCAGAAACACTCTGGCAAAATCAATCATGCCACAGTAGCTAGTTTCAGCCTGGTTATACAAAATCAATTCAGGTCCAGAAGTGAGTTTCTGAGAAATTAAATCTAGGCCCCTGATTTATAAGTAATTAGTCTTAATTCACTGTATCAATGAGGATACTTTGATGATGAGGAGTTAACAATATTTTAGTTTCTTCTTCACTGTTACTGTCTTTATGAAGATGGTTAAGTAGGGTTTCTTAAAAGGTATACTATGTCAGACATAATCCTTTCCATATTGACCTCTCTACTTTCACCTATTTTGTAACAGTGACCTTCAAGCACAGTCACATGGAATGTATGGTTGAAGGAGAACAGCCAGCAGAGAAGCAGGAGTTCCTGGACTCCTACTATCAGGGGATATTACAGGAATCCCCCAGGCTGAGCCCCAGGAGTCTGGAATGATTTGCTCAGAACCCAGGAGGGAAAAGTGAATCTCCTTCCTTTGAGAGTCCCCCAGCTGCATGAAGAAAGCTTCATCTAGAAACCTTGAATGAAAAGAAATCCTAGTGCCCATGGAGAATAAACACGATGACATCTATTTCCCAAAAACAAAAGTCACCCAAAGGTTATGTCTGTTTTCATCTACTTTTCCCCTAAACAAATTGAAGGCCCTGGAGTCAGGTGGACTTAGGTTCAGATCCGGCCTCAGACACTTAATATGCATACACACACACACAAAAAAAAAAACCTAGCCATGTGACCTTGGGTGAATTACTTACCCCCAATTGCCCTCCAAAAAGCAAAAAAAAAAAAAAAGTTGAGTTTAAAACACAGTATTAGTCTATGGAATATCACTCTCAATTTGAGAAAAGAGGTTTATCGTTGTTATTCTTATTATTAATACTCATTATATTTACACATTTTTATTTGCCTTTTATTTTGATTTTTTTTCTCATTTATAAGCTACCTGTTTGATGTGAAGTGGACAACTACAGTTCAACAAGCATTTGTTGAACATCTAAGACTTTTCTAGGCATCGGGAAGATCAACAAACATTTACTAAACACTTATTGTTTTCCAAGAACTCTGCTAAAGTCTAGAAAGACAAAAATCAGCCACTGACCTCAAATAACCCACATTAATGTGGGACAGACAATATGTAAATTGGTACATACAAGATTTATACACCATAAAAGAAAGAGGTTCTGAGAGGGGAGGGAATTAGCAACTTGGTGGAGAAGTATTGGGTAGAGCAAAAACTGCCTCCTTCAGAAGATGGGATTTAATTTTAGTCTTTGAAGGAAGCCAGGAAAATTAAGAGGTCAAAGTATAGGAGCAGAGCATTCCAGGGGTTAGGGAAAGCCAGTGAATAAGCACAGAAAGAGGAGATGAAATGCTCAAAAGATTGCAAATAGGGCCCTGTTACTGGATTGATGATCATACAATACATAAAGGGGAATGAAGTGTTAGTGAAGAGGTAAGAAGGAACCCGGTTACATGTCAAACAGAATAGTTTATATTTAATCCTAGAGGTAAAAGGAAGCAACTAAAACTCATTGAGCAGGTAGTTAACAATATTAGACTAATACTGTAGTACAATCACGTTGGCCATTAAGTGAAGGATGGATAGGAACAGGGAAAGACTAGAGATCAAGGAGACCAGTTAGAAGGCTATTGTTGTTGTCCAGGTAAAAGGAGATGGAGCCTCAACTAGGAATGTAGCTGTGTGAATGTAGAGGAAGATGTGAAGATAGAAATCACAAGGTTTATTGATGGACTAGATATTTGGGTCTGGAAAGAATGAAGAGCCAAGAATAACAATAAGATTGTGAGCCTTGATGCCTTGGGAGTGTGATGGTGCTCTGTACAATAATAGGGAAGTTTGTAAGAGGGTAGAATTTTAGGAGAAATGTAACGACTTCTGTTTTGTATTTGAAATCCAATTTCAGAGGTCCAAAAGACAATTGATGACGCATGACTAGCTCACAATAGAGGCTAGAACAGGAAAAGAAAGGAAAAGAAAATGATGTATATAAACTAGTCTATGCTTTCCACCTGCTTGTAGGTAGAAGGGGGAAGGGAAAGGAACAAGTATTTATTATATCTGTTTTGCAATTTAGAAAACTGAAGGCATCAGAAATTCAGTGACTTGCCCAGAGTCACACTGCTAACTGGATTTCAGCTCAGATCTTCATAGTTATGGGTTCAATCCTCTATCCACTGTTCCACTTAAGTCACAAGAGTAAAATAAAAAAGGATGATCTAAGATGGTATATAATGAAGTTAAATGTTCATTGGTGAGAAAATGGTATTGAAATTCAGTTCATGTCTTCCACAAACTGATTTTGTGACTTTGGATAGGTTATTTTACAACTCTGGACATGTTTCTTCATCTGTAAAACAAAGGGGTTGATTTGATTAACTTAGATTTCTTCATCACCCGTAAGTTTCTATTATCTTCATCTCTGATATTCTTTCTTCTCTCCCTTACCTTTTCTTCCCAAATCTTTTCTCCAGTATTCCAGAGCCTCTCTGTTTCTCTTTTATCCCAATCTCTTTCCCTTTGCAATCTTGACCTTATAATTGACTGGGAAAACAACTATCATTTATCTATGAATTCCTTGTTCCCTTGTCCTGTCACTGCTCACACTTTCCCAACCACTACTATCTGTAATCTTCTCTCTTATTCTCATACCATTGAATACTGCAGGAGAATCCAGTGATGCCAACTGGTTCCACTGCAGAACTGTTATCTAATCTCACTCCTACATGACAATTCTTTTATTCTTATTTCATATTTGATATCAGCTTTCCTACATTAGATATTCCAAATCAGCTCTTCTCTGCTGAATTTCCTCCCTTTCAACAGAGGACTTCATTTCCTATTTTACTGAGAAGAATCTCTCTTGAGAGCTCCTTAGTATTTTGTGTGTTATAACTTGAAATGTTACAACATTGTCCCCTTTCCCTTCTTTTGCTCTACTCTCTAAGGAAGAGTTGGCCCTTTTCCTGGCCAAGGTCAAGAGAAAGAAAAAAAGGAATATTTCCTGAGAATGTGTAGCATGAACCAAAGTTAAAAAGCATTTCCCCACAACAGCTAGGGACATAGCTTCCCTCTATCACCTTGCTCCCCAGGGGGAAGTGGGATCAGCTTTAAAACAGTTGCTAAAAAGCAT
Source organism: Gymnobelideus leadbeateri (assembly GCA_011680675.1). Lineage (NCBI taxonomy): Eukaryota > Metazoa > Chordata > Mammalia > Diprotodontia > Petauridae > Gymnobelideus > Gymnobelideus leadbeateri. The sequence goes on along the minus strand of WOXC01003656.1, from coordinate 111,535 downwards.
TTGCCATTGCGAGTTTGCCTCTGTTGTGACAAAGCTTATAAATGAATCACTATTGCTCTTTTTTCCTGCTGGCTGCCTTCAGTCCATTGCTATGCCTGGTCATGTAGGTTATTCAGAACTTTGCTTCTCACCCACTCGAGCTGTATACCAAATCTAACATAAACTCCAGCTCCTGGATTTCGAGCAATTCATTCTTCCCCTCAGTACTCTGTCATTCAAGAATGAGAAAGAACAGACACACAGCAGAAGCATTTCAGACACAGCCAGGAAACAAAGAAACCAAATCATCAGGTTAGTGTTTCTTTTACAAATTCTAATTTCTGACTGGTCAGTTGAAAGTTTTCTTGTCTTCAAATGTCAAAAAGACCATAAATAATACCTGTGAAGGCCCTGAAATTTATATGAGTATTACATCAAATTGAACTTGCTGTGTTCATACTCATAAGGACTGAAATCTTATTGACTAATTCTAGTCTCTCATACTTTATTTTTAAAAGAATTAATTTTTTTTGAGAGGATTCTGGGAAGATGGCAGAGTAGGACAGAAAATTCTAAGGTCTCAAGATTTTCCCCCACAAAAGAGTTAAAATAGCACCTTAGGGCAAACAAAGTGTGGGTGGGGATAAATAAGAACAGGGGTATAACCAAGGTCCTCTCTGACAATTTGAGATCAGAAAAAAAATTTTAAGAGGAGGTTTTATCCCTGTGAAGAGTAAACACCACCAAATTATGTTCCATTTTAACAGCAAGGTGCTACCCTCTTAAACAACAAGCTGCAAGTCCTGGGATTAGTTGGTTTATGAGGCTGCCTAGGCCCCAGCCACCTGAACTTTTACCCCATGGGATAGTGAGGGGAGTTGGGCATCAGAGCCCAGGAAGATTGAAGGAACATTGGCTGACCAGGAATACCAGACTCAGCTGTGCTGTGGAGAGCAGCAGGGGTGAGAAGGAACCAGCATACACCCAGTAAGTACAGAAGCAGTGGGGCAGAAAGCCCCTGGCTATGAGCACTTACAGGAGGCTGGGGGTTTGGCTTTGGTTTCAGGCTAAAGGGAAGAACTGAAGATCTGAGGCAAGAGGCACCATTTCCCACAGCCCAGGGCTGGAGGTGACTACAAATAATTAGGCTATCACCACAAAAAAAAAAAAAAAAATGCACAGACAAAGGAGAAAGAATACAGCTCTAGAAACCTATTATGGGAAGAGAGATGACCAGGCTTCATCCTCAGAGGCAGATATAGAAGAAACCCCCAAAGAGCAACGTTAAATGGTCACCTGTCCAAAAAGAATTCATAGAAGATCTCTAAAAAGACTTCAAAAATCAAATGACAGAGATGGAGGAAAAACTAAAAAAGAAAATAAGAATAATCCAAGAAAAACAAGAAAGGTCTGAAAGGAAAGCTAATAAATTAGAAAGGAGATTCAGAATCTTAAGGAAGAAAATGACACCTTGAAAATTAGAATTGGGCAGAGTGAAACCAGTGAAATTATAAGAGACCAGGAAATGATTAAGCAAAATATGAATAATGAAAAAATAGAAGAGAAAGTGAAACATCTTATAAGAAAAACAACATGGAGCGGCTAGGTGGCGCAGTGAATAGAGCGCCGGCCCTGAAGTCAGAAGGACCTGAGTTCCGATCCGGCCTCAGACACTTAATGCACACACAAATAAAAACCTAGCTGTGTAACCTTGGACAAGTTACTTAACCCCAATTGCCCTCCAAAAAGCAAAAAAAAAAAAAAAAAGAAAATAAAGAAAGAAAAACAACAGATTTGGAGAATACACCAAGAAGAGAAAATTTGAAAATAATTGGAATAAATGAAAATTATGATAAAAAAGAATCTTGATACAATAATACAATAGATAATAAAAGAAAATTGTCCTGAAATATTAGAACAACAGGGGATAGTAGAAATAGAAAAAATCTATTGATCAGTACTTAAAAGAGATCCTATGAGGAAAACTCATAGTAATATCATAGTCAAATTCTGAAACCCCCACCTCAAGGAAAAAATATTAAAAGCATCAAGATTAAAGCAATTTAAATATGATGTTGCCACAATTAGAATTATACAAGACCTAGCAGCAGAGACATTAAAGGACCATAGGTCTTGGAATGCAACATATTGAAGAGCAAAAGAACTCGGACTCCAGCCAAAAATCTCATACCCTGCAAAGTTAAATATTATCCTGAATGCAAAAACATGGACATTTAATAAACTCTCAGGCTTCTAAGACTGTGTTTAAAAAAATCCTGAACTTATAGAAGATGTAACATATAAGAACCGAGAGAAATATAAGGTTTATAACAAAGACTAAATATAAGTGACCCATAAAGACATTTTACTTTTTATATATTTAAAATGTAAAATGGACTTCTAAGATTCTTATCAAAAATGGTGTAGTTTATAAGAAAGATTGGGGTAAACCTGAGAATGCTATGAAGTTAGAAAGTAAAACCATTTAGGAACAACTTCAAAGAGTAATTATTTGAGGTGTTAAAGGGAGAATTGATACAGAGGAATCAGATGGGGGAGTAGGGCTGATAGTTCTGGTAACCTACTTTCATTGGGAATGGGTTTAAGAGGGAACAATACATATATATTTACAAGAGTATAATAGTCTTCTAAATTCAGAAGAAATAAAATGGTAGGGGCATAGGGAGAGGGGAGAGGACAAGGGAGGAATCTTTAGAGGGGAGGGTAAGAGAATAGGTAAGTAGAGGTATAGTAGAGTGTTTAGATTTATGGGAATGGGAAGATAGGGGAGGGATCTTTGGAGAGGGGTAGGCAAGCCATAAAGTAGAGGAGGCAGAAGGGATAGGAAATAAGAAATATAATCATACATAAAAATCAAAGGTCAGGAGGAGAATAAGTTTGGGAAAATATATGTCTGTCTTTGTATGCATATGTGTATGTATATATCTATAGCTATAGAGAAACATATTTAAACATTATTGTGGCCTTTCGTGGGGGGGACGGGAAAAAAGAACAAAGTAAAAAAGTTTACAGCAGAGAACAAAAATAATTCACAAGGAAGGAAAGATGAACAATTCTCAACATGAGTATTATTTATCACATAAGCTTTCTTGAAATGAAAATTTACTTTTACATATTTTGAATCCTCTCATGAGGAGAATCTGCTATGCATATGACATGCTTTTATTTCTTTTTGACTTTGTATGTGTTTCAGTATTTAACGATAAGTTTTGTTTCTTTTTTCTCTATTTGTGTTCTGTCATTTGTGTCTAAAATAAAACAGGGGGGAAAGAAGTGAATTTTTAACAAGAAAAGAAAATTTGTAATTCTGAATTTGACTGAAACAACATAAACATATCCATAAAAAACAACTATCTACTCTTTCCCTCTTCTCTCCTCCAGCACATGCATATTTACCAGCCCATGTTAGTTATATTCCATCCTTGGACAGAGGTCAATCATTCCTCTATTTTATGTAGCAATCCAGAAAAAAAATCCTATTCTCAAGCATAATATTCTTGCCTGAGCAATTCATTTCCCAAATCCTCCCTTCTCTACTGAAACTCTTGCTTGTCTAGATGGACAATGTGAAGAAAATACCACTATGTTCTCGCCCAAGACTTAGAAATCTTTAGCAAAGCTTGCTAAGTTCCTTTTGGAAATATTATTTGTGCTCTTATATATCACCAGAAATGGGTAATAATCCTCTGGTTTGACAAGTCTTGGGAGATTCTCTATATTGTCTTAATTATATGATCTGGGAAAACAGTACACCTCTCAGTTGTTATCAGGTTGACAAAAAGCTGCCTCAGTATCCTTTAACACAAAGCCACTAACACTAGCTGCTATATTCTTCTTTGCCTGACCCTGAAAGAATGAGCTTACGTTTCACAGCACCTGTGGACTGGAAGCAACATTCCAAAAATGAGCTGCTTCCTTTCAGACTGTGCAGTTGCCTCCTCTTACAGAAGAGTTTTATATTGTTTCTCAGCTTCAGACATTCATTGGTCCTATCTCTTTCTCATTTATGTGACAGTCTTCTATTCTCCAGCTACCTAACACAGGTCATGACATCCCTCTATCTCTTGAAATCCTTTTACTTTTGTTTTTTATTTTTCTAAACATTGAATGCTTGTGTGTGTGTGTATGTATATATATATATATATATATATATATATATATATATATATATATATATATTTCTTATCTTTGCCTGTTGGTGATTGGTTTTATTTTTAGAAAATTTTCATTTCTCTTTGAATTAAGTTAAAGTGTCAGAGGCTATAGAGATGTTTGAGGGAATGAGAACTGAAAATAAGCATTGGGTTTGACAATTAAGGAGTAATTATTTACCTTAATTATTTTGAAAGAGCAAGCTCAGTAGAGTTATGGGAGTGGAAGGGATTAAGGATCAAAGCTGTAGTAGAAATGAAGGCATTCACATGTAGACATTTTTTTTTCAAGAAGTTTAGAGGGAAGGCAAGATTTGGGAAACAAACTGAATAGACTAAAAGGTTCAAAGGAAAGAAATCTGCTGTTTGTAGAGAGAAAGGAAAGAATCAGTGGCGAGAGAGATTAGAAACATGGCAGGGTGGGAGGGAAGATGAAGAGAGTCATGACAGTCTGATCAAGGTCCTAAAGGGAATGAAAGAGAATAGGATTAAGGGTAAAGGTAGGCAGATTACATGTGACCTTTAAGATAGAGTAGAGGAGGGATTGGATTGACAGGAGGCAGAATGTAAGAGATTATTACCAAAATCCATGTGTGAAATTATAAGGGCCTTGACTATGATGCTGGCAGTAGATATGGGAAGGAAGGGGCAAATCTGAAAGATATTTCAGAAGAAGAATTGGCAGGAGTTAGTGACAGATTGTATATAGGTGAATTTCAGAATTTCCTCTAACAAAAGGAAATCAATACAACCTATAAATCAAGTTTCTCTAGCTTGCCTCCTGCCTTCCAAGCGCATTTCCCTTGCTCTCCCTGTAACTTGGAACAATACGCCTTTCCACTCATATTGCAAGAATAATGATTTGCTGGCAGAATCTCAGTGAATCAGCCTTACCCTGAAAATGTTATATTGTTTGAGAACCAGGCTAAATTTTTTCATAACTGTTTTAAAAGTGATTTCCATTTGAGCTAGGTGGAACAAATTCCTGCTGCTGGCCAAATCTTCTTTTTCTTTTTTCTACTGAACAGAATCCCATAAAAAGGACTATTGCTCTTTTGTACTTCTCTGTGATGCATTTGTGTTGGGCTCTGTGAAGGAGGCCATCCAAAAATAAATGTAGTGTTGTAAAAATATCCTCATAATTCTACCAGAATGCCACTTTTTACTAGCTGTCTTTTTTCTCCCTTTATGTCTCCTTTTCAATTATTTCTTTCCCTCTGCTGCAGTGCCAGATTAATGCTAGTGGTCTTTTCATAGACACCTAGCATGACTGAAAGAATCCATCGCCCGTATTTGAAACCTTCATTAAACCCAGGCTGAGTTTTGTGACTTGTGTGGACTCAACCCTAGAAAATCACTTTTAAAAGAAGTCCTAACAGAACCACTAGACACTTCCCTGGATTCTTGTCTATCTTAGTATTTTAAAATAATGAACAGATTTGACTTGAAATCCTGGATATATATCCCTGCTGTGCCACTCTGTGCTATCCAACATTGGATAATGCTTTCATTCTTGTTATATTAGAAAGAGTTTCATTTTAGTTCATTAGAATTTGTATTACTATATTGTTAAATTTCTCTTTGGTTGTATATGCAATATAATAGTAAAGTACTCTCTACTGTTGTTACAGTAAGGGTGTACTTTCTGAATCACACTTCATTCTCTGCACTAATATTATCATTTTAACCAAATCCACGAAGCTATTTCCCTTAAGCATGGCTTTCCAACCTGAACAGGAAATATATATTTTTTTAAATCTTGCAAAGAAACAGAAGATTGCCTCAATTCTCAAGGTGTTAATGTTTTTGTTTTGTTTTGTTTTTGCTCAAGTCTGGGGTTTGGGATAGATCACTCTTTTTAAACATTAGGGTTTCTTTCTTGGATAAGTTAATATTTGGCATTAAAAATAGGGTTTCTTATTAACATGAAAAAAGTTGGCATGCCTCAGTTGCCTCATCTGTAGAAAGAAAGTTGAACTAGATTTCCTGTCCCCAAACTATCAATTGTTTAAATTTTTAAAATGAATTTACATGATAAATCCTAACAATTTCTATATGACATTAAAATTATATTACATTTCTGAGCAATATGTTATATAAAATGAATGTATAAGGGACCTGTATAAGTATTTATCAATTTGTGGACCCTCTGCTAAAAAAAAAAAACAAAAAAAACTGAACAACACAGAGATATGAGGCCCTTAGATTAGAAATAATTGGACTAGAAGCTAGATTCCTCCACTCTCTAATATTCTTTATCTAGATAATAAGACAAAATTGGTTATAGGAAAAGTATAACTATGTGGGATGACCAATGAGGAACTTCACTAGAGTTCAGGATAAGGATTTGACAGAGACAAAAGTTATGTAGTTCAGCGCTCTAAATCAGTAAGTAACTAAGATTACTAGAAGTAAACAGATATAATGAGTCCAAGAAAGGAAAGGTTCAAGTGCATGGAGATCTGCTAAAGAAAGAAAGAAAATGAAGGTATCATAAAACCAAAGAATATGGGGCGCTAGGTGGCGCAGTGAGTAGAGCACCAGCCCTGGAGTCAGGAGGATCTGGGTTCGGATCCAGCCCCAGACACTTGACACACACACACAAAAACTAGCCATGTGGCCTTGGGCAAGTCACTTAACCCCAATTGCCCTACCCTCCCCCCTCCAAAAAGCAAAAAAAAAAAAAAAAGAATATTACAGATGGAAGGAATCTCAAAGGCAATCTTTCTGTTTCAGCTTTGCTTGAGTGTAGACCTGTCTAAGCTTTTGCAAGATAAAGGAGGTCTCTGCTTGAAGAATTACAGTGATTTTGCTACTTCCTAAGAAGCTCCTTTCCATTTTTGTAAATTTTTCATTCTTAGAAAATTGTGCCAATCTGATCAGCCAAAATCTGCATTTCTGCAACTTCTAACTACTGTTCCTAATAATTCTCTTTGTTGTAAGGAAAACAAATATAATTCTTTTTAAACATTTTGCACTTCAGGTACTTGAAAACAAATACCATGTCCTGCCTTCTTACCCCTTCCCCCTCTTCCCCCTTTTAAAAATAAATATTCTTATTTCTTCTAGCTGATCCTTTCTTGTCATAGTATCAAATTCCTTTTGCCATCCTGGTCACCCTCCTATGGATGTGCTCTATATTGTTAATCTTCATAAAATCATGTAAATCACAATTGAATACAGTAAACAGATTCAGCTAATCATGCCAGAATACAGGAGGATTATTGCTTCTACTTCATTTGATACTGTACTTTTATCACTGAAACCCCAGGTTACATCTAACTGTTTAATGACCATATCACTCAGTTAAAATATATTGTACATGTAGTCCACTAATGCTCCTAGATCTTTTTCAGATGAACTATCATCTAACCACATATCTTATGCACTAGTACTAACATCTTGCATATCTTACAGTTATGGGAGCACCTTTCATTTAAACATGTGCAGATCTTTATCCCTATGAAATTTCATCTTAGTAATAATACCTAGCAATTATACAGTGATATATGGTTTGCAAAGTGCCTTATGAATGTTAACTTTTCTACTTGATTAGATGCATTAATCTAACCTTTTTGTATTCCTTTTTTGATATTTATAATGTCAGATATATTTCTCAGCTTCACATTAAAAGCAAATGTTCTGCATTCCATATCTAGCTCCCTTCAAGTCACTGATACAAATGTAGTCAAGCAGTTTACAGTAGCCTGGGCAACCAGAATTAGGAACATAGATGAGAATTTTGGGAACAACAGTGGTCCACAGACAGAGAATCTGGCAGAGGGTATCAGGATTTAGAACAGAAACCTGATGGACTATGACAAAGAAATTTTTAAAAAATGTTAAAGGGAATCAGAACTCTCCTGGGATAGGAACAAGTCATTTCCTAAAATAAGGTCTTCTGTCTTCTAATGGCTCACCTTTTTTCTCCTCCTTATCTTGCCCTATCTGTTGAAATTTTGTACGTACTGTGTGCAATTATTTCCCTACACTCAATTTCCTCAGTCTGCATACATGCAGGGTGCAATATACTTTAATTTTTATCTTTCCCTTGGTTTCTTACTTCCTATTTGAATCTGGTGATTGCTGTTCATGAATGCCATGAGGCATGACCACCCATTTTTAATTTGAAAGCTTCTTTCAACCTGAGTAACCAAGTGATTATTAAAACATGGTTAAAATTCCTTGATCCTAGGGGTGGCTAGGTGGCGCAGTGAGTAGAGCGCCGGCCCTGGAGTCAGAAGGACCTGAGTTCGGATCCGGCCTCAGACACTTAACCCACACAAACAAAAACCTAGCTGTGTGACCTTGAGCAAGTTACTTAACCCCAATTGCTTAAAAAAAAAAAAAGAAAAGAAAATTCCTTGATCCTAAATCTCTGCCATATATCTATCATATATTATAATCTACATGTTACTGGAATTGATTATATCCACATATCAAAATATACATAAGAAAAGTAAAAAGAAAACTGCTATGTTTCTAGGATACTTCATTTACATAATGCTGATATCTAGATTTCATTTAAAACCTAGATGATTCCATTTTTCCACCTTTCAGCATTGGGTTAGAGAATTTGTAGACATAACCTTTTCTTGTAAATGATCTGTAGTGGAGTGGCATGCTTTGGAGAATTGAATATTACTTGATAATAATAACTCATAGTTGTACTCTTCGAGTTATGCCAAAACATAGTGTAGCACATTGTTTCTGGTCAACAGAGTTCCATTATTAAATTTACAAATATACCTTTTTTAAAACAAGTCTAAGCAGAAATAAAAGGAAGATAGGTAGTAAATACACATATATAAGCATATATACATAAATATATAAAACTTATGGAGTATAGTAGTTTCAGAACATATTCATTAAAGACTTTAGAACTAACCACTACCTTTAGATGGACTTGGAGGCATGGGCAAAGTTTGATTTAAGTTTTGAGTGGGGGACTAAAAAGACTAGGAATCCTCTGTATACTCTGATCAACAAGCAAAATATGATACAGAATATGAAATATCTTGATCTGAAATCTGATCTAGCAGGAATTCCTGGGCATTCCAAATAATACCTTTTCAATCTTCTTTGCAAATAGTGGTAGGATTAGTGCTGGAGTTTGAAACAGCTGGTTTAGCATATCTAATGATTGGTTTGGGCAAGGCTAGCTCAGGCTGCTATTAATCATACCAACTTCTTGTGTTTTTAGCTTATGAGAAGAAACTGTAGGGAAATCAGTGCAGTGGGCATAATTCCAAAACTAATTTGTCTTTATGGTTTCCTAGCTTCTCTCCAAAGAGAACTTCCAAATAAATAAAAATTCTCATAGGATTCTAAAAATGTTGTAATCAATTAAACTTAGCTAGAAGGCATTGGGTGTGGAAAGACCGTTTTCACATCCTATTTTGAATGGCCTTTGTATACTTCATTAAGGAGGACTAGGCTTACTATTCTTTTGGCATCTCTTTTGACATGCAAATATAAAGATTGTCCAGACCCCAGGAAAAGCTCAATGTCAGTAGTATGTCAACAGTTCTGGAAGATAATATCTGAAGTTCAAATTGAAAGAAAACTAGTGTCCCAGAGCATGCTGGCTTGCAATTAAGTCTTATCAGTTGATTCTAGGTGTGTCCTGTGTAATCATTAAAATAGATGATATTGTCAAGGAATTCACATACAGTTTGGTCTTCCATAAAGAAGAATATCCTGAAAAATATTCCTTAATTTAAAATAAAAACAAAACAGACATTTTATTATGTTCTCTTGGTGGTATCTGAAGTATGAAGTAGAAAACTAAGGTTTTTTTCCGCATAACAGGGTGGAAAACCCCCATATTTTGATTCAATATTGGGATAATTATCTAGATTAAGCCTTAGTTCTCTGATATACTTTGGATGGCTTCACATAAAATCAATTAAGTTCTTGTGGGAAAATGAAAAAAATGTAATCATCTAATTCAATTCCATTATAATAACACTTACAATTGTCTTTATTATGTTCATATACTATGTATTCTATGTACAAATCATTGTGTTATATGGCTTGAATATTGTTTTACAGTACCTGAAACATAGTAGGCTCTTAGCCCTGCCCTCAATCACTTGCATTCTACTAAGACAGGCAGCAAAAACAAGTTAAATGTTTATAGAGTTAACAAGATAACATGAGGAGAGTCATTGACAACTAAGAAGATCAGAAAAACTTTCCTGTAGTGTTGGACACAGGTCCACTCTGCCCTTCCCCCATTGATTTGTCACTTTGCCCTCTAGGATGTCAAACACAAATCCATTCACCCTTTCCTTGATTGGTAAAACAGGCAGCCCAACCTTCCCTTTCCTTGATTTGTAAAGCAGGCAGCCCAACCTTTCCTTCATCTGTGGGCGGGAGTCCCAGCCTAGCTGGCAGGAAATTCTGACCAATACTGACCAATCACTAATTGTACTTTCAAGTGTACACTGACCAGTCATTGGAGTTTCAGCTTACATCACTGTAATTTCAGCTTAAGTAACCTGGCTATGGAACCTCTATAAAACCGGCACACTGTCTGTGCCAAAGCACTGTCTGATTTGGGTGACCATGTACCCCGATAGTTCCACGGTAATAAAATCCACTTTTTTAAATTTAATCTTGGGGATCTTCTGTCTCGCTTTTATCGGGGTACAACAGTAGGAAGTTCCATTTGAGTTGAACTTTAAAGGAAGTTATAGATTTTGAAAGGTGGAAGTAAAGAGAGGTGTGCATTCCAAGAATGTGAGAATGAAGAGGTTACCTACTAAGAGGGTTAGGGTTGCTCTGGAGACCCCAAAATAACAAGGCGCTGGGTCCTGCCGAATGAATTCGACTCAAGTCTTCTCAGCCAAAGAAAAGTAAAATTTATTAAAAGTTCACTTGCATTAGACACAGAGTAAGTCTGTGCTGGGTCATTCTATGGCACTCTCACTATTCTATAGTGCTCTCCCACATGGTGTTCTATAGCACTCTCACACCACATGGTGTGAGATAGGGTCTTATATACAGAAAGTTGTGGGAGGAATCCAGGGGTGGTCCAGAGGAGGGTTTGGGGACGGTCTTCAGGAGGAGTTAATGAGGTCAATGAGTGATTAAGGGTGGGAAGTAGCTGGAGGCTACAGACAATGGTGGGATTTTGATAGGCTCAAGGTGGGAAGTAGATGAACTATGGAGGGCTAGGCTACTAACTAGGCTAGTAGCTAGTAGTTAGTTACTAGGCACAATGTAAATCTTATTGCCTCATCAAATGGGACAATTCAATCAAGAGTCCAAGGGACGCTCCCAGAGCCTGCACCTCAAGGACTCAAGAAGAGAGAGACGAGAAAAATGGAGACCAGGCAACATGTAAAGGATGGAATGCTGAGCTCAAGGAATAGCACTAAATAGATCAAGTTGGCTTAAATATATTACATGAAGAGGAATAATGCCAAATGTCTGGAAAGGGCAACTAGATCTAGATTGTGAAGGGCTTTAATAAGAAATTTTTATTTTATCTTAGAAGCTGTAAGGAACTGCTAGAGCCTTTGAACAAGGCAATTATGTTATCAAGTCTATGCTTTAGAATCCTGATTTTGTCAGCTGTCAGAGGTACATTTGAGAGACAAAAGGTTAAAAGAGACCAATTAGGAGATCATTGTAATATGCTAGGTGACAGTGCATGTTTAAAAAGATAGGAGCAGTTGGAAGAGATGTAGTGGAAGTAGAATTACAAGACTTGATTAAACATGGTGACAGTGAGGCAGAGGAAGGAGTCAAGAAAGAAAAACAGAAATATAGAGAAGGGTAAGATTTGGTGGAGGGTGCAAAAAGAAATAACGAATTGCTTTTGAGTTATATTGAGTTTGAGATGCCATTGAGGCTTCCAGTGGTTGTCTAGTAGGCTTTTGGTGATGTATAGAGTTCAGGAGAAAAACTTGAGTTGGATAAATTATTAGAATTGTGTGAATAAAGATAAGGGAACTGATATAATCTCTAATAAATACAGGGTATAGAAGGGGAGAGGGTGAAGGGAAGAAACTTGATTTTGATATTGCTAGATATTTGGACATTCAGAAAAAATCATTACTTTAAAATATTTTTTCAAGTGTCACATTAAAGGGACAGCATGGTAATGGCAAGAATTATTTACTGAGAGTCAAAAGAGATCTGCATTTGAATCCTATGTCTGATACTTACTAGCTTTAACTGCCTGCACATGGGTTTCCTCATTTCTAAAAAGAGAATGGCAGTACTGGTGGTGTTTTCTTTCCAACAGTGGGATGAGAATAAAGTGATATATGTAAAGTGCTTTGCACACCTTAAAGAACTACTATTGGTAGAATTTTCCTGTTTTCAACTGAAGATTTAGATATTTTGTAGAAAGCCTTGGTGAGAAATATGTTGGACTTATTATGTATGATGCATCATAATTAATTCTAATGAATTATTCTTAAACATGAACCATAGGTCTCTATTCATAATCAAAAGAATGTAGTGTTTTTTTACGCACTATGAACTAATTAATGTAAAGTGAACCACTGTCCATGATGTTGATGTGTGTGTACTAGAGAAAATGAACTGCCCTGGTATTATTTTATTTAATTACTATTTAAGATACTTAGTTGCATATCTGGTTTGAATGCTCTAGGGCATTTGGGTTCTTTTCATCTCTTTATAAGAAAACATAACTGAATTGTAGATAGATATAGATACAGATGTGGTTATATGTATATATGTATCTTCTCTAAGTGACTCCAAATTTTAAAATAATGAATGACTAAGTTTAGAAATGGAGATTAGAGATAGATTAGATAGATAAAGAAATAGATCATTAGATGGAAGGAATAAAAGGTGGGGTAGGAGAGAAGAAGAGAGAGAAGGGAAGAAGAAATAAAGCAAAGAAAGGGGGGAAATGAGAGGGATGGAATATATCTCAAATTTCATTGGTACAAGGAACTCTCAGGTGAATGAGTCCCTTCTCCCAGTTCAGGTTGGCACCTTCTTTGCAACTTCTATTTGAGAGTTGTGTAGAACACTGAGAGGTTACATAACTTGTCCATGGTTACACAACCCAGATGTGACAGGAGCATATCTTGGGCTTGAGTTCTCCTGGCCATTGTGACACTTTGCCCTACTGCTTTTTGGTGTCTATACATATACATCTTTGTGTGTGTATATATATATATATATATATATATATATATATATATATATGCATATCCATGTACTTATATGCATATCCATGTACTTATACAAAGTCATATCTTGTGAGAGGCAACAGAGTATAATAGATAGAGAGTTGACCTTAGAGTCAATATGGCTTCAAGTCCTAACTATGACACATACTAGATATGTGACATTTGGCAAGTCATTTAACACCTCATTACCCTGTGTCAATTAAATCATAAATCTGGCCTCCTCCCATCAAAGCCCCCCAAATAATACATATGTTAAATTACAGAACTTAATCACAGAAAAGGTGCAAAAATCCTGCTACTGCTACATGATCCCTTTATGAAACAAAAACATATCCTTTTAATAAATTCAAAAATGTTATGTGGTAAAGGTCATACTGCCAAGTGACCTTTTATAGTTACTTAAGTCAGTTCAGACAGAAAATATCAGACTTGCAAAAGAACCCAGGTCCTAGTGAAATGTACAGAAAACATACAGAGCTATAAAGGGGTAGGCAATGAGAAGATATGTGCAGCTGTGGGAGCAAAATGATGGACAGAAATGCTTCCAACAGGGAATGAGGCTTTGTGGGCTTATCAGGCATAAGGAGTATTAGGATCTGTGTGGCTTAAAATCTGTGTGGCTTAAAATCCTAAATCTGTCTGACCACAGACCCCAAAGATGTTTTCTTTCTCCCCTTGAGATCCCACATTGTAGCATAAAGCTTTTTCTTATGGACCTGGGGAAATTGTGTTTAGCTTTTTTTTGTTGTTTGTTTTACAGGTTTACTTTGCTTTAATAAGAGTGTTAATCATAGACATTCATTGGGCTGGGTATATTTATTGAAAATACAATGAGGAGGAGGCCATTGAGGGAGCATCATCATTCCCAGGGGAGAGAGGAAGAGAGACAGAGAAAGGAAGAGAGGGAAGGAGGGGGGGCAAAGGGACAGGATAGAAAAGAGAGAGAGAGAGAGAGAGAGAGAGAGAGAGAGAGAGAGAGAGAGAGAGAGAGAGAGACCAATACAAATATTTTTCAGAGCATTGTCTACCTGGGGACAGATAGAGAGACTTCCAGATCCCTCAATATAGAACTTATCAGTCATGGAATAGCTCATTCTAAGAAACCCACCTATGGGGCGGCTAGGTGGGAAAGTGAATAGAGCACCAGCCCTGGAGTCATAAGGACCTGAGTTCAAATCCAGCCTCAGACACTTAACACAAAAACTAGCTGTGTGACCTTGGGCAAATCACTTAACCCCAATTGCCCTCCACAAAGCAAAAAAATAAACCCATCTAGACAATGAGTCATTAAAAGTGTTGGGTAAAAAGAGGAGTGACTGAACAAGTTACCTCTACACCCTACTAACGATGCATGTGTACTGTCTGTGTTTACACTATATGCATATGTATAGAGTATTATGTCGTGTGTGCATGTATTAGTATTATATAATAATTGGACTGACTATTCTGAGGTCAAAGAGTTTTTGGTAGTTGGTATCATCATTCCCAGTTTGGGAGAAATTTCCTCCTCTCATTCCATTGGTTTAATTTCAAAAGTAATAACATCAGAGATATGGGAGTCAAAAGTCTCTCACTGAAACTTATTCTCAGTATTGGTGACCAGAATTAGAGGACCTCTGAGCTCCTAAATAAGCACCCTGAAAAGCATATTAGCCATCAGGCTGGTGATTGTGCAGCACATACCCTAAAAGCATAGTAAGTGATTGATTTAGCATATCATTAAACATTTTGCTGAGAAAATCACATAAAAACAGTAAACATTCTGTAGCTGTTTTATGTCACATTTCTGGGAAATGACCATTAGCATAATATAGTAATATCATTAGCACAATCTGCACAGATGAAAAAAATCTCAAAGCCAATATTGCATTTTCATAGAATAAATAACCATGTGTTTCAATAAACACAATTATGGATGTTAATACCCTAACAGATTGGGTTATTTGATTTTGCACTATATTACTTATAGAGATATTTCAATTTAGTCCCTTTAGAAAGTAAATATTGGCAATATTTTTAAGAAAAGAATATATTCTGTGGGTTCTGACTGGTGGCCAAGATTGTTGTTCTTAATACCTGCTTGAGGGTGAGGAGGGGTCATCTGAATGCCAGACAGAGTTCATCTCTCTCTTACTCTTTGCCACTTACTAGCTGCTTAGCCCTAGGCAAGTTGACCTCTTTGAGTCTCAGTTTCCTTGTCTTTAATAAATGAAACTAATAATGCTTGGACTCCCTGCCTTAAAGGCTTCCTGTGAGGATCAAATGAAATTAAATATGCAACATGTTTTGCATACCTTAAAGTACTCCACTGAATTTTCTGAGAATATATTTTTTAAAAATAGTATTAAATAGTACTGAAATGACTGGCCTTGATTAGGTAAAATAGCTGTTGCCTAAGTAATCCTGTGTGCTAATAGGCATGGATTGACAAAGAACTGTCATATCCTTGGTGCCTGGAAAAAATCCTTCGTTCATAGTAGGTACTTAATAATTGTTTGGTAGCTTAATGATATAGGAATGAATTTTATCATTTCTGCAGACAGACCATAACAATAGTCACAGAAGCAGTTTTGGCATAGCTAAGGAGAAGCACAATAAGTGCACATTGAGAATGACTGAAGATATTGTTACCATAATATAAGAGGACCCAAACTGAAATCTTATTGTTTTCCTAGTATTGTCTTTCCAACTTTGTCTTTATCTCTGGTATGGTTCCTACTGAAGATTGTCCTAGCCTCAGGAACTATTTCCTAGAGATATCTCTGGCTTCAAGACCTGACCAGAATGTCCATAGGGTTCCAGAATACCTTTGTGCCACCCTAGATGGAGGGAGGAGCTCTGTGATTTCTTTCTAGTTTTATTTTACCCATCATCCTTTTTTGATTTCCACTGGGGTATTTCTGAGGAGATCTGGGGTTAGCCACACCTTTCATATTACCTTCTTTGCTAGAAGGGAGATAAATTTAGTGGGCATGACAGGAACCCCTGAATAATTTCAGGTACATTGCAAATTACATCTTTGTTGCTTTCATGAGATTGTAAGTCCTACATACTACCTGAACTATGGTCACTTGTCTATTAAATTTTTCTATAATAGGATTCACATTTCAAGTTGCATGTTAATCCACAAGTTGGTTCAAAAACACAACATTAGAAGCAGGATTATTGTAAATTCATATACTAATAACCCTGAGTGCTCCAGTTTAACTTAAAATTTCCAAGCAGTCAAATAGTTCTATTTTTTTTTTTTGCTGAAGGTTCAGAATGATTTTTTTTTTAAATCTGAAATAAATGTTCTTTTTGTTACATACATTAGCTGACATTTTGTAGGCAAGAGGTAAAAACAAGACAAAAAAAACCACACATCATGAGGGTGGCTAGGTGGCTCAGTGAATAGAGCACCGGACCTGAAGTCAGGAGGACCTGAGTTCAAATCCAGCCTCAGACACTTAATACAAAAACTAGCCTTGGGCAAGTCACTTGACCCCAATTGCCCTCCAAAAAAAAATAAAAACAAAAAACAAACCCATCTTTTAAAACTCTAGTATGCAGAAATTTTCCTATAAATGAAGCTTGTGTTATATACATGCTTGCAGCCTCAGCAACCCAAGGATACCAAGTCTATATTCTTACTGCTTAACTATGGAGGCACTTGATTCACCAGCACCTGCCAGGGTAGGAACTGGGAAGCATTGCCAAAATAGACCCATTTCCTTAGCACTGAAAAAGTGCTCAGGGAATAAAGTATTCTCACAAATGAGACTTTGGGAAAAAAAAAACAAAACTCCACAAATTTTCTGCAACTTCATAATTTTATAACAGTTTTTCACCAGCTCTGTCTAGTCTGTTAAGGTCACATATTGCTTTAAAATTCCAAAGTCACTCATCAGGGACCAGCCATTTCAGAAGCAGGAAGATAGTGCCATGGATAGAACACTGGACCTGAAGTCAGGAAGATCTGAGTTCAAATCCAGCCTAAGATACTTACTAGCACTGTGACTCTGGACAGTCATTTAACTAGGTGTGCCTCAGTTTCCTCAACTATAAAATAGAGATAATAATAGCACCTACTAGTGTCCATATAAAATAAGTAATTAATAAAAGTAATAAATTGAAAATGGTTCAGTCAGGTGTCATGCATTCCATTTTAAAAAAAAGAAATACAACATTGAGCTGTGTAAGGTACTGTGCTAGGTTCTAAGAATATAATGATAAAACAGTATTATTCCTACCCCAAGGAATCTACATTTTATTTTAGGAACCCATTACATACACAATTAATTAGCTACAAAAGATGTGCAAAAGTAGTGTAACATAATTTCAAGAGGAAGTGCTAACAACAGAAGTCAGGAAAAGTCTGTGCTTTGGGAAAAGCTATGGCTTCTAAGATATAGTCACAGAGAGAGCACATAACAAATGTGGGGTGTAGGCTCTGCAAGGACAAAGAAATTAGAAAGCAATGACACCTAGACCAGTTTTGCTGGAAATAAGACTGAATGAAGGAGAGTAACATGAAATAAGACTAAAAAGACAGTTGGAAGTCATCCTTAAAAGCATTTGTCAGATCTAAATACATAGAAAAATAGCAGTTGTTCATTGGTAGACCAAGTTAATATAAAAAATGACAATTCTATCTCAATTCATTTACTTATTCACTATCATACAAACCAAACTACCAAAAATTATTTTATAGAGCTAGAAAAATTATAACCAAAAGATCAAAAATGTCAAAGGAATTAGTGAAAAGAAATGCAAGGGAAGGTGGCCTAGCCATAACCAAATCAGTGATTATCAAAACTATTTGGTACTGGCTAAGAAATAAAGTGGTAGGTCAGTGGAATCGGTTAGGTACACAAGACACAATAGTTAATGACCATAGTAATCTACTGTTTGATGAACCCAAAACTCACCATTTGACAAAAATTGTTGGGAAAACTGGAAAATAGTATGGCGGAAACAAGGCATAGACCAACATTTTCCACCATCTACCAAGATAAGGCCAAAATGGGGTACATGATTTAGAGATAATGGGTGATACTATAAGCAACTTAGAAGAGCAAGAAATAGTTAACCTGTCAGATTTATGCAGAAGGGAAGAATTTATGACAAAACAAGAGATAGACAATATTATGAAATGCAAATTGGATTACTTTGATTATATTAAATTTTAAAGTTTTTGCACAAACATAGCTAATGCAACCAAGATTAGAATGAAATCACAAAACTGGGGAACAATTTTTTACAGTTAGTTTCTTTGATAAAGACCTCATTTCTAAAATATAGAGAGTACTGAGTCAAATTGAAAAGAATACAAGTCATTCCCTAATTGATAAGCGGTTAAAGATTATGAAGAGTCAATTTTCAGAGGAAAAAATTAAAGCTATCACTAGTCATATAAAAATGCTCTTAATCACTATTAATTAGAGAAATGCAAATTAAAACAACTCTTAGATACCACATCACACCTATAAGATTGACTAATATGATGAAAAAAGGAAAATGATAAATGATGGAGATGTGGGGAAATTTGAACAATAATGCATTGTTGCTGGAGCTGTGAACTGATCCAACCATTCTGGAGAACAATTTGGAGCTATGTCCAAAGGGCTATAAAATTATGCCTACCCTTTGGTCCAGCAATACCACGGCTAGGTCTGTATCCCAAAGAGATCACAAAAAATTGGCAAGGACCTTCATGTAGAAAAATACTTACAGCAGTTCTTTTTGTGGCATCAAAGAATTGGACATTGAAGGGATTCCCATCAACTGGGGAATGTCTGAACAAATTGTGGTATATTAATATAATGGAATTGTTCTATAAGAAATGATGAGCAGGTAGATTTCAGAAAAACCTAGAAAGACATATCAGAAAGAACTGATGCTTAGTGAAGTGAACAGAACCAGGAGAACATTTTACACAATAATAGCAATCTTGTGCAATGACCAACTTTGATAGACTTATCTCTTCTCAGCAATACAGTGACCTAAGACAATTCCAAAACACTCATGAGGGAAAATGCTTTCCACATCCAGAGAAAGAGCTATGGAGTCTGAATGCAGATCAAAGCATATTTTTTTTTCCTTGTGGTTTTTCCTTTTTCTTCTGATTTTTCTTTCAGAACATTACTCATGTGAAAATATGTTGTTTTTTGCCAAAAAAAAAAAAGCTTTAAGTTTTTCAACTAGCATCGACCCAGAGAAAAGGGTACAATCTTTATAGCTTTATTCTGTCACACATATAAAGCAACATCTAGAAACTGTAAGTTAACTCTCTGTTTGGCCTAACCAGGCTCAGCAGCATTACACAGAGAACCTGTCTTTTCCTCCTAAATCTCATTATTTATTACATTACATAAAGGCATCACTGTTTTATCAATTCATTAATCTTTTTTCTTTCCAAGTTATATGCTTTTGCCATTTATCCTTTTAAAGTTAGCACAACTTTCTTCTAATTGTGCTTTTTTCAAGCCTGAGAAGCTTTGAAATCCACACCATAATATGGTTTTTAGAATTTGTCTAATTCATTTCTGCCACCTGTGTATATACTCTTGTGTATAAGATATAATGCTCTATTATCCTGGCCTTAGATTGTCACTTTACTGTAGTGAATGACCCTCCAACATGCTGAAATAGACCTCGAAATGCCTTCACCTTTGCCACACCAAAATGATGCACTCAAAGTCCATTGAAATTAATGACACTTGGCTTCCTCTTTTATACAATAGTGCTACAAGGCTTCAGAGGCATCCCCTTTCTGATGTGTTTGCATGGCACAGTGGTGTTTTCTGAGGCAACTAAGCTCCAGGCATCTTTTGTGTTCCTCCACAGAGTTCACAGCTCTTCTCCCTTCCCTTCTTCATGACTAACTCCCCTCTTCTCCTTCATTGTCTAAAGCTCACCATTCTATCATTGTTTCCCATCTCCACTGTTCCTGCTGTCGATGCCTCTTCCTACTTACAGTTTTTCCTCCCCATTCTTTTTTTTTCTTTTCCTGAATATGTCAGGAACCCATTTTGTTATGTCAGGTATCAATAGATGTTAAAGGGTAAGCAGGTTTTCTGTGTGACTTATTACAGAAACAACCTGAAAAAAAATCACTGTGCCATCAAACATGGCAACTGAAAAGGCATGCAACATGAAGGAACCGAAAGAGAATAAAATTGCTCTGTTGTACTGTAGCATTCTATAGCATGTTCATACACATCCACACACGTACACACCACACATGCATGTGTGTGTATGTATGTGCATGTGTGTATACATCACTAAGTCTATCCAGATTGGTTGGATCTTGTACTAAACAATTTGCCTTTTATTGGCATTGTCAGTAAATGAGAATTCTTTCTTTTGGGCAAAATAAAAAATCACAGTGTATCATTTATGAGTTTTCAATCTACTGATTATCTGGATCAGAACTTCTTAATCTATTTTTATGTCATGTACCCCTTTGGTAGTCTGTCAAAGCCTATGGACACTTTTTTAGGATAATGATTTTAAATGTTTAAAATTCAAAAGATTATAAAAGAAACCAATTATATTGAAAAACAATTATCAGAAAAAAAGTTTTAAGTTCTTAAATTTCAGGTAAAGAATCCTTGATCTAGACTGTTTTTGCTATAACTATTCAGCAATTATTCTACTTTTTCAGTGCTCTGTGTATTATTTTATTTTTCTTTGTAGTAGTTACTTCTGGGTTCAGCACACTTAAAGTACCTCCCCCCCCAAAGTAATAGAAGTGTTACTATGCATTTGGCATCTCTTTTTTATTTAAGTGGTAAGCTGGACCTGTCTTGTATTAGTGTACAAAATCCTATTGTTAAATTTACAATATGAGTATTTACACTTTGGAAATTGGAAAATACTATAAATTAGGGCTAGGTTTATTGTTTTATTGATTGTCTAGACTTTAAAAAATAATGGAGGAAATGTTAATAATTCAGATTAAACTTTTTAAATTTTTATTTATTTTATTTTTTATGGAATAAAACAAGCATTTCCATAACATAATATGATATAAAAGAGGATTGCACATGAAACTATAACTCTATTATACATAATTTTCTATCCCTTTTAAATATATAATAAAGTTATCATGTAAATTTCTTTATTTTTCCTTTTTTCTCCCCTCCTCCCTACCATAGAGATGGCTACCATTAGACACACATATGTATATATGTAATATCATTCTATACATATTTTTATTTGCCAGTTTTTCCTCTGGATGCAGATAGCATCTTCCTTCATATGTCTTTTGGAGTTAATTTAGATATCTCTTTTTTTTTTCTTTTAAATGTATTTATTTTTAGTTTTTAGCATTCAGTTCCACATGTTTTGGAGTTCCAAAATTTCTCCTCTCCCTTACCCCTCAGTTTATATAGTTTTTTCCAGGTTATTATGAAGTCTGTCTGCTCCTCATTTCTCTCTCTCTCTCTCTCTCTCTCTCTCTCTCTCTCTCTCTCTCTCTCAGCATTTGAAGGCTTTCATAACCTGGCCCCTTCTTCCCTTTCTACTTTTCTTTTTAAAAAAATTTATTAACTTTTAGTTTACAGCATTAATTTCCACAATCCCTTGAGTTCCAAATTTTCTCCCCCTCCTTCCCCTAAGGCGGCATGCAATCTGATATAGGTCCTACAAATACCTTCACATTAAACATTAGTCAAGTTGTAAAGAAGAATTACAAGTAATTGAGTGAACAATGAGAAAGAAGTAGTTTGCTTCAATCTGCATTCAGACTCTGTAGTTCTTTCTCTGAATGTGATTATCCCTTTCCATCATGAGTCTTTTGAAGTTATCTTATAACCTTGAATTGCTGAGAGGAGCCCAGTCTATCAAAGTCAGTCATGACATATATGATGAGTCTGTAATTGTGTACAAAGTTCTCCTGGTTCTGCTCTCTTTAGCATCAGTTTATGTAAGTCTCTCTAGGTTATTATGAAATCTGTCTGCTCCAGATTTCTTATAGCACAATAATATTCCATTACATTCATATATGGGCATCCTAGATTTCCAATTCTTTGCCACCATAAAAGGGGCTGCTATAAATATTTTTTGTATACAGTTTTTTTTTTCCCTACTTTTATGATCTCTTTGGAGAAACAGCCCTAGAAGTGCTATTGCTGGGTCAAAGGGGATTCACATTTTTATACCCTTTGGGCATAGTTCCAAATTGCTCTCCAGAATGGTTGGATCAGTTCACAACTCCACCAACAATGCATCAATTTTTCAGTTTTCCCTCATTTTCTCTAGCATTTGTCATTTTCCTGTTTTGTCATGTTCGCCAATCTGACTGGTGAGATGTGGTACCTAAGAGTTGTTCTGACTTGCATTTCTCTAATCAATAGTGATTTAGAACATTTTTTCATGTGATTATATATGTCTTTAATTTCTTCCTCTGAAAACTGCCTGTTCATATCCTTTGACCATTTATCAACTGGGGAATGTCTTGTATTCTTAGGAATTTGACTCAATTCTTTGTATATTTTAGAAATGAGGCCTTTATCAGACACCAACTGTAAAAATTCTTCCCCTATAGTCTGCTTCCCTTCTAATCTTGGTTGCATTGACTTTGTTTGTACAAAAAACTTTTCAACTTAATGTAATCAAAATGTCCATTTTGCAATGCTCTGTATCTCTTCTTTGGTCATAAATTCTTCCCTTCTCCATAAATCTGACATGTAAACTATTCCTTGTTCTCCCAGATTGCTTACAGTATCAACCTTTATATCTAAATCAGGAACACATTCTGACTTCAGTTTGGTAGATATTGCTCTATGCCCAGTTTCTGTCATTCTGTTTTCCACCTTTCCCAGGAGTTTTTGTCAAATATTGCATTCTTATCCCAGAAGCTGGAGTCTTTTGGCTTTATCAAACAGTAAACTACTATAGTCATTGGTGACTGTGTCTTGTGTACCTAACCTTTTCTACTCATCCACCATGCTATTTTTTAGCCAGTACCAAGCAGTTTTGATGACTGTAGCTTTATAACACAGTTTAAAATATGGTAGGTCAAATTCCCTAGCATTTCTTTTTGTTAATTCTCTTGATCCTCTGGACCTTTTGTTCTTCCACATGAATTTTATTAATTTTTCTAGATTCATAAAATGATTTTTTGGTAATTTGATTGGGATGACACTACATAGGTAAATTAATTTGGGTAAAATGTCATTTTTATTATATTAGCTCAGCCTAACCATGAACATCTGATGTTTTTCCAATTATTTAGTTCTGACTATTTGTGTGAAAAGTGTTTTGTAATTGTGTTCAAATAGTTCCTGGTTTGTTTTGGCAGGTAGATTCCCAAATATTTTATAATATCTACAGTAACATTAAATGGAATTTCTCTATTTCTTGCTGTTGACCTTCATGAGAAATACATAGGAATGCCGAGGATATATGTGGGTTTATTTTATATCCTGAAACTTTGCTAAAGTTATTTATTATTCAAATAGTTTTTTCACTTGATTTTCTAGAATTCTCTTAGTATATCATCATATCACCTGCAGAGTGACAATTTAGTCTTTGCCTATTCTAATTCCTTCCATTTCTTTTTCTTCTCTTATTGCTATAGCTAACATTTCTAATACCTAACTTAATGACAGGGGTGATAGTAGACATCTTTGTCTCACCCCTGATTTTATTGGAAATATTTCTAACTTATCCCCATTACATATAATACTTGATGATGGTTTTAGGTAGATATTACTTATGCTTTTTAGGAAAACTGCATTTATTCCTATGCTTTCTAGTATTTTTAATAGGAATGGGTATTGTATTTTGTCAAAATTTTTCTGCATCTATTGAGATAATCATATGGTTTCTACTGGTTTTATTGTTGATATGATCAATTATGCTGATAATTTTCCTGATATTGAACCAGTCTTACATTCCTGGAATAATTCCTACCCAATCAAAGTATATTCTTGTGATAAGTTCCTGTAATCTTTTTGGTAACATTTTATTTAAAATTGTTGCATCTAGATTCATTAGGGAAATTGGTCTATAATTTTCTTTCTTAGATATTTCTAATAGTCAAAATGGCACTTTTTTCATAGAACAGGTGGATAGAGATTTATTAGCATGTGTCTTCCTAAGTCCTTTCACCTTTGGCTTTTTCATATTGAACCAGGTTGGGACAAGAGAGAACTCCTGCTCCTGCTACTTCTGCTCACAAGAAAAAGCCAGAACCTAAAAAGAGAAATATGAGATTGAAAAATTTTAGAATTCTCCCACTAGAGACATAACAAGGAATTTTTGTATACAGTTGAGAGTGAGTGTGATGTTAAGATATGAACACTTCAATTTGTGATCAAAATAGACTGAAAACAAAGGCACTCAAAGTTGAAACTCAACTAGAAAGCCAGCATTTTTCAAGGGAACAGAGATTGAGATGAAGAAGAAAACTGTCTGTTACTAAAGTTTTGGGGGAGAAAGGAAAAGGAACCTGGAGGCTTATAGATGAAAGCAAGATGTGGACAGGATAGAATGAGTCTTCAAAGAGATGTGGGTCCTGAATCTTGATTGTAGAAGAAGGTACTAAATGTGGCAAGGAGCATGTCATTTCTTCCCCTCACCACGTGAGTCAGTGGGTATCAGAGAATGACTTGCTAATCTTGAAGAAGGTGTCAAAGTGGGTGATATCTCAAAAGATGTTTCTCATTAAGAAATGTTCACAGATTTCTATGCCCTTTCATGATTTTCCTAGGTCCTGCCTTTTCACAGGTAAATTCTGAGAAGAGGCTTTCTATGCTTACTGCCTCTACTTTCTCACCTTCTGTTCATGCCTCAACTCTTTGCAGTCTTGTTAAAGACCATGTAACACAACTGAAACCCCTTTTTCCATTTTTTTCCCAATGCTATCTCTAATGCTCAATCTCTCAATCCTTTTTCTTTTTTAACCCCTCAGTAGTGCTTGATGCTTTTGACCACCCCCTCATTTCAAATAGTTTCTCTTCTCTGGGTTTTCATGAAGTTGTTCTCTCATTATTTTTTCTGCCTGTCAAACCAATCATTTTCAATCTTCTTTGAAGATCATAATCTAAGTCCTGTCTTCTATTTATAATTGTACCCTAGTGATGTGCTTTTGCCTTTCTCTTTCCTCTACATTTGTTATTGATACCATTATCTCCCATAAATTTACAACTCATACCCAAAGCTACATATCAAGTTCCCATTTCTCTGCTGAGCTCTAGTTCCACATCTCCAATTGTACTCTTGACATCTCTAGTTGGGTGTTTGATTGGCATCTCAAATTGCATATGTCCAAAACAGAGATTACTGTCTTTCTTCTAAACCTGCACATCTTCCTAATACCTCTTTTTCTCTCAAAGGTACCACCATTTTTCCAGTAATTCAAATTAACTTGGGCATTATTAGTGATTCTTTACTCTCATTCATCATTCAGAGAGTAGTGATAGCAACAGAATTCTAAGGAAATGAGCCCTGTGAATAGATGGTGCCCTAGATAAAGGAAGCACCCTTCCAGAAGTTCAGGAAGCATACTCCCCCCAATAGCAACACCTAGGACAAATGCCCAGCTACCCATGATGGTTCACATTCTGTGTCCAATATTCAGAGTGAATAGTATTTAGGTGATAGACTTACATCACCATTGCATTTTAGCACATGAAAAGTAATGCAATTTTATTGACAATTCCAGGCAAAAACTATTTTTGAGGGGCGGCTAGGTGGCGCAGTGAATAGAGCGCCGGCCCTGGAATCAGAAGGACCTGAGTTCCGAGCCGGCCTCCGACACTTAATCCATACAAACAAAAACCTAGCCGTGTGACCTTGGGCAAGTTACTTAACCCCAATTGCCCTAAAGGGGCGGCTAGGTGGCGCAGTGAGTAAGAGTGCCGGCCTCGGAGTTTGGATGACCCGAGATCAGATCCGGCCTCAGAAAATGAGCACCCACGTATAAATCAAATGACTAGCCGTGTAACCTTGAGCAAGTTACTTAACCCCAATTGCTTTAAAAAAAAAAACTATTTTTGAGATATACAGATAATTAGGACAAAATAGCATCCAGATTTCAGTTATCCATAAGTTGTTCCACTAAATCATCTTGACTTTGTTCTATAGAAGCAATCATAGTGATTCAGAGTGAATCTGACACACAGTTTGGCTCCATAAACTCCCTGAATCCCAAGGAACATAGATGCATTTATTTTCATTGTTTGAGCTACTGTATAATATGAACATGGGCTTCACCTGGAGTGTTCTAAGTTAAACAAGAAAAACATTGAATAGTAGCTAGATACTTTGATATTCATGTGCTACATTTGAATTCCATTGGACTCATCATTAAAGGATCTTTTTGAGTCACAGATAGTAATAAGCTGTAATACTCCCTTCCTTTTCTTCTTTCTTTCGTTATCTGTTAAAGCCACATCTTTTCTATAGTACACAAATATAAGCATTATCCTATAAATATAGTTATTTTGACTCTTGCTAGGTGTAATGCAAAGATCCCACTAGGTTAGACATTAGACACCTTCAGATATACAACTATTTCTCCTCCTAACCAGCTGTACACAATTCGCTTTACCTTGCTATACCTATTTTTTTTTTCATCTCCCAGGTGATCTCAAAACTCCCTTGGAGCTTTATCATTTAATGATGCCTTTGTTCCAGATTTGTAATTTTGTTGATATTAGGAACTGCCAGTGAGGAAACACCCTCTACCAGTACAGATTAGAAACTACTTTACCATTTATGTTCTTAGGGAGTTAGTTACCTGGGACACTGAGAGGTCACAACTTGCCCCAGACTAGTATTTATTAGAGACGGGATTTGAAATGAGAAGTATTCTCTATCCACTATGCCATGTAACTTGTCTATGATCTACTATATATCTCTCCTATATTCATTTTTCTTGACTAATTTAGATTAATTGGAGGAAGGTCAATCTTCTGGGACAAGAACTCAGTTGGTTCCCCAGCTCCTGGCGGTTTTTTCTCCTTACCTTTCAAAACTGACAAGACTGTAGCTTCTAATCCTCTTCTAAAAGGGAAAGAACAAATGCAGATGCCAAGGACCTAGGCCCCTTTCATGCTGTCCTCAGTAGGGAGAGCCCAAAACCTCTCTTCCTACATCATTATCTCTTGTTGGCATCACTGGATACCATTTGTGAAAAATTCAAAGAGATTCATCAAGAGCGAATAACCAAGAAAGAATGAAATGCCAAAGCTCTGCTCCCTAATGACTTCTGAATTAATTCTCAGTTTTGGCTCTGTAGCTATTCAAAAGGTGTCTTTCTCCTAACCACATGATTAGCAACCTAGAGCCACTCACATCCAAATCTCTCCAAAACATTTCTATCATATGTCATCACAACTCTCCTAGAAGCTTCCTTCCCAGCCTCTGCTTTGTAGTGTCATCACAGGATTTCTATGAATATGCATAGAAGGAGTGGGGAGAGGTGAATAGTGTCACTCCCAGGTCACTTGGCCTTATTACTTCATGATTTGTGTTTTATATTCCATAAATACTAACCATATTCTTGTTGAGCATTCTTTCATATATTTTTTGGCTATGGAATATCTTTATTTTAAAGAAATCAGGGAACAGAATCATGGCTCTCAACTGAGACCATAGAATTCTGACACAAAAAGGTGTCCTCCAGGTCCTCTAGGAGGAATAGCTTGAGTAGCAGATGCTGTCAAGGGAGGGGGATAGGGTGTCCTTCAAAAGCTAAAGTACTGGCCCAGCTTCCTGTTTCCCTCCTCATCTGAGGTCCACACACACTGTCCACCCCATCTGGATCCATCTGGCCTACCAATTGCATGCATCCCCAGTCAAGCACTGACTCCTCAGGAGAAATAGGGGGCATTGTTCTAGAACTCCTTGTGCAGGTACCCCTGCCTCCCCTGGGGGGAGGGAAGGTTCTTTTGTCATCACTGAGGCAGACTTTCTATTTCTGAGTCCAGCTTCTTTCTCTAGGGCAATCTTTGGGAGAGAAACCATTTTGGGATTGGTGAATGATATCATCCTGAGGATGGACACCACGCTAGAGATGGATGTTCACTCCATAAGTGGATGCCATGTTGAGAAAAGACACAAGGTGAATGCCAAATTGGAGATGAACACCATGTTGGTGATGAATGCCACATGGGGGACAGACAGCCAAGTAGGGATGACTGCCATGTTAGGAGTAAATGCAAGCTGGAGATGCATGCCCAGGCTGGCAATGGATGCCAGGCTGGGAAGAAACACAAGGTTGGTGATGGATGTCCGTGTTGGAAGGGGGTTGCCATAGTGGAAAAAAAACACTAAAAAGAGAAGGACTCCACATGGGGGTGGACAGTCAGGTGGGGGATGTACATCAAGTTGGGGATGAATGGGATAAGGGACTGAGGTGGGGGATTGACCCCCAGGTGAGGCATGAGCACCCTCATGGGCATAGATATTCTGGTGAAAGATGGGTGCCATTTTGCTTTCATATGCAAGATGCCATACATCCTCCTTTTCCTCTTCTGCAACAGACAGTCCAGGGCAGTCAGCCATTTCAATCTGTGTTCCAGAGATGATACCCAGTACCACAGAATGACTTGAATCTGGTTTGCACTGTGGTGGGGCTCCTGATCATACTTCATTAGGCCGATAGATTTGTAGAACCTCTCAGTATATAGCCTCTGCACAGCTGAACTGTTGGTAGAGCCCAAACATGTAACTGGTTCCCTTTTCTTCCCATTCTTTGGAGCAGAGAGCCAGTCTCTCTCTCTGGCTGCAGGCCCTGTTGCAGCTGCTGGTGCTGCTTGTGGGCCACCCTTGTGGCATTTTCAATGTCCAGCCTCCCAATGATGAGTGCATAAAACTGGCAGAAGGGGGTCACTTCCACAGAGGGTGGCTACCTGCGGTGTCAGGAACCTAGGTGCGAACACGAGCAGGAAGGCAGAGTAATTCTTCAACTCTCAGAGGTAACCATCCACCAGAGACTAAGAATCATAGGTATACAAGCAGGGATCTTTCCAAATGACCCAGTCAGTTCCATATTCAAATGGAGGGTGGGGCTTGGAGGTCATGCCAGGGGTGGGGGTAAAGGGAGCAGGGCCATCATATTCCTCAGGGTGAAATCATCAGACATCATTTAGGGTTTGCAGAAGGCCCTGAGTGTGATTCAGGAACTTGTTAGGGAGAAAAACATTCAGACTCAAGAAAGTTTCATGAACCTGGATTTTCATGCCAGTACCCAGACACCAACAAGACCATCCCTTTCAGATCCATCCAGCTCTTCTCAGTGAAGTTCAGAATCTCCTGATTCAGTAGCACCTTAAGGGTCCTCCCAGTAGGGTCCCTAAGCCATTCCTCCAGCACATCTGAGGTATTCTCCTTCACCACGACTGCTGAGATGCCTGTAGCTGAGACCTGGGCACCAATGAGCGTCAGGACTGGCTGGGTCCCACCCTGTACCAACAATTTTGTGAGGTTAGACTGCACCAGGACATACTGTCCATAGGCCATTGTATGTAAAGCAGATGCTGTCAAAGGTAAGGAAAGGCCAGGTGAGGAGGACAGTAGGGGTGACAGTTGCTTGAGGGATTGTAAGGTAATTAGAATGGGAAGTTTTACACCAGAAGCAGCAGTAATAGAAGGCAATCACATTATAGATCTAATGTAAATGGCCAGGCACCAGAGGTAGTTACCATTAACCCCAGTCTTGACCACAGTCTGGGGTGCTGCAACTCAGTGTTTCCCTCACCAGTACCTGAGTCCTACAGTGTAGAGTAGCAGCACTGCTGATCTGAGGCATACCAGGAACTCACTTTTATACCCTTCATGTAGTGCATGGCCTCCAGGGAATACAATATGTGCATGTGTTCTTCTTCTCAATATCACATCTATAATTGGCAAAGAACCTCCCAGTGTCCACTAGAGACTGGACCAGGGTGCAGGGAAAGTCCTTCGTCTCTCTCAGGAAGTTGGGCAGCTTTTTCTCCAATGAGACCCAGTTCATGCACTTGGCAGTGGCCCACACAGCAGAACCTCAAGGCTTGCTCATTGCTTCACACCATGGGCAGATCCCACAATCCTTTTCTCCATCAATATGGTTGCTCCAAGAAATGCACAAGGTGTGTCCCACATCTGATACTGGGATTTGACTAGCATTGGAGTGAAAATGAAGCTGTCATTGTTGGGGAACTTCCTGGCTAGGGTGTAGAAGTATGTCTACTCAGTTATCTATTCATCACGTTAGGGCTTGCCTGTCTCTTGGTAGCCCCAAAGTTCTGTGTTGACTCTGAGTACAGATAGCAGGTAGCTCTTCCAGGACAGGGAGAGGTTGCTAGTGATCCCTGGGGCCCCATAATACTGCCACATGGTCTGCTTGATCCCCTCTTTCTTGGTAGTCTATTATAAAGCCAAGCAAGAGCAACTTTCCAGAAGAATGCTACTGTGAACAGCTTTTAAGGTTCTGATCACATAGTATAGTGAACAATCTATTTATTCAATAGCAAATCAGAGCAAAACATTCACAGTAAATCAAGGTACAACATTCATAATGTTACAGTTTATCACAGATAATCAAAATACAGCATTCACAACAACTTATCACAGAAAATGGCCACATAGTTTTCACCACAATGGTCATGGTTTTGAACAAAGAACCATCATTTAGTAATTTAATCATTCAATCATCCTTAAGGAGGTTTTCTTCCTTAAGGGACACAAAGTATGATAGTCAAAAGTTCTCCACTTATGGGACACACTAAGTTAACTCAGTCACTTATTCAGTTACTTATTCACTATTCAATCATCAGAAAATACACAAGCCCTCACCCCTAGGTCACTAGTAAATTGTAATTTCTCAGTCAGTACACAGTATCCAAGTAAATTCTTCTTTCAGCTTGACTTGGGGTGGTCTCTCAGATTCCCTGGATCCCTTCCATTGTCCCAGATCCTACCTGGATTCACCAAACTGTTACTTGGGTTCAAAGGCAGACAACTCCCAAGTCCTTGTCCAGCTCTCTGGGCATCTCCTGTTTCATGCTGAAGCTCACAGCATCTAGTTCACTTTAAATCCTTCACAGTCTCTGTTTCTGAGAAGTCAATGCTGAACAAAGCCACAAATAGGTTCATACAAAGTACAAGCCTTATAGTCATGCCACCTCAGTCTTAGGCAGATTGAGCTGGCCCTCAGAAATTCTTGGCAGCTCTTCAGCAACTCCAGCCGGTCCTCAGAAGTCCTCAACAGCCTCAGCAGCTCTGGCTGGCCCTCGGACTCAGCAGAAGTTTCAGCTGGTTCCCAGAATCAAAATTATTTCACCCAGTTTCCCAAAATCAAAGGCTCCCCCTGTCTTTGCCTCTCATCAGAAAGCCAAAATAGGGCAAGATCTCCAGAAAGAACTACCAGTAGCTGGGAGAGCAGGTGTTCAGGGATGGACAGGTCAAATGACAAGAGCAATTTCTTCTGAAATACCCACAGTGCCCAGCACAAGACTCTAGGGTCTTTTGTGGCCAGCCAGGGAGGCCAGCTGTACAGGATTGGGAAACACCAGAATTGCATGTTCGACTGGTCTAAATGTTCCCATCTGAGTAATGAGTCAGCATAGTAGTGGAAGAAAAGAGAAGGATCCATACATTCCCTTGGCCTTGGCAGATCTGCAGGAAGGCAGGAAGGGCACAGCTTGACACAGCCCTAAATCACCTCCAATTCCTGAGCATTCTTTTTAAAAAAAGATCAATTCCATCTCTCAAAAATGTGTTTGTGAGTGTGTGTGTGTGTGTGTGTGTGTGACTTACACAATGAACTCTGATCCTATAGATTCAAAATAGTAGAAAGACATCATTTATTTTTTTAAATCCAATTCTTGGAATCTGGGACATGATTCATTTATCCCAATAAGACATTGTTGAGCAACATTATATTTAAAACTGATTGAGGAGTATAACAGTTGACTGTACTATAATGGAAACCATGGGTAGCCATGAAGAGTTATTGATTCTAGAACAATACTTCAAGAGATTGTCTCTCTTAGAAAGAAAAAAGGTATTTAAGTTTGGCCCTAAAAGAACAACATGGAGTAGATCTGTCATGCTAGCTTGTAAATGGCCTTTTAAAGATAGTGAGTGAAAAATCACATTGAGTACAAATGGAGAATCAAAAGTACTTGAGTGAGAGTAAAAATAATCTCTGTACACTGTGGAGTTGTTGACATGATAGAAAAAATCAATTTTGCTTTTTTATTAACACATTGATCTCATCATTTATAATATATTAAATGCATCATCTCTTTAACCTCTTCCTCCACACCATCAAATCTCATGTAGAGATTGGGTCAGGGAGATGGGGAGGAAGTAAATAAAGGTGTGTTTTTTTAAACTTCCTCTTGAAAACCATTTAGCACATATAATGAGATATTTAATTCATTTGTATTATAAAGATTGTAAATTCTCTAAGAACGGGGATTATGTGTTTTATGGATTTTTTATTTCTTTTTGAATATTATAAAGTTTTGCACATGGTAGATACTCAAAAATCTTTGTTAAGCTGATAGAGTAATGAATGGCTTTATTATATTGCAGATAGTTCTGCAAAACTCTAAAACATGTGTATATACATATATGTGTATACATATATATAATATATATACATGTGATATGTATCATGAGCATGTATGGGTATGTATGCACATATATGTGTATGTATGTATACCATGTGTGTATATAGCTATCTGAAATATATAACTAAATAAAATCACAAGTCCTGTTTAAAATTAAATGTAAAAAAAAAGACCATTTTGAAATGGTGACATAGCCCAACCATTGGAAGGAAATGGTAGAATTTCTAGAATGCATTGAAAAATGAATTTTGAAAATCTGTGCCAAGAATATATCAAAATCAGTCTGCTAAATCAAGGGCCAGGGACATACTTAGTGACTTTTATGAATAAAGCCTGATATTTGTTCCTATAGACACTCTGACCCAGGTAAACCTGTATGTTATTACATATGTATGTGTATGTATGTGTCTGTATGTGTGTTTACATGTATATTTTCATTCAAGGTCTTTATTTCTGTTGACATAGCCTTTAAGGATCCATTGTTACCTACTCACCACAATGAGATATTTAAATAGATTTTGTTGGAGATGTTTAGTTAAAAAAAAAAAACTAACTACATTCATATATGCATATGAGTGTAGATGAGTAGAGTTAGCTTTGTTTTTTTAACACAAAACATCTCCACCAAAATCTGTTCCATCACACCTTTGTGGTAAGGGACTGACCCTGGCTTCTGGAAGACTATATCAATGGAAGTGAAGTTCTCAAAGGCCTTACCAACAAAGAGTATGTTAGTAATGAATTGTGTCTCAATCTGGAAATTACCTTCCCTAAGTAGAGGAAGACTCATCACAAGAAGCTTAGCCAACAGATGGTAGATAGCAACTTATTAAGACTATTCACTAAAGCATGAAAAGACTGTGACCTCTGTTAATCAGACAAGAATGTAACGATGTAATGAAATTTTCAAAGAGTTAAGCAAAAATGGAAAGGAAGTTCACATGATTTCCTTCCATCGTCCCTACACAGGAACCTTGTCTTCTTATACTCTGCAATTGATGTGATCCTTTCATGAGGATTTCTCTCTGAACTCTCTCCCTTTTTTCAGTCATTGTAGGAAGTATGGTAGTCAAAAGAGAACTGGTTCTGCAGTTGGAGGACCTGTGTTCAAAAATCAATTCATTACCTGTGTTACCTTGGGCAAGTCACTTAAGTGCTCTTAGCCCTAGACTAGAAGGCCTCTGAGGTCCTTTTCAGCCCTACATCAGTAAAAGAATGAATGTAATTGTTATGGACTAAGCCCCATGTAAACATTAAGGATGCAAATACAAAAATGAGAAAAAATCCCTACCTTTAAGGTCCTTACATTCTAATAGGTGAAGGCATTGAATACTGGGGAATGGAGGCTAGGGAGTTTGGATATGAAGAGTCACAGGGATATTGAGTTAAATCACATTTCCTAAAGTATTGCTCATAATGATTTAGTTACTGAATTCAGAACAAGGGGTGGATATGGGGAAATGAGATGGTGACATCATCTGTCACATTGTCAAAGATGGCCGAGGATGAATGGCCAAATGAATTGAGGCTTACCTGTCTTAATATGCTACTAATATTGAGGTACATTTAGCAGGTAGATTCTAATGATGTACATATGATTTGAAGTTTTCTTTAACTTCAGCTGTAAGGATTTGGACATTATTTGAACTCACAGGATACATGTTACTAAAGAGGTTATGTTACCAGTGAGAAATAGAATCCTGCACAGAAGTTTTTGTATACAAAACTAATACTACAAACTGTACCAGGGTAAGCCCTGTGAAATGCCCCCTCAGCTGACTGGTTTGGCATCAAAAACAGCATTGTGAATCCTGATGCTGGGGATTCCATGAAAGTATAGAGAGAAGAGGGTAAGAGTTCTCTCCAGCATCCAGTGACTTCCTAACTAGGTGCTAAGGTTTGTTACCAATTATGATAGCAATAGCTAGCAATTACATAATTCTTTTACGTTTACAAAACACTTTACATACACTGTCTCATTTCATTTGATCCTCAAAATAACCATGGAAGGTAGGTTCTATTATTATCTCCATGTATTGAGGTAAATAGGTTAAATGGCTTAACCATAGTGACATAGCTAGTTTGGTGTCTTGGATTTGAACTTGGGTGTTCTTTACTCTGAGTCCTACACTCTGTCTACTACAACACCTATCCACTAGTATTTGCTTCCCTCCATATACCACTGAAGAGCAAGGGCTACTAATGCCCTCTGAATTTGGCACCCTCAAAGCTGTGATTGTAGTTGTTGTTGAATCATTTCAGTCATGTCCAACTCTTCATTACCCTATCTGGGGCTTTCTTGGCAAAGATACTGGAGTGGTTTGTCATTTCTCTCTATATATGAAGAAACTGAGGCAAATAGGATTAAGTGACTTGCCCAGGATCACACAGTTAGTAAGTGACTGAGGCCAGATATGAATTTAGGAAGATGTCTTCCAGATTTCAAGTCCAGTACTATATCCACCCAGCCACCTAGCTTCCCAAAGCTCTGATTGTCTCACCCTAATTAGAATTTAGGTCAGAAGAGTGCTTTTTTCACAAATAGTTAAATTCTGTAAACATTCACTAAGTACCAGCTATGTGGAAGGCATTGCCCTAAAAAGGCGCTTAGAGAAACCCAAGGAGAAGTTGATGTCAGAAAAGCAAACTCTACTATTGAACAAACCTGGCTGTCCCCTGAATGCCAGTCTGTTACAAAGTCAGATAAAATCAAGCTCCATTTGGGGATTTTCTGGAGTAAAGACCCTTTATAGTTCAGCTCCTGGAAATTCAAGGACATTTAAGACAAGAGAGAATGGACATAGCAAAATCATGCAAAGTACTGAGAAATTAGAGGTTATTAGCATGAATTGTAAATCGCTAATATAAATTATAAATATACTTCCAAGAGTGATTTTCATCTGCTGGGTTAGCCTGTTATTCATTACTTATTGTTAACATTTAATTAGTGGGAGCCTCAATGGGAACACTGGCAGCAGTGCCCTGATTGAGAAGCTGCCCTGGAAGAATCCTTTCACATATTTAGACTGATAAGTAGTTAAAAAAAGAAAAAAATGTCAAGCTTAATGGCCTAGCCACAATTCCTTCCTCAGGAATGTTGGATTTGATAGCCATTTGACATCAAGGCCTAGATCAGACACTAATAAAAACTAAAAGACTTCTAAAAGCAGAAACAAAAAGTCTCCTGGTGAGGATCTCTCTGTTCTCTTGGAGCAAAAGACTGTTACTACTAAGTAGCTAACTGGAGGTTATTGAAATATCCTTGAGCATTTTATGAATATTATCAAAACTGTACTCACTCTTTAAGAAATTCAATTTGCCATCATATTCTTATGAGAGCATGAGGCAAGAATGTATATTTGAATGCAATTCAGAGTAGCCTCCAACTTAAGGATCAGACTTTAGTTTGTATTATCCTTACATATCTCCTAAGATTATTTTTTTAACCATATGCTGCTAAGAAGTAGGCAAGTATCAGAATTAGCTGTATGCAGCTTGGTAACAATTAACCATCTGTTTATAATGCTGTTAGGGACTGACAGCATCTCAATAGAAGTAGGGAAAACAACAGAAATATTGTATCTGCCAAGTTTTAGTCGTTAGTTATCTTACACAGTAATTTGTTGTCTCATGAGATCACTAAGGAGTGAAAGAACCACACTGAGATACAAAATAAACTCTGTAAAGCAGGTAGTTTGATAGCTATTTAATGATGTGCTGAGAAGAGTAAGAGACAAAAAAAAAGGGAAAAAAGAAAGAAAGACCCAAACACAGATTCTTGCACTGCAGCCAAAATTTCACATTAGGGGAATATTTTGAGAGGACAATTTCAGTTTTTCAAAAGAGAGATTTGATTATTCTAAGGACCAACTTTCACCATGCCACTTATTAAAAATGTCCCTTGAGGGGGAAGACCAGTCCTGAAGCATCTCATAATAGTATATTCCCCTGGTAAAGCTCCATCTTAATCTCCATTTGCCTTTTCCACAATCCCTCTAACTTTGCCCCTCTCAATCAAGCACATTAATTTTTTCATACAAATTCTTTTATAGAAAAAAAAATCACCAGAATGAGGTTTCATTTTAAGCATAAATTTAAATAAAATGAAGATGTATTACAAAATGGAAAATCAATAATCCTTTGGTATTTGCTGTGATGCTTTTATTCATGAAATAGGATTTTTGTATATACAGTAAAGGGGATACTTGTTAAAATAGATATGATGTTAATTAGTTGCTATTTTAAATTATTCTAATTATTAATGATATTCACAACTTGATCCCATGAGTTAGAATAATGTCACATTATCCCTAGCTTTTATTTTTCATTCTGAAATGAAAAGTAATGTCCTTGAAAACAGGGACAATATTGCTTTGGTTTATATCACCAGTGTCTAGCTCATTGTCTGGTACCCAGTAGGCACTTAATATAGGCTTCTTGGGGGCAGAGCCTCCCCCCAAAACCACCTCAAATACTTATAAAATATGACTCTAAACAAATTTTAGAGCTATAGAACCCACAAAATGACAGAGAGAAGCAAATCTCCAACTGAAGGCAGCCTGGCAGCCCAATAGAAAGTGTTCATCACAGAATGCTGGGAGCTAAGCACAGGCCCACATGAGCTGCGCAGTTTTGGCCCCAGGGAGGCAACAGAGGCCAGAGCAGACTTTAGGAAAGTGAATCACCAGCAGCTGTGGCCGTCTCCAGACTTTTCAAACCATAAGCACCAAAAAGAAAGTAAAAGGGCAGTCTGAACTCTGTTGGAAAGGAAGGGCACAGTCTGGCCCCTGCCCTGGGGGCAAAAGGTGGCTGAGGCACAGCAGCTGCAGGGGCTGGCAGTAGCTGCCTCAGGAGTTCCAGGTCATAGGAGGAACAAGCAACCCTCCAGAGGGTAATCACTCTTGCTTTGACCTATTTGGATCTAGTTGATTTCTTGGGCAGTGGTCGTGGGGTGAGAAACACCACTTTGCCACTATGGTGTTTGTAGAGAGGGCACCCGCCTCAGACCTCTGACAACATTTGTGAAAACCCCAGCAATTTGGGACAAAGCTCTCCTTTCTGGAAGAAAAGTTTTACTGTGCAAAGACTTCAAAATTCACATTATTGACTGGCCAAATGATCAAGCAGAGGAAGCATAAACATACCATAGATTCCTTTTTGGGGGACAAAAAGGATCAAAGCATGGAACAGGAGGAAGACAATGAAGTCAGAACTCTGACACCAAAAGCTTCCAAGAAAAATATGAAAAGGATTTTGACAACCAAGTAAGAGACGTAGAGGAAAAACTAGGAAGAGAAATAGTAATGATGTAATAAAATCATGAAAAGAGAGTCAACAACCTGACTGAAGAAAATAATACCTTAAAAAATAGACTAACTCAAATGTCAAAAGAGGCCCAAAAAGCCAATGAGAAGAATGCCTTAAATAGTCAAATTTGCCAGATGGAAAAGGAATTTAAAAAACTCATTGAAGAGATAATCCCTTCAATATTAGATTGGAGCAAATGGAAGCTGATGACTTTATGAGAAACCAAGATAATATAAAACAGATACAAACAAGTGAAAAAATAGAAGGCAATGTGAAATATCTCACTGGAAAAACCACTGACCTGGAAAATAGATCCAGGAGAGATAATTTAAAAAATTATTGGACTACCTGAAAGCCATGATCAAAAAAAGAACCTAGAAATCACCCTTCAAGAAATTTTCTCAAGGAAAATTTTGCTCCAGAGGGCAAAATAGAAATTGAAAGAATTCACTGATCGTGTCTTGAAAAAGATCCCAAAAAGAAAACTCCTAGGAATATCATGGCCAAATTCCAGAGTTCCCAGATCAAGGAGAAAATATTACAAACAGCAAGGAAGGAACAATTTTACTGTTGTGGAAACACAATCAGGATAACATAAGATCTAGCAGCTTCTACATTAAGAGATCAAAGGGCTTAGAATATGATATTCTAGAGGTCAAAGGAGTTAAGATTAAAACCAAGAATCACCTACCCAGCAAAACTGAGTATAATGTTTCAGGGGAAAATATGGTCATTCAATGAAATAGAGGATTTTCAAGAATTCTTTTTTTTTTTATAAAATTTTACATTTATTTTTAGTTTATATAATTCATTTCCACAAGATTTAGAGTTACAAATTTTCTTCCTGTCTTTCCCCTACCCACCACCCCAAAACAGATATCCCGCTGTATATCCCCTCCCCCAATCTGCTCTCTTCTATATCCTCTCCCATTCCCCCTCCGACTTTCTAGTAGGGGGTGGTGGATCTCTATATCCCAGTGCCTCTATATCTTATTTCCCAGTTGCATGTAAAAATAATAATGATAATAATGATATTTTTAAAAATATTTTATTTTAAAACTTTGAATTCCAGATTCTTTCCCATCCTCCCTCCTCACCTACCTTTACTGGGAAGATAAGCAATTAGATATAGGTTGTATATGTGTACCTATGCAAAACTTTTCCATAGTGGATATATTGTGAAAGACTAACTATATTTCCCTCCATCCTATCCAGCCCCCCACTTGTTCTATTCTCTATTTTGACCCTCTCCCTTTTCAAAAGTGTGTGCTTCCAACATCCCTCCCCTCCCAACCTGCCCTCCTTCCCCCATCACCCTTCTCCTCCCCTTCCCCCCTACTCTCCTATAGGGCAAGATACCCTATTTAGTATATATGTCATTCCCTCCCTAAGCCAAATTCAGTAAGAGTAAGGCTGACCCATTCCCTTTTGCCTTCTTGTTATCCCCCTCCATTGTAATAATTTTTCCTTGCCTATATTATTCCCTTCCCTAATTATCCCCGTATGGGAAAATTCACCCTATTCGGTCTCTCCCCATCTCCTCTCATTATATTCCTCCTTCACCTCTCAATTTCAGCTAAGTATTATCCCTTCCTATTCAACTGGTCCTGTACCCTCTGTCTATGTATACCCGTACACATATATACACACACTCACATATGTATTTATACATCCATATACCCTCCTCTATAGACATATGTATGTATGTATAGCTATATAAATATTTATATTCCCTTCAACTATTTTCATACTGAGATAAGTTTCATAAGTTACAATTATCATTTTTCCATGTAGGAATGTAAATAGTTCAACTTTGATAAGTTCCTTATGATTTCTTTTCCCTCTTTGCCTTCTCATACTTCTCTTGCTTCTTGTATCTGAATGTCATATTTTCTATTCAACTCTGTTTTTTTCATCAAGAATGCTTGAAAGTCCTCTATTTCATTGAATCACCATATTTTGCCCTAAAACATGATAATTTTGCTGGGTAGGTGATTCATGGTTTTAATCCCACTTCCTCTGACCTCCAAAATATCATATTCTCTCCTTTCATAATTTTCTTGCATCATTCTCATTTCTCTTCCCAATTTTTCCTCCACTTCTCTTATTTGGTTTTCAAAATCCTTCTTAAGCTCCTCAATGGCCTATAACCAGTTCATATTATTCTTAGAAACTTTTGGTGCAAAAGTTCTGACTTCATTTTCTTCCTCCTGTTCCATATTTTGATCCTTTTTGTCCCCAATAAAGGAATCCAAAGTTAGATTGGTGTGCTGCTTTGCTTCCTTTGCTTGCTTATGTTGCCACTCAATTACTTGACTTTTGAGCTTTTTGCTACAGTAGAACTCTGCTTCCAGAGAGGAGATCTTTGTCCCAAATTGCTGGGGTTTTCAAAGCTGCTGGAGCTTTGGCTGCCCTCTCTGAAGCCTCCACTGACTCTGGCACCTGGTCACCCACTCGAGAACCTCCACCATAGACAGCTATGCAAGTCCAAGCAGGTTAAAGCAAGAGCAATTACCCCTCAGAATGTTTGCTTGTCCCCCTACAATCTGCAGGCCAGGAGCTCTGAAGCAGCTATGTGGCAGAGGCTACATGGCCACAGCACCTCAGGGGCTTCTCCCTCTGGGGGCAGATGCTGGACTGCACTCCTGTAGCCCCTATTCCCAAAGCCCACTGACCTCTCACTTTGTCTTTGACATTTATGGGTCGATAATTCTGGGAACTGCCACAGCTGCTGGTGATCCACTCTCCTGAAGTCCCTCCAGCCATGGCTGTTTGGACCACCCTGGAGCTAAAACCATGTGCTCACGCTGGGCTGGGCTCTGCTCCCAACAAGCTGCAATCAACCCTTCCTGCGAGCCTGCTGGGCTGTCTTTAATAGGAGGTTTGTTTCTCTCTGTCACTTTGTGGGTTCTGTAGCCCTAAAGTTTGTTTAGAGTCATTTTTATATGTATTTGAGGTAGTTATAGGGGGAGCACAGGGAGTTTTCCTGCTTCTATGTGGCCATCTTGGCTCCTCTCCCTCAAGAATTATTGATGAAAAAGCCAGAGTTGAATAGAAAATTTGACTTTCAAATACAAAAATCAAGAAAAGCATGAGAAGGTAAACAGGGAAAAGAAATCATAAGGAACCTATTAAAATTAGACTATTTACATTCCTACATGGTAAATCAATAATTGTAACTCATGAGACTTTTCTCAGTATAAGAGCAGTTGATGTTAATATATATGTATATGTATATACATATGTATGTGTATATATACATATATATGTATACATACACATATATTTATATAGGAGGGCATATGTGTGTATAAATACATGTGTGTATATGTGTGTGTATACATACATACATACATACATACATACATACATACATATACATATACAGAGGGCACGGGTTCACTTAAATAGGAAGGGATGATATCTAAAAACTAAAATTAATAGGTGAGAGGGGAATATAATGAGAGGAGATTGGAAGTGATAGAATAGGGTAAATTACCTCATTTAAAAGAGGCAAGAGAAAACTGTTACAGTGGAGGGGAAGAATAAGAAGGCAAAAGGGAATGGGTCAATCTTACTCTCATTGAATTTGGCTTAAGGAGGGTATAACATACACACTAAATTGGATATCTTACCCTACAGGAAAGTAGGGGGAAAGGGGATAAGAGGGGAGATGACAGAAGGGAGGGCAAGTTGGGGGAGAGGGTAGTTAGAAGTACACACTTTTGAAATGGGACAGAGTTAAAGTAAAAAATTGAATAAGTGGGGGTAGGATAGGATGGAGGGAAATATAGTCATTCATTTACAATATATCTACTATGGAAATAAATGTTTTGCATAACTACACATGTATAACCTATATTAAATCACTTTTCCTCTTTGTAGGGGTGGGTGATGTGGGGAGAAGGAAAAGAATCTGTAAATCAACGTTTTAAAATCAAATATTAAACAATTTTAAATAAAATAAATACATGCTTCTTGAATTGATTTTAATTCCTGATTATGTGAAAACTCTCTTTTTGTCACAGAGAATGCAATTATTCTCAAGGTAATTCCAAAACATTTGCTTGTTGCAAATGAATGCCACACTGACCCATTAACCAAATGCCTAGGATCAGAGTGGATTTGAGATGAAATAAGAGGGGAAAATGCTTTGTAGAAGGGAGTGAAATAATTGCCTAGAAATTCCTTTAGTCGAAAATGGAAAGGATCTCTTTGTACTCCCCATTCCCAAAACTATAGTAATTATTTGTGTGTAAGCCCTTATCACAGATAACAATTTACTCATACTTTTAGATAAACACTACTTATAATTTTAAGAAAGACTCCATGTATTCTTGTGTATTCTTGCATTTTCTAAAAGAAGTGAATATCATATACCTAACCGTCCGTTTACCCCTCTGCTGTAGAAGTTCTTATTTGTACACCTCTTTTTATGAGATAATTTCCCTGTCTCTCTTCTCTTTTTGGGCTTCTCCCAATGCATCTCTCTTTCTTGCCTCTCCCTTATTTTTTTTATATAATTCCAACATAATCAACTCACATCTATGCCCTCTATTTATGTAGACTTTTTCTGACTACCCTCAGGAATTACTTGTATCATTTCCCCATAAAAGAATATAAACAATTTAACCTTGTTGTGTACCTTATGTTTGCTCTTTCATGTTTACCTTTATATGCTTCTCTTGAGTCATATATTTGAATGTCAAATTTTCTATTTTGTCCTGGTCTTTTCATCAGGAATGCTTGAAAGTCCTCTATTTCACTAAATGTACATTTTTCACCTGAAGGATTATATTCAGTTTTCCTGGGTATGTTATTCTTGGTTTTAATCCTAGTTCTTTAGCTTTCCAGAGAATCTTATTCCAAATCTTCATCTACTTTACTGTGATGACTACTAAATCTTGTGTAAGCTTGACTATGACTTCACATTATTTGGATGATTTCTTCCTGGCTGCTTGCACATATTCTTCTTAACCTAGGAGTTCTAGAATTTAGGTATAATATTCCCGGGAGTTTTCATTTTGGGATCTCCATCAAAAGGTGATTGATATATTCTTTAAGTTTCTATTTTACCCTCTGGATCTAAGATATTGGAGCAGTCTTCCTGTACAGCAACTTAAAATATGATTTCTAGGTTCTTTTTTTTTTTAATCTGGCTATCAGGTAGTTCAGTTATTCTTAAATTATCTCTCCGCAATTTATTTTCCAGGTTGAGTTTGTTTTTGTTTTTGTTTTCTGGTAAGATATTTCACACTTCTATTTTTTTTTTCATTCTTTTGATTTTGCTTTATTGTTTCTTGTTATCTCATGGAATTACTAGTTTCCTCTCACTCAATTCTGATTTTTAAGGAATTATTATCTTTGGTGAGCTTTTGCAACTCTTCTTTCCCTAGTTTGGTCAGTTCTGCTTTTTAAGGAGTTATTTTCATTAATGACATTTTGTGCCTCTTTTACCATTTGATCAATTTTTTAAATTCTATTTTCTTCAATATTTTTATGCCTTTGTTACCAAGCTATTGATTCATTTTGTGTTTTTTTCACATCACTCTCATTTCTTTTCTTAATTTTTCCTCTATCACTCTTATTTAATTTTTAAAATCAATTTTGTGCTCTTTAGTTCTTTCAAGAATTCTTTTCGTGCCTGTGTCCAATATGCATTTTCCTTTTGTCTTTGCTTGTAGCTGTTCTTACCTCTCTGTCTTCTGAGTTTACTTTCTGATTTTCCTTATCATAATAGTAACTTTTTACGGTCAGGTTTTTGTTGTCATTTGTTCCTTTTTCCAACCTATTTCTTGACTTTGAATTTTATTTTAAAATTAGGATCTACTCACATGAGTTGGGGGAAGGGAAGGGGAAGGGAGAGAGAGACGGGTATTGAGACTGTTATAAACTTCAGGGGCTTTTGTCCTGATGATTTCACAGTTGTACTTGGGGGTCTGGAAGGTTTGTGTGTGTGTGTGTGTGTGTGTGTGTGTATGTTTCCAAGATGGTATGATTCAAGGAGAGATATGATCACTCCTCTCCTTGTATGGGCTGGTATGGGCCCTTATCCAGGAAGGGCTCTGATGCCTGGGAGTTTCAATCTCTAGTGCTCCAATCCACCTTGGAACTGTGACCAGGGCCCCTGATATCTCATGCCCAGAAGTATTCCTTTCTGCACTAGAACTGTGTCCCACATCTGCATATGGGCAATGAAAATGCCAAACAGTTCCCTGTCTTGCACTCAGTATTAGGCCAGGGATCATCTGTAATCTCTGACTTTTGTTAGCTGTTCCACTTCAGAATTTGATTTGAGACATTATTTTTAAAGTTTTTTTTGTAGGGAATTTTGGAAGAACTTGGCTATAGAGCTTCCTTTACTATACCAACATGTCCACCAACACCCCTACCCCCCCATAGCCTTAGTCCATATTTTTGACCTGAATCTACATGTCTACATTGAATCTCTCTCTCTCT
Organism: Gymnobelideus leadbeateri; assembly: GCA_011680675.1. Taxonomy (NCBI): domain Eukaryota; kingdom Metazoa; phylum Chordata; class Mammalia; order Diprotodontia; family Petauridae; genus Gymnobelideus; species Gymnobelideus leadbeateri. Next base: position 66,883 of record WOXC01003656.1, on the reverse strand, counting down.
CCATCTCTCCCTTTCTCTCTCTCTCACACACACATACAAACATACACACACACACACACACACACACACACACACACACACCCCTCTCCCTTTCCCTCTCTCTGCTTTTCTGTCTTTTCTCTCCCACCCTCTCTGACTCTGTCTTTCATTAGATTTTCATAAACTTATATTTTTGCAAGTATTTCTATTTGCTCCTGTTAAAAAAATATAATGAGATGACAGTCACAGGTATGAATTCTAATCTTATTCATCCACTATTTATGTATTGCTAAAAAAAATCTCTTGTAGAAAATTGTTAATCAGGTACAGGTTGACTATCAGGCCTTTGACATCCCTCCCAAGTCTGATTCTGTGATTCTTTTAACTACTGAATATGAGATAGATATATAGATATATATATATGCATATATATATATTAAATTAAATATATAAATATATATATATATTTAATACTACAAACTGATTACATATGTAATAGTATACAGGTTCAGGCAATACTATATATGTATTATATGCATATGTATATAGTATATGTATTGTAGATATCATAGTATGTTGTGTATATTATATAGAATATAATATATACACATAGTATATTCAATTAATCTTTTAATAATATAACATAACACATTTATGTAGACAGTAATTGTATCTTATAAGAGCATATGGCATAGTATTATCACTAAGAATGTGTTTAAACATTAAGCCATTAGGTCATTCATAGCATGTTACTGAGAACTCTCTAATTGTCATGTACATCATCATTCTTATCCTTTTATCTTGTTCCTTAATTACCATATTTCAAAAAACCAATAATTCTCAAAGGCGAGACATATTCTGCTTTGTTTAAGCCCATTAATTATAGGGTATCTCACTTTTTTTTTCTTGATATCTAAGTCTTTGCTCATTTATAATATAGAGATTCTAATACCTGCTCCATCTACCTTTAGTCAGATAATATTACAGCTAATAAGGTAAATGAGTCTAAATGGGCTAAAATGTCCTCATTTTAAAAGCACTGAAGTTCTGAGAGGATAAGTAGTTTTCTCAAGGTCTCAACATGGCAGACTAAATCCTAGCTCCTTGGCTCCCAATTGAGCGCCCTTTTCACTAAGTCATTTGACCTTCCTGCCCATAAAAGACTTCTGTCAGACCTAGGAAAGTTCCTGAATGGCTTTGGTATTTAAGTACTGACTCTGCCACTTATTTGTCATGTGACCTTGCTGAAGACACTTGCCTTCTTTGGGCCTCAGTTTCCTCATCTATAAAAGGGAAGGTTTGGGATATGTAAGGTCCATTCATATTAGAACATTGCTTCAGAGAGGTTAAATGAGACCATAATTTTAACTCAAATTCTTTATTTGGTAACTGGAAATCCCCATAGCTTCTGCTGCTATGAGAGCAAGTGATTAATAGTCATTAAAAAAAAAAAAAAAAACCTTGTACTCTCAGGATCAGGGGGCATTAGTAAACCATGTAGGTCTATTTAGGTTTTTATTTGACTTATTTCTACTTCACTCAGTTTACAGCACAAAACACCTAGTCAGTGAAGTGGATAGAGTGTTAGGGTATAGAGTAAGAAGACTTGATTTCATATGTGGTCTCAGATACTAGCTACGGGACTCTGGGCAAGGCATTTGGCTTCTGTTTGCCTCAGTTTCCACAGATGGGGATAATAACAATACTTTATCTTAAAGGGTAGTTGTAAGGATTGAATGAGATAGTATTTATAAACTGCTTAACAAAGTGCCAGGCAGGTAGTAGGCCTTATATAAAGCTTACTCCCCTCCCTTGTTCCTCGTTCCTGAATTGTCTTCTCTCTTTTCCCATTATCATAACCTTTTCTACCTTCTACTCATTCCTATGTGGTAGTCTATACAATTTTTATTTTTAGTTTACTTTATTTTTAGATTTCATTACAGTGCTTTGCCCAATACACATCCAGGATATTGTGTCCCCATACTTGCTGTTGACTTTTAGAAAGGATAATAAAGTAATGCAATAGGGTCTCCAGAAAGATAAATGGTCTACAAACAATGCCCCCAAGATGTCCAATTGGAGGATATGGGTTTGTTCAGCTTGGAAAAGAAACTATTTAGAGATGATGGCATGAACACTATCTTTAAATATTCAAAGAATGTCATATAAAAGAAAAATTAAACAACTTTTGCTTGATCATAGAGAACATATTGGGCAGTATTTTAAAAATGTCAGGTTTTTGGCTCATATTAGGAAGAATTTTCTAACAATGAAAAGAGATTACAAATGCTGTAGTCTACTTTGGAAGATAATGATTTCCCTGTCAATGGAAATTTTCAAGCACAGGATAGACAATCACTTGCTGGAGCATTATAGAGGGGATTCATACATTAGGGTAGAGGTTGGATTAGATGATCTCCAATGCCCCTTCCAATTCTGAATTCCATACTGAGAGAATTGTAAAATGTAGAGCTTGCAAGGGACCTTAAATTTGGGGTGTTCTCTTCACCAAGTATATTTATGATCACTTAAACTCAAGAGGAGTGTTTATTTTTTAAAGTAATATAAATGAGCATTTGAATAGCAGATCATTTTTAGTATTTGTATTATCACTGAAAACTGTCTACTAAACACCTTCTTTTAGAAGACTACATACATCCTACTTAATCCTGGCCTTGTAGAAGTACACAATTAAATGACTATTTCAATGATAAGTAGAAGAATTAAGTCCTATAGAATAACAAAAGGAAGAATTTTGAGCACCAAGTATCTCTGAATATTCTAATAACATTATACTTGAGTGCATGTGTGATTTATAGCCAGTTACAATAAAGTTTAATTTAGATTCTGTAAGACGTAATTTTTTTCATAACCTGAAAAGCTGGGTTTTAATTCTATATTGTAGCCAATTATCTTTATTCATTTAAATGACAAAAACCAAAGAATTAGGTACACTCTAAATATAAAAAGGATGTTTTTAATTATCATCAATATTAAATTTTGATAACTTAAGGATAGACTGCTACATATTTCTACCTAATAATATAAGTTACATGTTTACCAGATGATTTGGAAGGGAGAAAGTAAAGTGGATATATGCTTTTCCAATAGACTTTGATCAAGTCAGTGCTTCCCTGGGGCTCAATTTAATATATAGAAAATGAGGAAGTTTGCTTGACTTAGCTCAAGGTCATCTCTAGTTCCCCCAATCCCAAAGAAACACTAGAGGCAACATGATTTAGTGGTGAGAGGATTGAACTTGAAGGTAGGAGACACTTGGATTAAAATCTCAACTTTGACATTTAATAGCAATATGAACACAGGCAAGTCAATTAATCTCTCTCAGTTTCAGTTGCTATGTGTGAAATACATATAATAATATCACTGATGTCACAGCTGTTGTGAGGATCAAAGAACTTTGCAGTTCTTAAAAGTGCTGTATAAATATCAGCTGCTGTTGATTCCCATCACAAATACCCTTAACAGAACTTTCATACTAGTATTAGCAAATACATAATTGGATCTCTTTAAACACTAAAAAAGAAAAACTAACCCCCAAGTAAACAGCAGTGAAAATGAGGGTATTCCAGCACCTTTTCTACAACTGTGTTCTTGGGGCTGTTGCCTATATGTATAACATGACACATTGCCATACAGTTGCTGCATCAGCACATAATTCTCAAAATGAAAACAAACCTATTGGAGTGTACATCAAAAGTATAAAATAGGATAGGAAGCTATTGGTTCAATGTGAGTCAAAGCTTTGATATTCAGACAAAAACTGCATAAGGTTCATTGATGTAAAAAGATTTGAGAAAATGATCAAAGGAGGGGAGGAAACAATCCTGTAAGTTGAACATGTTGTGTTAAGGAGATGAGAATTTGAAATTGGACTGAGGAAAGAGTCAAATTTGTGCAGACAAAGCAAAACAAAAAGGAGTCAGACATAAAAAAAGTTCATCATTGGATCACAGACAAAAAGCCAAGTGCTGGAATAAATGGATATTAATTTTAGCTACTGAGAAAATGGTAACTTAAAAATAATTAAGAAAGAGAATTGAAAAAAATAAAGAGCTTATAGTACAGAGTCTGACTCTTGATCCAGAGGGACATAAAAACCTCCCTTGAATAATGACTTTGGTTATAGCCTTACTCCTTTTGTCACCTTGGTAGAGGACAGGGACAGTAGTTACAGAAGAAAAAAAAACATAGATTGAAAAAAAGTACATCCTATAGATGAAGGTCTATTTCATTGCTCAGTTAAATATCAACTTGCTATTTAAACTGAGTATGCTGTCTCACATCATCAGTTTCTCTATTTGTGTTCATCATTATATACCTTTTGTTCACTTATTAAAAAAATATTTATTGAGAACAAAATGTATACACAGTGCTAGGATCCTTGTACTTATGTGTACTTCGTGCTAGTCTGTTGAGGGATTAAAAAAAGTATAAAATAAAGTTCTGGCACTCAGGGAGTTTATGCTGCTGTTGGGAGACAGGAAATAACTGCCTAAGAGTTAAATAGCAATATAAGATCATTAACATAGCTTATTGCCAAGTATTGTTATTTCAACAACAGCAGCTAGGGTGATGAAAGGCTTTCAGTCCATGCCACGTAATGGCAAAATTGTCTTTCTCCCAGAAAGTCTTAATGATAATCAGAGCAGTGATTTTCAAACATTTCAAGGCCATGGAACCCTTTGTTATTATTTTTCATGACCTGAAATCCTTTGGAATAGGCATGGAGGTCATGAAACCAATCCAAATTTCACCCAGGTGAAAAAACAAGGAACATTGATCCCAGAGAAGAGAAAACTGTGGGGACAAGTCTTTACTATCAGTAACCCCACACAGTAGAAACTTGTAGTAAAACTAGGACTAGACTTTGAGTCATTGTCCAGAGCCCAGACTAAATCCTTTCCTTTCTAATTGGGAATAAACATTTCTTGAAGGCCTTGTGAATACTATATGTGTGTGTGTGTGTGTGTGTGTGTGTGTGTGTGTGTATAGATATATGTGTGTATAAATGTGTGTATGTGTGTGTGTGTATGTATATATGTATGTCTGTATACCTGGCCCAGCGGATATTTATTTTCAAGATGGCATTTAAGTAATACTGTAGATGTATTCTAAAGGAATTATTTTACAAATGAGAAAAACCAATATGCAGAGAAGCAAAATGGCCTATGTCACATATGTAGTAAGTATCAAAGATATAATTTAAATCCCAGGGTCCAGGGCACTTTCATCCATACTAAGATATCTTGTATCCCTTAAATAAACTACTTTTTCTACTCCTCTGGGACTATTATGTTTTCTGCTTACTACATCTCTATAGCTTTCTCAGCTTTTACCAGCATCAGATTTAGCCTTATGGCTCTTACTTCCAGCGCCTCATTATATCAAGCTTTTAAGTAATCAATTATAGACAGAATTAAGCCTCATTCACAAAATCGACTGAAGATGCTGGGCTATGCCCCAATCCCTCCCCAACACATACCCTGTAGGTCAGTCAAGAAATGAGGAAAATTAAGAGGACAGTCTCTAGCATTTGTTCTGAATTCATGGTTTTGGTTCCTCATCCTCAAAAACCAGAAGCTTTGTCTTAAGCTCTTTTTCAAGGCTGAATACTGGAGTGAATGAATAGGAGGTGGGGGAAGGTGTTTGGGAGGGCTTGTTTTTTAATGCCCTGTAATTCTCATACAGGGTATTTGGTTTAGAAAAATAAATAATGTGTTCTTTTCTGTACACTGATAAAATAACTATAGTTAATCAAAAGTAATTGCAAATTATTTCTTTTACTTAAATCTGATAATTAGAGGTAGTGTTTTAAATTTGTTTAATGATCTTTGCTCCTGTGATACTAATTTCCCCAGCAAAAACATATGCTTTGGAAGGAGTTCCCCATTTATCAGTTTAAATACAAAGTAAAATGTGTGAGGTTGATATCTTCTAGTCACGTAACTGAATAAAAAAGAATAAGCTAGGAGCATGGTTCTCTGACTACAGTTATGGTGCCTGTGCAAAACAAGTCATTTTGCAGGTAGACTAGCAAGATGATATAATGACTGTAGCCAGAGAACATGGATTTATATACTAACTATGAATGATGGCTATTTGTTTGCTTTTAACCAAGTTTCTTAACATTTCTGGATCTCAGTTCCTTTATCTGTAAAATTAATGTTATACCAGATAGTCCTGAGATCCCTTATAGTTCTCTGTGAGTTTAGTCACTAGACTATGTCAAAGAGAAAGGATCACCACATAAAGAGAATTAAACTCTAGAATCTTTCACCTGAAAATTACTAATTCCAAAACTGACTCAGCAGACCACCTCTAGTGGCATACTAAATGTTTGCTGAATTGAATTAAATCTTGTGACAGGAAGACTTTGGACACTAACTGAATATGTTGAAGATTTCCTCGAGTCTTATTCTAGCAATTGTCCTGTCCACTTTGCAGATACACCAAATCCACTAGAGAGAAGCCCAAGATATCACAAAAACAATGAATAGGTGTAGGTTCTCTGCTTATTGGGAAAGTTATTTCCATCCTTTAAGTCCACATTATGTTGTATTCTAGTTATTTGTGTTCATGGTTTAGTTACAGCTGGAAACGATGTTGCAGGCCATCAGCTTCAACCCCTCTCCTTTTACTGATGAGGAATTTGAGGCTGACTTGCCCAGGGTCACCCATTTAGTAAGTGTCTGAGGTAGGATTTGAACTCGGGCTTCCTGGCTCTAAAGCCAGCTCTCTATCCACTGCATCACCTGCTTTCTGTATGTGTCAGAAGTAGAATCTGAACTCGGGTCTTCCACAAACTAAGGTTAGCTCTCTGACCACTACACCAAATGTATCTGCAAAGTGGACAGGACAATTGCTAGAATAAGACTCGAGGAAATCTTCAACATATTCAGTTAGTGTCCAAAGTCTTCCTGTCACAAGATTTAATTCAATTCAGCAAACATTTAGTAAGCCACTAGAGGTGGTCTGCTGAGTCAGTTTTGGAATTAGTAATTTTCAGGTGAAAGATTCTAGTGTTTAATTCTCTTTATGTGGTAATCCTTTCTCTTTGACATAGTCTAGTGACTAAACTCATAGAGAACTATAAGGGATCTCAGGACTATCTGGTATAACATTAATTTTACAGATAAAGGAACTGAGATCCAGAAATGTTAAGAAACTTGGTTAAAAGCAAACAAATAGCCATCATTCATAGTTAGTATATAAATCCATGTTCTCTGGCTACAGTCATTATATCATCTTGCTAGTCTACCCTGCAAAATGATTCTGGGTCTGTGTCCTGTCTTATGTACCATCATGCTTTAAACTATATTATGGCTAATTTATGCATGTCATATCTCCACACTAATTAGTCTATGAAAGCAGATACCATGTTATCTAAATGCATTATCTCCCTGGAATGTAGCAGTGTGCTCTGCATACAGCAAGAACTTTAAAATGTTTGTTGAATTGACTAAACTTAAATTGAAAACCCCTACATTGAGTAGCCTAAGTTCCAATATAGTGAACTAAGCAAGAAACTAGTTACAGGAAACCCAAAGATTGCTTGCCTGAGAATCCTCCAAGAAACATTTACAATAAAAGTATGCCCTTAGCTTCTGAATAGGTTTTTCTCCCTTCTGCAAAATGACAATCAGGATGATGATATGACCTCCCAACACATACAACATACCACCTAATTTTTATGTCCATTTTGCTACTGTAAGTCATTTCAAAATAGCTGAAAGTTGTCTGCTGAGAAGATGCCAACAAACACATATGTTCACACATGCACACATACACACACACACATACACAAACCATCAGGCATCTGGAAGAGACACAACGGTTGTAATTACTGCACATTTCACTGTTGTTACTTGTACAGTAATATACAGGAGTGAGGGTTGGGAGGAGGGACAGGCAGCACATTTTCTGTTCCATCATAAAAACCAAGAAAATAAATCCACTCTAACTCATTCCAACTAGGACCTTATTAAACCAAAATACTGGACTTGTAAAAGTAGGCTCAGAACAATGAAAAGCAATACTTTCACTCTCTCTTTTTTTTGTCCTTAATATTTGTTGCTTCTCTCTTTTATTTCTCCCTTCCCTGCTATCTTTCTTTGTTTCTCCCTCCTGTTCTTTCTCAACCCTGAGCTCCCTCCTGTTCTTTCTCAACCCCTAACCAGAAATCATATATAGGAGTAACTAAGATTGAATGGAAGTTTCAAGAGTCTCCAGAGAACTAGACAAAAGAAATTCTCTTTCCTTTTGCATGTATTTGCATTACCTTCATTTAACACAGTACCTGGTACTTAACAAATGTTCCTTGAATAACTTACTGACTGTGCTAATGCGATCACAGTTTTGGTCTCTAGCCCACTCTCTGTACCTTCTGTGTTCCATTCACCAGGTTAAGACTGGTGATGCAAAGTTTAAAAAAAATTAAGTTCTTGCTATTAAGGAACTTGCATTCTAATGGGGTTGACTACATGTACATAGAAATTATATAGAGAATTGATGGAAGGTATCATTAAAGGAGAAGGTGCCAACAACTAAGAAACCAAGAAAATTGTGAAGGAAGTAGCCCTTGAGCTGAGTTTCAAAGGAAGGTGGGGAAGATGGGGATCCTATGAGGAGAAGGTGGGAGGGGAGAGGAGAGGAAGCCTTCTTGGCATGAAGGACAAGTTCAAAGGCATGGGGTTAATTAATGTAGATCCATGTGTGCAGAAAAGCAAGTGGGTCATTATGGCTGGACAGTAGAGCACATAGAGGGAAATACATGCAAAAGGAAAGAGAATTTCTTTTGTCTAGTCCTCTGGAGACTCTTGAAATTTCCATTCAATCTGTTACTCCTATATATGATTTCTGATTAGGAGAGTAGAAAGATAGGGAGCAGCCTGAAAAGGTTCAAATGCCAAATGGGACTTTCTGTTTGATCTTAGAGTTACTAGAGACATTAAGTTTACTAAGCAGAGAAGGGGGTGCCCCTGCTCAGACCAGCACTTTAGGAAAATCATTTCAGCAAATGTGTAAAGGAGGAAGTAGAGTGGTGAGAAACTTGAGGGAGGGAATCCAATTAGAAGACTATTACTCTGGGGCGGCTAGGTGGCACAGTGAGTAAGAACTCCGGCCTCGGAGTTGGGATGACCGAGATCGAAACCGGCCTCAGAAAATGAATACCTACACACAAATAATGACTAGCCGTGTAACCTTGAGCAAGTTACTTAACACTAATTGCCTTAAAAAAAAAAAGAAGACGACTATTACTCTGATCTAAGTGGGAGGTGATAAGGACCTGAACTGGAGTGGTAGATATATGAGTGGAGAGAAGGTGATTTATTTTGGCAATTAGGAAATCTTGGGCAACTTTGGAGAAGGCAATTTCAGTTGAATAATTAGGTTAGAAATCAGATTGCAGAAGAATAAGAAGAAAGGAAATGGAGGAAGACAGAGCTCAATGAGATCTAGCCACCGAGAAGAGGACACAATAGAAGAGGCAAATAGATATGGGGTAGGATACTGATGATACAGGGGAAAGTATGGAGATGAATGGGAATAAGGGAATAGGCTTGGGTTGGAGAACGGGATTTGTTTACTTGGGGGTTCAATATCACTGGAATAGGGAGAATAAAAGGAGTTGATGTTATACTAATCATTAAGAAATGAGTATAGGCTGACTATCAAGGAAGATTGCAGCTGAAGATCCATGATTAAAGGGGTTCTGACTGACCCTCAGGGTTTTGGAAAAAATCTCAACCTGTTGCTGTGTTCTAAGGAAGCACCTTCAAGCCCAATAGCAGGCAAGAGCAGGAGGTAGTAGTGGGTTGAAGGCCAGGAAGAAGTTTTGTCACAGGTCTGACTGAAGGAAATTCTTACTGGGTTATCACCCCCAGGACCATGTGGATGCCTAGGTTAGGTTGTGTGTCCTATTCAGGTGGCAGCAGCTATACCAAGGCCTGTCCACATTGTGGTCCTGAGGCATGTGGAAGTCTAGGAAGAAGGTAAAAATTTGGGTGTGGCCCAAGCTGCCAGCAGGGCCTGGCAGCATTGTAAAACACTATCATGAATCTCAAAGGTTTATCAGTCACATAAAAAAAACAAAACAAAACAAAACAAAAACTTCAGATTGTGGGAAAGGATAGATTTAACTCAAAGCTACAAGATATTTTAGCATACAAGTTAAATTATTACCATTTTAAAGGACTAAATCATCCATTCAACTTGGGTGAACTGAAAATCTATGGAAACATGAACATCTGGAAGCTGTTTCATGCCCTGCCCACCCCTAATTATGAGTCCCAAATGATAACAGGTTTTCTTTCTTGAAGTATAGATGACTGCTATGTGTTAACGTGATTCTCTTGTGCTTTGTCTCTGAATTACTCCTTTTGCTGTTTAAAGGCTAGTAGAGTATTATAAGACTTCAAATGGGAAACCAAAGGTCTAGACAGGCAGGGGGATTTGAAAAGCTCACAGAAGAGGATAGTGTTTGCTGGGAAGAGATATTTCCTGCGTGAATGTTATTCTTTTAGATGTTGCTTCTGTGAATCAAATAGCCCCTGTTAACAGCAGGATTTTTTTAGAGAGACCTCTGGTTTTCATCTTTATTATTCCCAATATTGTACTTCTGGTTCTCTGAGGTTTCCTTTACTCTAAATTGAGTGTGTTCTTCTGTGATTCCATATGCTGCTACGTTAGGGTTTTAGCTTTCACACAGCTGTTTCTCGGTAAAATTGAGTCCAAAAACTTTCTTTTTAATTGTTTTGGCTATTTTTGTTTTGTTTTATCTTATTTTAGATGAGACAAAATGTCATATCTAATAAAATTCTAAAGGATGAGAAGGAAACATATTTGAAATGAATTAATGGCCTTTAGAATTAATGTCAATACATCTTAGTTTAACCTCATTATTTCCAAGGGAGAGTTTTGTTGAGGGTGCAAGTCAAGAGTTAACTCTCCACCCCTTTTCCACTAAGGTAAAAACTTCCCTTAAAATATTTATTTTTTAAAAAACTAGTGTCAGTGTGGAGCCCAGAACCATTATAAATATTTTAAGGACATTTTACTTTTGAAATTTTTTTCTATTTTTTTCCTAGTATTTGTATTTCTATTTAACACTAAAAAAAAAATCCAGCAGGCATTTCATAATTTAAAAATCAAATGCAAAGGTCAAGCATTTGGAGCCTGACAACTTGGAATGATAATAATAAATATTAATATGATATAAAGAATATATGATGATAATAAATAATAAGATTCTCAGAATATTATATTTAGAAAGGATACTAGAGAATGACCTTTGTCTAAAAAATTCCCTCTAACATAATAATGATAACAATAATAATCACTAACACTTATATAATAAATTCAGGTTTTCAGAGAGCTAAACCTGGAGTCAGAAAACCCTAAGTTCAGATCCAAAACTTACCGTCACCCTGAGCAAGTCACTAATCTTCTTTCTAATTTTGTTTCTCATCTGAAAAAGAGGAAGAACAGCACCTACCTATCGGGTCATTTTAAAGATGTAGTATTTCTGCAGTGCTTTGCAAACCTTCAAGTTCTGTTTAAGTGTTAGCTCTATATTATCTCATTTGAGCCTCTCAGCAAACATGGGAGGTAAAGGCTATGAAGGTATATAAGACAGACTGCAATCCAGCCTGTGGGGACACATTTCATGAGCAGCCCGTTCTACTTTCAGATTCCACTTGTTTATAAGAAACATTTCCATATATTAAACCTTAATTTACTTCTTCACACCTTCTACCCTTTGCTTCTTGTCTTATCCTAATTGTCTATTTGGCTGCTTTCCTGGTCTTACTGATCACCTGAAAGATAAAATCAACTCTGAAACTCATGCCTCCTCAGTGCCCCCTAACCCTGGACTCCTCTTCCTCTGATTGGAGAAGATGGGAGAACTGACATTGGAGAGCTTCTCCAGCATCCTCCATCATTTAAGGAGGGATCCCAAGACCTTTCCACCATCATCTCCAGCCATTGCTCTCCTGGAATTCATGAACTATGGAGACTCATCATTCTATAAGATGAAATCCGTTCTGCAACTCACACCTCCTTAGATCATTTCTCACCCACCTGCAGAACTTAGAAAGAGCTAGTTTATATCAAAGACTTCAACTTTGTTTTTGGATTAGACAAAGAATCAGAATCCTCTTATGAAAGTTGTGAGTTAGCTATGTTCTTCTTCTTGCTTAGCTATTTCTATAAAACTGTAGCCTGGGACAACATGTCTTGGGAACTGATAGGATTGGTTTCCGTTTGGGATATCCTTTTGATTTTTGCCTTTGAATATGATCATTTCAACCACCCTACCAGCATTGTTATTTCTTCTAACAATTATTGAGCTAATATTCCTGAGTTTCTAGGAAGGGAGTTGTGGTGAATATCAACTGGTGTTTGAAGGCCCCATTATCAGTTTGGCAATGAGAACTTGACAACTTGTCTAGGGACTTCATACTATGTCAAATACAGGGAGGAAGAAGTACCTTTCTTTGGCATACCTGATATAGTTAACATCCATTTTTAGTCTTTATATTCTATTTTAAATTTGCCCTGATCCTTTCTGGGAAAAATACTATGTGGCCAGTAATTACTATTTATTAAGGTTTCTACTCTTTGGTTAGGTGTGCTTTTGATTTTTTTAATCATTCCTTCTTCTATATTTCTTTAGTTGTTTTAAGGGGAAACTGTCTTTGAGGATCCTCTGTAAATAAATGTTTTCTTAGCAGCATTTTGATGACAAAAAAAAAAGATAGATTTTCATTGATTGGAAAAGTACTGAATAAAATATGGCATAGGTCTGCAACTCACATACCAAGCCTGGAACATTTACATAAGACTTGCCTTATTGGTGGGGTGAAAGATAACTCAATATTACATGTCTGTATGAGAGGTGAAGTTGATCAAAATCTTTGGAAAGGAGAGCCTTTCTTCTTCACTCTCACTTCAAGAGAATACACATAGGGATCTAAATTTTCTTCGGGGAGAGACCTGTGGAGATAGAATAGATTTTGGAAGACAGGCATTATAGGGAAATGCATTCTTCTCAGTTTGTCATTGATTTCCAGTTTGCTTCTCTATAGACATCAAGGAATTTCCCTTTGAATAATATTTGGGTCTTTCTTGATTGAGGAGAACTCATTTGCTCCCTGTATTTTCTGGTTTATATCCTGATGTCTGTAACTTCTCTGATTTCTATTTTTTATCTGCTTGGATTAGTGGGTTTATTCACTGCTCACTATTTGTGATGCTGTTTTCTGTAACTAGAATTTAGTAAGAAGGAATCAAGCCTGTGGATATACAACTTGGGATACCTCCTCTTTTAGAATTAGTAACCATGAATGCGGCTTGAACAAAACAGAACAAAAAAACTATCTCCTTGGATTAGCAATATTTAGTGGGGAAGAGAGATGTAATTCTAATTGAGAACCTTTCTTTCTGAGAATAGTGTAGCTAGCCTCAGTGACCTTTATTCTGTTCCCCTTTAGCCAGGAATTAAAGTCTCCTTTAGAAAAGGGTGAGCATGGTGAAAAAGATACTATTCTTTTTTTTTTTCTTTTTGGAGGGCAATTGGGGTTAAGTGACTTGCCCAAAGTCACACGGCTAGTTTTTGTGTTAAGTGTCTGAGGCCAGATTTGAACTCAGGTTCTCCTGACTCTAAGGCCAGTGCTCTATTCACTGCACCACCTAGACACCCCTAGAGATACTATTCTTGCCTTATCTTTAACTATATTTAGGCAACCTACATGGATGTATACAAAACTGCATGAGCAACTCACATGTCCTGTGTGTATACAATAGAATATGATTGCTACTGTAAGAAACAGTGAAATCAGGAAAACATGAGAAGAGTTATGTTAACTCGAATGGATTGAAGTAATCAGAACCAGGAAAACAGTATACTTGATTCTGGTAAGTTAAATGAAAGCAACTTTAAATGGTAACCAAATTTATATAATTGCAAGTATCAGTCCTGGACCCAGAGAAAAGAGGATAAAACCATTATTCCTCCTTTAGATTAAGAAGTGGGGGACAATAGGTAAGCTTTGCTTATTTTTTTTATTTTTCAGAAGAAAGGGCATGTTGGAAATAGCAGGGGTGTAAAATATGGAATGCATTAATAAAACACTGAGAGGAAAGATAGTGTGGATTTTTTTTTATACTTACATGTTTAGTCCTGGGAAAATGCGTTCATAAAATACCAGTCATGTTATTTGGAGGATATACACATTAGATAGTGTTCTTAAGGTGACAGGGTGTAATACTACTGAATAACATTCTGTCCAAGCAGTAGTTTCTGGGCTCCATTTCAATATTTCATTTAGTATTATTCCCACCAGCTTTGTTCTGACAGGACTCAATCAAGATGTTAGTTAATATCCCTGGAAAGTGCCTTTTTGATGGGTTTACTACTCTTGGTTTTTACTTAGCCTATTAAAGTTTCTTCAATAACATATACTTGTCTCCAAGTTATTGCTAACCTCACTATTTACTGTAGCCCAAGCCCTGTCTTTGTCCCCAGTGATCTGTAAGCAGTCATTTCACCATCCCTAAAAGTCCACCATATTACAGAGAGGTCCATTTCTGTACATGGTAATTTCCTATTGCTTTTCGTTTTGGAAAGGAGCAAATTGCCCTGTACTGGGGTTTCTGACAGCTGCTTCTTCACCCCCATCCCTCTGCAAATAAATTTCACTACAGGGACTGTGATTCCACATGCAATAACAAGGAAGCATTGCTTAGAGAAGCTGCCATCTAGACTTTAAAGGCTGACAGGGAAGACATCATTTATACTATGCTGGCATTCTAAGTCTGGGTCACTGACAGACTTGCAAGGAGTAAAATCAAGTTGTCAAGAGGCCTTTTGCTTGTGATTTTTCAAGGTGTTATTCAGACATGACAACTTGCCCTCCTATTTTTATTTTGGCTTGCTAATTCTAGGAGAAGGTAGAGAGGTAGTATTTATTTTTTAATTTTCCCTTGCAGTGTATTTTTATTTTTATTTGTGTTCTTTGATCTGTGCTCTTTTCTGAAGAGTCAGGGCCATTTTAAACAAAGGTATTCACGGTCAGGATTATAAGAATGGCGAAATGGATCCAGTTCATATGTTTGCATGGGAAGCTCCAAGAAGAGAGCTATTTACTATAGTAAAAAGAGCAATTTAACAAAAAGGACTGATAGAAAGACTAAATTTTGCATTTGTTCCTCCATTTTTCCTGGATCTGCATGAAATAGTTTAAAATGTTATATTATAGAGGTGAGGGGTATTTGAATGAAACTTATACTCTGCTATAAGCAAAAAAACAAACAAAAACCTTAGCAGGGAAAGGGAATGCTTTGCACATTTTTATAGCTTCTTTAAGTGGTCATCAAACTAGAGTTGCTTAATGACAAAAAAATGTGAGAGGAGATTGTGGAGAAAAACCAGGAACCTCAGTTTCCCTAAGAAACAGTATTATATTAAGCCTTTAAACATATTCTGGGGCAACAGAATCTACAAAAAGATGGAGTGAAACAATTTTCCAGCTTAAGATAACTTAGAAGAACTTCAGGAAAGGTCTGTCTCATGTAGGTAAAGGAAGAGTACAGCCCAGTGCAGATGGCATACAGTTAAGCCAGCTCTTCACCAAAGCACAGATCAGCAGCTGAAGCCCCCTTCATCCTGGCACAGCAGACTAGCTGTGAGTCCCCTAGTCCCAGCACAGAAGGCAAACTGCTAACCTAGGAACTCAGGCAACAACAGGCATGACCTAGGGTACACCACCCCAGCGCAGTGGGCAAGCCATCAGCACCAGCAGCCCTGACAGTCAATGATCAGGATCTTAGCCCCCAGAACAAAAACACTTGGGACAGTGCCTCCCTGTCCCCCAAAAGCAGAGGTCAACTTGAAAGTCATGAAATAGGCAAAAATTGAGTAAAAAAACAAAACAAAACAGAAAAGAGCCCTGACCAGAGAAAGCTACCACAATGACAAGGAAGATCAAAACACAAACTGAGAAGAGAGCAATGTAATGGCAAGCACAGAAGTAGTTCACACCTTGTTTCAGCTATTGAATTGACACCTTGTTTCAGTTCAAGTTTCTTTTGAGCCTCGTATCAAGTCTGTTAAGAAACAGAACATGTGAACCCCATAATTTGTGAGCCCTAGAACTCACAAACTTCTGCAACAGGAAGGGGAGGAGCTAAAGACCATATATAAGGAGAATTTCTGAGAGGAGGACTCTTGTGGTAGCAGAGTCAAGAAGGAGAAAACTTGTGGTATCCTGGCATTCTGTTTGTCTGCTCTGTCTGTGTTCATGTTTGTTTTTGATGCTTTGTATAGAAGCCCTGGGACCTTATTGGAAGCCCTGAAAGAGGATTTTCTGGTTGGATGTTTACAGAAGTCCTGGAGTTGGGTTTTGGAGGTCCTGGGACCTTACTGATGATTTGTGCTAATTGTGGGTCTGTGTTGATTTCTATGTTGATGAATTGTGTTGAGTTCTCAGACCTTGTTGGTGGGTCTGAGTTAATTTCACAGGCAGATAGTGAATTGATGATGGTGCTGGCAATGTACATGAATATTACTAAGGCTCTGTCAAGCTTTGTCTTCCCAGAAACAGGGACTGTGAAGAACTTGAGGTGCACTGGATACTGTGAGCTTCAATATGGAACAGGAACTAGACAAGGAACTGGACAAAGAACTGGACAAGGAACTAGGAGCTGCCTGTCCTTGAACCCAGGTGACAGTTGGATCTGGGACCATGGAAGAGGTACCATGGAAACTGAGAGCCAGCCTCAAGTCAAGCTGAAATAAGACTTTACTTGAATATTGTGTACTGACTGAGAAGATTATGATTTACTGTGACCCAGGAGTGGAAAACTTTGACTTTTATACTTTGTGATTGAATTAAGGATTTTGTGATCGACTAAATAACTGTACTTTGTTGAAAACTATGTGACCACTTTCGTGAAAACTATGTGGCCATTTTAGTGATAAGTTGTTGAGTTGTGACGTGGTGAATGCTACATTTTGATTTTCTGTGATAAGTTGTAACGTTGTGAATGCTGCACCTTGATTTTCTGTGAATGTTTTGCTCTGATTTGTTGTTGAATAAATAGAGAGTTTGCTAGACTATATAATCAGAACCTTGAAAGCTCCTCTGAAAAGCTACTCGAGCTTGGCTTTACAGGCAATAATGTCAAAATGCCTATATGTGAAACCTCAAAAAGGAAGATGAACTAGCCTTAAGACCAAAAGGTCTTCTTGAAAGAGTTCAAGAAGGATTTTAAAAATCAAATTAGAGAGGTAAAAGAAAAAACTGGGGAGAAAATGAAGAGTTAAGCAAGAGGGAGTCAACAGCTTGGAAAAGGAAGGATGAAAATTGACTGAAGAAAGCTGTTCCTTAAAAAGCAAAATTGGCCAAATGAGAAAGGAGATAGAAAAGGTAACTAAAGAAAATAATTCCTTAAAAATTAGAATTGGGCTTTTTTTTTTTTTGGCCTGTTCACTACCAGAATGAAGACCGTTCTAAGCAACCAGACTGTCGACATCCCAGAAAACGTTGACATCTCTCTAAAGGGTTGGACAGTTATTGTGAAAGGGCCCAGAGGAATCCTCCGTAGGGATTTCAATCATATCAATGTTGAGCTCAGTCTCCTTGGAAAGAAGAAAAAAAGGCTTCGGGTAGACAAGTGGTGGGGAAATCGAAAAGAACTTGCAACTGTGCGCACAATCTGTAGCCATGTACAAAACATGATCAAAGGCGTTACCCTGGGTTTTCGTTACAAGATGAGGTCTGTGTATGCTCACTTCCCCATAAATGTTGTTATTCAAGAGAATGGCTCACTTGTTGAAATCAGAAATTTCTTGGGTGAAAAATATATCCGAAGAGTGCGCATGAGACCAGGTGTTGCTTGTGCTGTTTCTCAAGCCCAAAAAGATGAGTTAATTCTTGAAGGAAATGATATTGAACTTGTTTCAAACTCAGCTGCCCTGATCCAACAGGCCACCACAGTCAAAAACAAGGATATCAGAAAATTTTTGGATGGTATCTATGTTTCTGAGAAAGGCACAGTGCAACAAGCTGATGAATAAGTTGGAAAAGATGCCAAAGGCCGTGTCCTGAGGAGTCAACACTTATTCATATGTCAAATAAAAATACTTTTTGTCAAAAAAAAAATTAGAATTGGGTAAATGGAAGTTAATGACTCTATGAGATACTAAAAATAAGTTGAACAAAATTTTAAAAATGAAAAAATTAGAAGAAATTGTAAAATATCTCTCTGGAAAAACAACTGATCTGGAAAATAGATCCATTGGAGATAATTTTAAAATTATTGGACTCCTTGAAAGCCAAAAAAGAAAAAAAATGAGACTAAACAGCATCTTTCAAGAAATTATCAATGAAAACTGCTCTGATAGACTAGAACCAGAAGGTAAAAGTCATTGAAAGAATCCACCAATCAGCTCCTGAAAGAGATTCCAAAATGAAAACTCCAAAGAATATTGTAGCCAAAATCCAGAACTATCAGGTCAAGAAGAAAATACTGCAAGCAACCATAAAAAAAAAAAAAAATCAGATATCAAGGAGCCACAATCAGGTTACACAAGATTTACCAGCTACTACATTAAAGCATCAGAGGGTTTGTAATATCATATTCTGGAAGGCAAAAGAGCTTAGTTAACAACCAAGAATCAACTATCCAGCAAAACTAAGCATAATCTTTTAGGAGAGAAGGATTTTTTGAAATAGGGGACTTCCAAATATTCCTGATGAAAAAGCAAGAATTGAACAGAAAATTTGACCTTCAAATATAAGACTCAAGAGTAGCATAAAAAGGTAAACAAGAAAAAATAAACATTATTCAATAAAGTTAAACTGTTTACATTCCTCCACAAGAAAATTATACTTGTAACTCTTGAAAATTGTATTTCTATTAGGGCAGTTAGGATTATACATAGACAGAGGATGTGTATATAAGTTGACTTTGATATGATGATACAAAAACAAAATTAAGGGATGAGAAAAAGGATTGTACTGGGAGAAGAGGAAAGGGGGAGACAGAATAGGATAAAATACACCAGATTGAGAGGTGTAAAAGACCTGTTACAGCAGAGGGAAAGAAAGGAAGGGCTGAGCCTTGTTTGAAATTTATTCTCATTGAATTCAGTTCTAAGAGGGAATTACATACACACTCAGTTGGGTATAAACATTTCTTTTGGGGGCAGAGCCAAGATGGTGGAGTAAAAGCAGGAACTGCTTGAGTTCCCCATCCAACCACCTCTAAAACCTATAAAATATGAATCTAAACAAATTTTGGAGCTATAGAACCCACTAAGTGACAGAGAGAAACAAATCTCCCACTGAAGGCAGCCTAACAGGCCAACAGGAAGGGTCTGTTGTACCAAGCTGGGAGCCATGTGCAGTCCCATGTGAGACATATGGGCACAGACCCAGGGCAACCCTGACCAGTAGCACAGACTATCTGGAGAAGACTTCAGGAGAGTGAATCATTAGTAGTTCCCAGAATTCTCAACCCATAAATGCCAAATAAAAAGTTAAAGGTGAGTGGGGAACCCTGTGGATCCAGGGTGAGAGAAGAGTGCAGTCTAGCCCCTGCCCCCAGGACAGTGGAGGTGATGATGGCTGGAACTGCTGCCACTGCTGTTGCTTCCAGCTTCTGGCCTACAGATTGTAAGGGGACCAAGGGACTATTCAGAGGGCATTTGCAGGAAACTTTCTGCTGGCACCAAGGCAGGATTTTCCTGCTTTGCCTGCTTGGATCTGGGTCACAATCTTGGGTGGTGGTCTTGGGGTGAGGAGCCCTGGTGTAGCAGAATTTGTTGAGGCTGTGGAGAGAAAGTCCTCACGGTTTTGAGGAAGGTGCCTGGAAAAAACTCTGACAACAGTTTTCCTTCAAATGATAAGTAGTATATATCTAAAACCACCAGTAAGCATTATATGTAGTAGGAATAAACTAGAAGCCTTTCCAATAAGATCAGGCATGAAACAAGGATGCCCATTATCACCACTATTATTCAATATTGTACTAAAACTGTTAACTTTAGCAGTAAGGGAAGAAAAAGAAATTGAAGAAATCAGAATAGACAGTAAACAAATAAAACTGTCATTCTTCACAGATGATATGATGATATACTTGGAAAATTCTAGAGAATCAATAAAATACTTGAAACAATTAACTACTTTAGCAAAGTTGCAGGATATTAAATAAACCCACGTAAATCATAAGCATTTCTATATATTACAAATAGAGCCTAACAGCAAGAGATAAAAAAAGAAAGTGCATTTAAAATAACCATAGACAATATAAAATATTTGGGAATCTGGATGCCAAGACAAACCTAGGAACTATGTGAACACACTTACAAAATACTTTTCACACAAATGAAGTCAGATCTAAATAAATTAGAAAAATATCAGTTGCTCATGGTGTAGACTGAAATAATATATAAATAATAATCCTACCTAAATTAATTTACTTATTTAGTTCCATACCGATTAAACTAAAAAAAAAAAATATAGAGCTAGAAAAAATAATGGCAAAATTCATCTGGGAAAACAAAACCTCAAGAACATCAAGGGAATTAATGAAAAAAATGCAAATGAAGGTGGTTTAGCAATATCAGTTATAAAATTATATAATAAAGGGTCAATCACCAAAACTACTTGGTACTGGTTAAGAAAGAGAGTAGTAGATCAGTGGAATAGGTTAAGTACATAAGATACTGCAGGTTACTATAATAAGTGACTATAGTAATCTAGTGTTTGATAAAAGCAAATTCCAGCTTCTGGAATAAGAACTCATATTTCATGAAAACTGCTTGGAAAAGTGAAAAATAGTATGGCAGAAACTAGGCATAGATCAGCATTCATAACATTTACCAAGATAAGGACAAATTGGGTGCATGATTTAAATATAAAGGGTGATGATATATTCTAATTAGAAGAATATATTCTAATTAGTTTGTCAGATCTATGGAGAAGGGAAGAATTTGTGACAAAACAAGGGGTAGAGAATATTATGAAATGCAAAATTGATCATTTTGATTGCATTAAATTAAAAGGTTTTTGCACAAAGTCAATGCAGTCAAGATTAGAAGGAAAACAGAAAGCTGGGAAACAATTTTTATAACCAGTTAAAGGTATCATTTTTAAAATACATAGAGAACTGAGTCAAATTTATAAGAATATAATTCATTCCCCATAGATAAATGGACAAAGTATATGAATAAGCAGTTTTCAGATAAAGAAATTAAAGCTATTTCTACTCATATGGAAAAAATGCTCTAAACCACTATTGATTAAAGAAATGCAAGTTAAAACAACTCTTAGGTACTACATCACACTTATCAGATTGACTAATATGACAAAAAAGGAAAATGGTAATTGATGGAGAAGATGTGGGAATATTGGAACACTAATGCATAGTTGGTAGAGTTGTGAACTGATCCAACCATTAAGGAGAGCAAATTGGAACTGTGCCCAAATGGCTATAAAACTATGCATACCCTTTGACCCAGCAATACCATTTCTAGGGCTCTATCTCAAGGAGATAATAAAAAAGGGAAAAGGACCTACCTGTACAAAAATATTTGTGGCAGCTCTTTTGGTGGTAGTCAGTGTAAGACATAATATTATGGTATCTTGTTTTCTCCCACAAAAGTTACTGGAAGATAATCAATAGCTGTGGGGAAGCTAGCTTATCTTATTTTATTAAGACCATGACCTCCCTAGAACTATGACAATGGCCAGAGGGAACTAGAAAGGTGGGGGTGTGGCAACAGCTCAGACCTTAGAGGTCACTCCCTGTCACAAGTATCTTCACTATCAGGCCTATGTAATCTGCATATAATCTATATATAAAGAAGGAATGTAGGGAAATAAAGTGAGGAATTAAATTAACCCTAAATCTAGGAAGGACAGAATTATATAACTTCACTCCTGCTTCTGTATCAGTGTGTGTATGTGTGTGTTCCTAGTGCACACCACACTTGCTTCCTTGTGTAATAAACACCTTCCTTTGCACACTCTATTTCTGAGTTCTTTCAGTGAGAAGGGGTTTGCCCATTTAAGTGGTATATCATGTGGATCTTCCTAAGGGCTCCCAGGGAAGCAGTGGATAGTGGAAGCTTGTCCAGGCTAACCCTCTAATCTTAACTGGGAAGTCCTGTGATCCCCACGAGGGTATTTCTCATGTTGTACCCCAATAAAGCAAGACAGAAGATCCCCGAGATTAAATTTAAAAAGTGGATTTTATTACCGTGGGACTGTCGAGGTACATGCCCAAATCACAGTGCTTTGGCATAGACATTATGCCAGTTTTATAGAGGTTCCATAGCCAGGTTACATAACCTGAAATTACAGTGATGTAAGCTGAAACTACAGTGATTGGTCAGTGTACATTTGAATTTCCCACCAGTGAGAAACCCTAGGCTGGGACTCCTGCCCACAGATCAATCCAGGGAAAGCAAGGGGTAGGGGTCCTGCCTGTTTACAGATCGATTAAGGGAGAGGAAGGTGGAGTTCTCTGCTTTACAAATCAATGAAGGAAAGGGAAGGTAGAGTTGCCTGCTTTACAAATCAATTAAGGAAAGAGAAGGTTGAGTCGCCTGCTTTACAAATCAATGAAGGGAAGGGCAAAGTGGAGTAATGTCCAACACTCACACTAAGAATTAGACATTGAGGGGATTCCCATCAATTGGGGAATGGCTGAACAAGCTGCAGTATATAAATATAAAGGAATCCTATTGTTCAATAAGAATTGATGAGCAGGAGGATCTCAAAAAATCTGGAAAGACTTACACAAACCAATGCTGAGTGAAGTGAGCCAAACCAGGTACCCAGTAACGGAAACACTGTGTGATAATCACCTATGAAAGACTTAGCTCTTCTCAGCAATACAATGAACCAAAACAGTTCAAAAAGACTCATGATGGAAAACACTATCCACATACAGAAAAAGAACTATCAGTCTGAATGTAGATCAAAGCACACTATTTTCATTTTATTTTTTTTCTTTCTTGTGATTTTCCCTTTTGTTCTGATTCTTCCTTCTAACATGACTAATGTGGAAATATGATTAACACAATTGTACACAATTTATCCAATAGTTTGTTGTCTTGGGAATGGGGGAGAAGGAGGGACAGAAAAAAATTTGGAACTCAAAATCTTATAAAAATGAATGTTGAAAACTACCTTTATATGCAATTGGTAAAAGTAAAATACTATTAAGTGGGGGAAAAAGGAAATATAAGGAAGAGTTTTTTTTTTCCTTTTACCCCCTCCTGCACATGGAAATTAAAGTTTAAAGGCACAAAAATCAATGGTGATGAGACCTAATTCCCCTATCTTTACTATGTATATTAAGGAAAAATATTGTTCCTGTGGTAGTTTTATGATGAACTCAGACTTGTTTAGCCCCAAGGAAAATCAGCAAATTTCTTTAGGAAATGGCCCATGGATAAAAAATTCAGAGATCTACATCTGGAAAGGGCCTCAAAAGCCACCTAATCCACCCTATATCCATATTACAGTTGTGGAAATAAAGGTCCAGGGAAGTTAAATAATTTGACCAAGCAAGTCACCTAGGTATTCAGTTTCAGAGGGGTGTGGGGATTTGAACAGAGGGTCTTTTAATACAGAACAACTTGTCCTTTCTAGCATACCCTACCTTTGGTGAGAAGGAGACTTGCCTGCCTTTCACAATTCAGAGCCATAGGGTATTCCTAGAAGACTCTCTCTGCACTATGATGTCCAGAATTTTTTTTTTTTTAAGTTTCGGTTTATCTCTATCACATTGGACCTGGAGTAGGAAAGGCCTTGCCTCAAATCTTGACTTAAACACTTGATAGCTATGTGACCCTGGACAAGTTACCCAATCTGTCTTCCTCAGTTTCCTTATCTACAAAACATGGATAATAATAGCCACTACCTCCCTGAGGTTGAGTTGTTGAGTCATTGAAATAAGATAATATTTTAAATTCTTTTTAAATCATAAAGAGTTATAATAATTTTTATCATCCAATGAAAGATTACATGATAGAACACAGTCTGAGATTTGTGAGACCTTAGTTTTTGTTCCAGACCTATCACTAAGGAACTGTATCACCTTGGGCATGCCCTTTAATTTCTCTGAACCTTAATTTCCCCATCTATAAAATCAAAATGTAGGGCTAGAAGGATATTGTCAAGCTACAGAATTGTCAAGCTACATTTAGAGAATGGCAAACAGGATGGTGATGGGTCTTGAGAGCATTTCTTACGAGAAACTATTAAATAAACTGGTTATTAAGCTTGAGAAGAAAAGACCTTCAGGACATTGGAGGTGAGGGAGGCATGATACTAGTTTTCAGGTATTTGAAAAGTTATCATATCAAAGTGGAAAGGAGGGAATGTGAAGAAAGGAGAGAACAAGGGGGAGGAATTGCTTCTAAGGCCAGTAGGTTTCTCCCCAGTCAAGGTCTTCAAGCAAAGACCCATTCTCAAGGGTATTTATTGTAAGTAAGGATTTTCTTCAGGCAAATGGTAGATTCAATGACCTCTGCAGTTCTTTCCAAACTTAAGATTTTGTGACTTGAAAATGAAATCAAGTCACATACCATATGAGAAATAGTTCATTTTTGGCTCCTAGAAATGTCATCCTTTCTTGTAACACTATTATTAAGCACTGGTCTAGACAGTGGGGATATAGGAAAATAATATAAACAGGTCTGGCCCTCAATGAACTTATATTCTACTGGAAACTAATACTATGTTTATTTATAAGTCAATATTAAATATAGAGAGTAAATTCAAAGTTATTCAGAAATAGCAAGAGTAATGTTAACAACCTAGTTACAGGGAGGGAATAGTAAGCTCTGGAATATTTAGGCAGTTAAGTGGAGCAGTGAATAGACTGATGGCTCTGAAGTTGGGAAGACAAGTTTAAATCCAGCCTCAGATACTTACTATCTGTGTCACCATGGGCAAGTAACTTACCCTGTCTGCCTCACTTTCCTTGTGTGTCAAATGAGAATAATAATAATAATAGTGCCAGCTTCTCGAGGTTGTTGGGAGGAAAAAAGTGAGACATTTATAAAACACTTTGTCAATCTTAAAGCGCTATGTAAATGCCAATTATTATTAGATTATCTCTTTAAGGAAAACACAGAATGAGAAGGCAATCTGAATAAGTGGAAGAAGTAACTATACTGATGAAATCGTAAATCTGTCAGAAGATCAAAGCATAGAAGTAATAAAAAATGAGACTCATTTTTCCATCTTATTCTGTTCCCAGAGTTTTTCATTATTGATGTGGAGCATAAATGATATGGGGAAAGTATGATTTAATCTTAAGAACAGACTGTTTTAGTGATTTTAGAAGACTGAATACAAAAGTTCAATAGTAAAATAAATGATAAGGCAAGCTATCAGTTCCCAGAAAGTCCATAGTTGTTAACAGCATCCTTACCCATTCATTCAACAATTGTTTATTAAGTGTCAGATGTGTGCAAGAGACTCTGCTAGGCATTAAAGGATGGGCCCTGATGATTGGGTTATATTCCTGAACCATAAGAAATCCAGAAGATTTCTGGATAAGTCTATGTTGTTTGAGTTTCCTGAGAAGTGCTTTAAATATATGTGTATGTTTGTGTGTTCTCCTCATTCAGTTAACTAGTTGAAAGAACATCTGGAATGGAAGTGAGTAGACTTATGTGCCTTGTTTCTTTGATGTTTATTGGGCATTTTGTGACCTGTGACCAATTGGGACACAGACCTGACTCTCAAGGAACCTGTCATCTAATGAGAGCAAAAAATAGTTATATAAATGACCAATAAGAGGAAGGATGTAACAAGTGCAAAGAGAAAGGTCCACTATGAAAGAAAACCACTATGCAAAATTAAAGGAGAAAAACTGTATTCATATGGAAGTGGATGGGTGGGGGTACAATAGGATAATGAAGTGTCAGACAAAGCTTCATAAAGAAAGTAACACCAAAGCTTTGCTTTGAAGGAAGGGAGGGAGGAACTATAAAAAATGAATATGGGGAAATAGGGGAGTAAATTCCTAGCACAGGTGATGATATGAGCCTGGGCACAGAGACAAAAAAGGGTAGAATGAGTGTAAGTTTTGATATAGAGCATGTGGAAGTGAATAGTAAGAATTATGACTGAAGAAAATAAGTTGGAAACATATTATGGAGAACCTTGATGCCAAGCTAAGTGTTCATACTTTATTTGGTAGGTGATGGGGAACCACAGAAGGCCTTTGAGTAGAGAAATTACAGGATTAATTTGTGCTTTGGAAATATTACTCCTCAAAACTCTGCAAATAAATCAAAAGCTCAGAGAGATAAATGAGGCTTGCTTAATGTAACATAGCCAGTAATCAACAGATCGAGAATTCAAGCCCAGGTCAACTAACACTTTATCTGCTATTCTTTCCATGACTGCTCTCTCAGCTCTGGTTTGCTAGAATCCCTTCTCTAGAAAGTTCCAATTTATTTCTAACTGCTAAAAACCTTGGTCACCTCTTCAATTTTGTATTATAATAATATGTAAAATTTTTGGAAAATAGAAATACTGCAGCATGACTCAATTAGGTAACTTCTGAATGCCGCACACATTTTATGATAGCAATAATTCAATTAACTATAATATTCAGAATTTGAGATGTAATGGTAATTGGATTACCAAGGTTAATTAAAGGTTAACCATGAATCTTATTTGTTGAAACATAAAGGATTTTAACAGTCATTCTTTTCCTCTTCAATTTTTATCATTGAAAATCTTTGTAACTCATAATAAGACTCTTTTCTACCTAATATGATAAGTGGCATACGATTTAACATTTATTTTGTATTTCAAGATATGGGAGAAATTGAGTCCAAGAGACTTAGTAAAATGACCAACTCAGGATCACAGAGAGAATAGATGATAGAACCAGACTTAGAACCTATTTCCTCTGATTTCAAGTCCTTTTGCTCCAAAATTAGAAAAGCCTTGTGGAAACAAGAGAATTTTAAAAATACATTATGAGCAGCTGTGTTGCCATCCAAATGACATGCAGCAATAGCATTAGCTGGATCATTTAATGAATAAGAAGCCCTGAAATTGAACTTTGGTAAATAATTAGCTTCAACACAAATAATTTGACTGGTTGAGTGCTTTCCTAAACAAAAACATGATATTAATTCCCATAGGTGTCAGGGACCCACACCTGTATACTTATGACATGCTCTGGATCTCCTTTTATCCCCTTCCCTCCCCTCCAACTCCCCCCTTTCCCTTTTTCCATTAATATCCCAAAACACCCAATGCAGGAACCTCAATATTTTGTCATTCAGACATACATAATGTGATCAGACATGCTTTTCTTTACTCCCTCTACCTCCTTTTCTCCAGTCAGGGAATGGAGGAAGGCAATAGGACTCATACCCATGCATGCCTCTCACTTGAAGACTCCTCACTTAAGGGTCATGATGTTTCATCCTCCACATTTGTCCTAGGATTATTTCTTGCTCCTATATCCTATATGAAGAAACACTGCTGAGAATCCAAGCTCCCTAATTAATTTCTCTCTCTTATTTACTTTTTTCCAAATATCCATATTCTTCTGGTATGAACTGACAATGTCATACTAGATAGGGGACCAGTTTAGATATCAGAACGATGTATTTGCTTGCATCTGTCATATACTGGATGTGTGACCCTAGACAAGTCATTTAACTTTTAATTGTTTCAGTCAGCTCTCTAGCACAAAGGATTTTTTGGCTTGGTTTTTGTGGGGTAATTTTTGTTGTTGTTCTGTGTTAGTAGAAAGAGTTCCTCAGGAGTTGCCTACATTGATGAAATCTTAAGTCCTGACCAAAGGAACCAATAGACAAATAAACTTCCTGGTAATGACTGAGAATCTCAGAACACTGGTATTTTTAAGGAACAGAAGTTAAGAATTAACCAAAGGTTAGTAGAGGGGTTCATGGTGGGTGTGAACAGGCTATAACACATTTCAAAAAGGAGTATTAGAGAAGATCAAAGGAAATTGAACAGGAAGGACATCAGTAGACATCTAGTCTGATTTCCTCATTTATGAAATGAAATGGAAACCCAGGGAGTTGTAAGTGGCTTACCTAAGATGACACAGGTAGTATACATCAGAAATGGAATTTAATGAAAATCTTCTGCTTGCCATTTCCACCATACCTTGCTTCAATGTGAAGAATTCAGTCAGAAACACGTCTGACCCAGAAAAAAAGGTTGGACCTTCTGTGGCAGATTTGTTGGAAGACATAGACAGAAATCACACAAAATAGATAGGCAGGCATAGATTTTTTTTTAAGTCTTTAATAACCTACTGACCACAGTTCATGGGATATTATTCCAAGATTCCTTACATCATGTAACTATCATACTCCCATTTCATTCATCAGCCACAGAATCCTCACACTGATATTCTTTTTAACCTACCTGAATTTTCTTAAATATATAAATATTTTTATATTAAAAAAAAACTCAAATAAACTTGAGAATATTCTGTCTCTTAAAATTAACTTTCAGGCCAGATTTGTCTTCACATTATCAAAAATGACCTTCTCTCCTCCGCTCCTGCCCCAAGGATCATTTCAAATAACTCTTATCAGTAGTATTAGTCGTAATGCCTCCCTTAATATTAACTGTTCTGTTTATTCATTCTGTGCATCAAGTATTAAGTATCTATGGTATACCAAGAACTATGTTAGATGCTGGGGGAAATTTGGGAATAAGAAAGTAGTTTCCTTTTCTCAATGAGTTCAAAATAACCCAGTGCCTGACACGTTTATTAAAAGTATGCTTTTAATAAATGTTTATAATATTGAATTGAATATAAATACACCAAGGAAAGGAACTATACCTTTAAGTCTTATTTATCTTTTTATCTTTCCCTAACCACCACTAATATCCTCCCCTGCCCCTAG
The DNA here is from genome assembly GCA_011680675.1 of Gymnobelideus leadbeateri. Classification (NCBI taxonomy): domain Eukaryota; kingdom Metazoa; phylum Chordata; class Mammalia; order Diprotodontia; family Petauridae; genus Gymnobelideus; species Gymnobelideus leadbeateri. The sequence continues at coordinate 37,944 of WOXC01003656.1, read as the reverse complement.
AGCCTAACATTAGCTCTGCAGCTGGAAGACAACTGGTAAATATTTATTGAAATAAATAAAATTTAAAGTAGAATGTGAAAATGCAAAAAAGAATGGAAAAATAAAGTGCTGAGGAAGAAGGGAGAGGGAAAAGGATGAAGAACCCAAAAAAGATTCTCAGATTCCTTTAGGTGAAGTATTTACATGTGTCCTCTAAGTCAAAAAAACAAAGGGCATATTCTATTCAGTTTTTCTTTTTTTCGGGGCCTCAGTTGAATCTGATACCTTTTTCTACTCCTGCCTTCTCTTCGGAGTTTCCTAGGATCTCACAAAATGGTATTTCTTCCTTGATGGGCAAATCCAATAAAGGGCCAGATAAATCTTTTCTTTCCATATTTTAGCACAAAATGATGTATCAATTTAGCCAAATGAAATAAAATATCCACAAAATACAGTTTCAGAATACCTTTGTACTTAGGGCCTAAGGCAAACTTTCATTTGAGAAGCAGGTTGATATAAGTGGAAAGAGTATTCCTTTTGGACTCCCAAGACCTAATTTTGAATTGTAGCTCTACAACCAATTGTGTGACCTTGGCCAAGTTACTTAATTCCCCTTTGCACTGGTCTCCTTGTATGTAAAACAGAATAATGATTCTTATGTTCCAGACTTATTGTTTTTAGTCAGACAGGAAGAAAAAGTGACTCTGATAATTTGGGGGATTGGCACCTTATTAACTGCAATTGCAAAGTCCTAATGAGCATTGGCTCTAGGGTAAAATGGCCATGAAAGTATGTATGGCTTCTGTATAGACACATTCATTCCTTAATATCATAATGTCAGACTGTCTCTCCAGAGAAGAAAATAATGAAAGGAAAAGAGGATTTTAGAGAAGAGTGTTTAATGATTTAGTATCTCAGGTTAATAAAAATAAGAACTTATTTTTCCATTGGTGTAAAGAGCTCCTAGATGAGGAAATTTTTTCTCCGTTTGCAAGTCAGCACTTTCTTTGCAATTTATAGCAATGTAGACTTGGCCTAAAACACAGAGAAATTGGGGAATTTGCCCAGGGTAACAAAGACAGCATGTTCCACAGACAAGACCTGAACCCAGGTCTTGCTGGCTCTGAGACTACCTCCCTATCAATTATATACCATACTGCCTTCCTTATAAAAGCAGGTTATCTTGAAAACCCATGTGAAGGGGGGGAAATTATCCTATCCCATATTTTAGCTTTAGATCCTTTTTTGGTAAAAAGAATGAGAGGAAAATCTTACAGGTTTCACTGTTCCTGTTCAGAACAGAAGGAAATCTGTGTGACATTAAAACTCATGATGCATAGGTAATCATTCAATAAAGATTGCAGAGGAAAAATACCTTTTTTCAGGTAGTTAAACTCTATTGTCTTGGGACCAATAAAAACATTAGGAAGAATTGTCTCTTTTTTTTATGTCAACATTTGTTGTTTTTTATTTTTTTTTAAAGTAGTCTGGAAAGAAAGACTATGCCAGAGATCCTTTGGTCCTGTAGGTTTCCTGAGAGTAAACCAGAACACTTGACCAAAAGAAAAATTCATTTGCCACATCTATTTCAATTCATTAATCAGTCTAATTGTTAATCACTTATCTACCTCTCCCCAATCTTCAGTCTTTCTCAGTCTTCTGATTCTTTTTCCACAGTCTACATTTTCAACTATCCTCTATCTTAAGAGAGCAGGAAGAGGGGCAGAAATGTCCTTTTTTGACCTACTTTCCTACTCACACTGTCTTCTGTTCTATTTTTTCCCCTATAACCAAACTTTGCAAAACACTAAGACACTTTTAGGTTTCAATTTTCTCACCTCCCATTAACTACTTATCCTCTTACAATGTAGTTTCTGTCCACTCCAAGATTTGGATCATCAAATCCAATGGCCCTTTTCTCTAACTCTTCTATAGTACTCTTAAGTACCCTACAATACTCTGTGGTGCTTCTCAATAAGTCAGCATTTCTATGGCTTCTGCCATTCGGTTTTTCTCCTCCCTATTATGTCTCTCCTTTGTTTTCTTTTTAATGGATCCATTGTCTTCTCTTCCAAACTGAAGACATATCCCAAAGCTAAGTTCTTACACTGTTTTTTCCACCTCTAGCCTCTCATTAATTCATGTTGCTACAACTTTTCCCTCAATGTACTGATGTATAATGACAAGGGTTCTGTGTGAGATCTCTCCATAAAAAGAGAAGGACTTCCAAGGCAGGTGATAGGAGTTAAACCTTGTCACACATATTTCTTACCTGTGTGCCTCACTACTATTATGGTCTAAGTTTAAGCTTACTCCTCCCATGGATGCTGTGTGTATGGGAAGACAAGAACCAGGTTCCCTTGTCTTCCTCCTCCCTTTTTCATCCTCTTTTTCCTCTCCTTCTATTCCCATTTTTTTTTTGCATATTCTTTTTTTTTTGCTTTTTGGAGGGCAATTGGGGTTAAGTAACTTGCCCAAGGTCACAGGGCTAGGTATTTTTTTTTGTTTGTTTGTTTGTTTTGTGTGTGTTAAGTGTCTGAGGCCGATCTGAACTCAGATCCTTCTGACTCCAGGGCCCACGCTCTACTCACTGTGTAACCTAGCCGCCCCTATTCAAAAAGCTGGAACAATTTACTTTTTATCCTGCATAATTTCTCTTGTTTATTTCTTGACATCTAGCTCTGAAAAAAGAGGCTTTAAAAAAGTCCATTGTGTTTAAATGGAGCTACTCAACTACCTTTTAAACCCAAATTACTCTGACTTTCATTGAATGGCCAATAATAACTCCAACCTAAGACTTTGGCTCCTTGTTTAGGTTTTGATCACTTAGAATGAGTGTAAATAACAATTGTTTTGTGTTCTGGTCAAAAACTTCCAGTTTTCCTTCCAAAATTGATATCTTCAGGACAGTAAGTTGGACCTTATTTTGTCACAAAGAATTGTAAGAATACTGAGCCTTTTACTCATTGAATAGGTGTGGCTCAGACAAACTGAAACCTGGGAAAGACCTTAATTTAGAAAGGCCAAGGTCACCCATTGCATCCTTGGATATTGCTGGTGATCTTGACCTTTATCTTGCCACTGGACTTCCATGACTCTGCCTCACTTAAATCCAATCCATGCACAAGTCAAGCCATCAAACCAGTGATGTCATTGATCCTCTTTAAGAGCAAAGGATGAACACTTAATTCCTAGATCTTTCTTCTAGCTCTCATCTCTCTTTTGATTTTTGATTTTGAATCTCGAAGTACTTGCTGGACATCTCCCCTTAAATGTACTGCTTTCATATAAAATTGAACACATATCAAGTCAAATTACTTCAATTTGAATCTTAACTCTTCAGTGCCCTCATGATGTGACTTTAGGAAAGGCATTTCACCTTTCTGGACCTAAGTTTCCTAATTTGTTAAATGGGAGGGGCAAGATTGTGTTACACAATCTCTAGTCGTTTTAGCTCAGTCTCTAATCACATATCATAAAAGCAAAATAATACTCTTTACCCTAAAAGAGGAATCTTAACCTTTTTCAAGCTATGGACCTGTTTGTTAGTCTAATAAAATCTATGGATTCTTCTCAAAATGATGCTTTTGAAATGCATAAAATAATAGAATCATAAAGCAAACCATATTGAAATAGTTATCTAAATATATTTATATATTTCTGTAATATATAAATATATATGGCAAGGGAGAAAGAGAGAAACAGTTCATGGACTGCAGACTAAGTGTTCTTACCCTCAAACCTTCCCTTCTGAATTTCCTCTATGTCTTCCAGAAATATGCTTTGAAACCTTCATCATTTTTGCTTCATCTCCCTCTCTGGCCCCTGGCATGTAGTCAGTCAGCAAGTCTTATTAATGGTGGCTTTATTATGTCTGCATCTGCCTTTTACTTTCCATTCTGATTGCCATGATCTTACTCTCTCAGAACATCATGCCTATATTGTCTCCTAATTATTCATGCAATAGTACTACAGAGCATGAGTATACTTGAACAAAGTTCATCACTGTAATCAAATGAAACTTAGAGGAAAAAGGTGGGTGGGGTATGTATCCTGTGCACGAAAGGCAAAGAGTTTAATTAAATAACTATAATTAGTATTATTTTTATTTGGTCAAATTAAAAAACATTTTCCAGATTAAATGGGGGAGAGGAGCATGAAGTGGGGGCAGATTGCTTTAAGATTTCTTTGAAAACCCCTCACTGTAAACTAGACGGGACTAGTTGTTCAAGTCTTGTTTTTCTGATAAGGAAGTGCTACTTACTACACAGGACCTCAGACCCAAACTCTCTTTTTCATCCTCATTCATTTGTAATATCAATTCTTGGATCTATATCCCTTGTCAGAAGCATAAATCATTATTCTGCACCCGTTGCACTTCCTCCTTCCCCACCAGCTTCATCTCTGCAGTCTGAGCTGTGGGATACTGTGCACCACTCTTTGGCATCCAGTGAAGGTGGGGGTTGAGGAGCAGCTTCCATGAAGAGAGGAGGAAATTGCTCCTGCATTTAACTCACACGTCTGTGTCCACACTTTTACAACATCTAACAGCTGGGAACAAGCATGGAGGGTTCTAGAACACCCAGGCTGTGTCTCCAGAAGTGCATCTAGAAGCCCTAGTTCCACCCAATGGATCCAGAGCTCTTCACCTTCCTCACCTCAGCTGGAGGAATGTCATGAAGGGAGAAGCCTCTTCATGCATGAAAGCAGAACAGAGATGTGCTAACTGGGAAATATGACTAAAATCAAATCTGTTCTTCAAATGCTGGAATCTCATTGAAGTTGAGCACTTTAGCCACTGGAAATTGATTGGAGGAAGTAGAATCCTTCTGCTGTGTAAAGAACTGGCTTGTCTTCGTACTCTTTTAGCCTTAACTAGAGCTTGAGAACTGATTAAGAACAGAGCATTCCTATAGATGCTCTGGTGGCTATTTTGATTGGTGGAGAGCTCTGTTGCTGCTGGAAGGTAATTTGGAAATCCTGTTGCTTTGGTAAGAGCTGTCCAGGCTTATTGCCCATTAGCAACGATCTCCAGCTTGAGAGAGAGAACCTTCACCTAAACTTGGCTTGGCTTCATAATGCCTTCAGACTTGAAAGGGAAAAACTCCACAGAGCACCAATAGTGACTGTTAGGAGCTTTGAAATTCTCCAGTGCGAGACTTCTGCTTATCACTGCAACAGGACCCAGAAGAGGGAGCAGCCATGGGAAGCTGCAGATCCTGGGCTTAGGGCGGAAATTTCACTGAGAGTCCCGTGCAGCTACTTGACTAAGAGTGTCTAGCACTTCTGCAGTAGCCCAACAATAACAGAGAAACAGGTTCATCCAATAAGTGTAGAGAAGGTCAGAAGAGAAGCAAGTTATGACTGGTGTAGAATACTCTTCTCTTTTAAGGAGACCACAAACATCCAATCACACGATCCAGTTGCCAGAGATCTTGGATTCCCCTAAATATGTGCATTACTGATGTAGAGCCAATGCAATATTTACAGTGCCCACAATCGTGATAAAGACCATGACTGTAAGTATTGCATGATGTTTGATCGCAAAATATACCAGATTCTCCAGATAGAGGATAGGACTGAAGGATTTATTTAGATACCAGAAAACCAAATCCCAAAACCAGTAAGCCAATTCCATCATAGTACCAAATATATTCAGAATGCTAAGAGCCACAGCATCCTTCAGCCTTCCCACAAACCAATACAAGATCAATATTTACTCACAAAACTATCTTCTTGCCTGAGCTCCGCTGTCCCCTGCCGTCTGGCTAGCTCTCAATACCAGCTTCCTGTGGGTTCTGCTTCCCTTCAGCAAAACTCCTCCTACCACAAGCTCCATATGACTATATTCAGCCTATTGGGGGCAAAGTTTACTTTCAAAGCAGGGGAGATCTTCAAACTCTCCCCTAGGTCTATTAAGGGGCAGGGGAGATCTTCAAATTCCCATTACACTGATGTGCAAAATTTTCTAAGTGTGTCCAATCTCCCCCATGGAAATTGTATGCATTGATGGTAAAATTTGACCCAGCTTGATAGGTTATATTTTAATTATTCCTCCATTTTCTTTCTGTTGAGTAAATGTTATTGTGATAATTGCTTTTGCCTACTTCTTTAGTAAATGTTTTAAGTTTAAGATGTAATGATATTGTTGTATGTTATACAAATAAGAAACATAGTAGTAGGGGGTGGCTAGGTGGTGCAGTGAGTAGAGTGTCGGCCCTGGAGTCAGAAGGACCTGAGTTCGGATCCAACCTCAGACACTTAACACACACAAACAAAAACCTAGCCGTGTGACCTTGGGCAAGTTACTTAACTCCAATTGCTCTCCAAAAGGCAAAAAAAAAAAACCCCAAAAACATAGTAGTGGGGGCTAAAGAGCTACAGTGGCAAAAAACAGGTTGATGTGTATCTGCCTCTAGGTCCCTAAGCCCTGTGTTGTAATGACTTGGTCTGGCTAGGGTCAGATTCCATGCTTCAAATAAAATAGCCTATGCTGGTATCAGTGTAGGTTGGTAAGAATGAACCAGTCCAGAGAAAGAGAAAGGAGGTATAGGTGCCATGTCAGATGACGCATCCATAGACTTTATTGCTCATGTGAATGGGCATGTACTATATTATGGAGGTTCCTATGGGATTTATTGAAGTGCCCTTTCCAATGGCAGGATCCCACTGGACAGCATCTCATCCTGGGATTTATTGGAAACTTTAATTTCACACATAGGTGTCCACCAGACGAAAGAAATATCTTTGAATTTTCTTTTATAACAATCTGTTTTTCCGTTGTGATTTATTTTAGCATTGAAATATCTTCTGCAATGTAATGTTAGTTATTGAGACATTTAAATATTAATACCTGTATTTCTTATTAAGTGTGGAGGATCATATGAATCATAACAATGAAAAATATATAGAGCATACTGATTAGCAATGTAGAGAGTCACACAGAGGAATGTTAGAAAAGAGAATCTCACCTGACTTTAAGAATAAAGTCATTGAGGATATTTTATAAGATCTATTAAAAATGTAGGGGAATATGATGTAAAATGAAAAAGACAAGAGAAAAAAATTAATATGACCTGAGAATGTATTCCCTTATAGAATTCCTAGTAAGATTGGGGTCTCAGAAAATGATCAGAAGAGGATCATCTTTTATAGAGGAGGAAAAGCTGTTTCAGAGTTAAGATGTTAGGAAGGGGTACCTAGAAACAAAATGTTAGAATTAAGCTGGAATAGAAAGCTATTTGAAGCAGCTCCAGCTACTGATGGTGTTCCTTATACCATATAACATCACTGGGGACCTGATAACAAAGATAAGGAGATTTCTCAGAGAAACCCTCCTGTAGGAGAAGCATGGGGTATTTGGGTTATAAATATGACTAAAGTTTTACAACATTGATAGAGTACCTTGGATAGAAAAAAAAAGGAGGAAGATTATTAGAAAGTCTTAAAGCACAAATATAAAGAATTAATCCTATGAAATCACCAGGCAAGTATACTTGCAGATACTAAAGACAATTTTATCATGGTGGTGGGACTCTGTGACAAGCATATGCTAATTCCATCTGATAAACTATTCAGCAAAAAGGAGAAAAGTCCTTTGAAGTTTTTAATTCACGTGGAAATTCGAGACATAATGAAAGACGTAATGAAAGGGACAGTCCCTTACAATATAATCATAGCTGTACAAGTGGGATAGACAGACCTTCCAAGCCAGCTAGCCCAACACCTCATTTTATACCCTAGAAATTTAAGTGACTTGCTCAGGTTTCAGAGATAGGTTATATGATCCTCCAAACATTTCCTGAATACAAAACAAAATTCTACTAACTGGAGGTTTATTTGAGTTAATAAACTCTAGGATGTTTAAGGGGACCGTCATACTGCCCACTATAATAATCTTGCCCTGTTGTATCCTTATTAAAAGGAAAGGAAAGACCTCAGTCTAGACCGTTCAGTTACCGTATGGCCCATACCACTCATGACCTTTGACATTTTGAATAGCAGGTTTCAATTATTCTTCCTCTATTCTGTGTCACAAAGCGATTCCCAGTTAGAATTAATTTTTTTGTATCAATCATATTAGTGTCCCACTCAGGAGGCTTCCTATATGCAAGTATATCAAATTCTCAAATGGATCACCCTAGCTTTTAAAGCTCTCCATTGCCTATCCCTCACCATACCAGGTGACCCTGCTCTTTTAGTCAAGAAAATCTTTATGCTTTTCTCCACATGGGGCTTTCAAATTTTTAACTATTTCCCTTTTTATTCTTGCCATGTTCCTGAACCTGAAATGTTTTTCTTCCCTTCTAGATCCATCTCACCTCCTCTCCTCACCTAAGAATAACAATACTAAATGCCATTTCCTTAGCATTTTATGGTTTGCCAAGTGCTATAATCCATACCCAATTGAGCCTCTCAGTGAAGTATAATAGAATAGAGCTCTGAATTTGGAGTCAGGGTTTGAGTCTAAACCCTGGTTTTTATTCCTACTTAGTACCTGTGGTTCCTTAGACAAGTCACTTCACTTTTTAAATATTTTTAATATGATGATTTTTAGATGATTTTCTTCATTTATAAAGTGAAGACATTGGACTCAATAATGTCTAACAGTGCTCCTAGCTCTCAACCATATAATAAAGTCATCCTCACTTTATTAGACCTACCCTATTCTGCTCATTCCTAAGCACTTAGAACTTTGAGAATTTTGGTGGGTCACTTTGACCTTGACTTGTGCCTTCATACGCCAGTACCCATACACCCATACACACGCGCGCACGCACACACACACACACACACACACACACACACACACACACACAGAGGCACATACCTTACTGCCTTAACTTGGAGAAAGCCTGTGATTTGCTTATCTTAGGTTCAGTGGTTGGGGTTGATTTTTTTTTCATACCAATGCCCTCTCCACATGAGCAACTACATTAATAACAACTAATTGCCATGCATTAATTATATATTTATTAACAACGAATATAGTTTTCCAAATCCATAGGTGTTTAATGAATGATTATTGACTTACTGCTACAAGAACCTACAATTTTAAAAGACATTTGGAGGTTCCTTCTACCTTTATTAGAATGGAATTCATTATATATTATTGAGTTGACTTTTTTAGTTACTGTGGCCAGATAGGTTTTCTTCATCAACCAGGGAGCTAGGGAAAATCTCTATGAATTTACCCAGAGTGGTACAATCATAGACTTTCAGATTAATCACTAACTAACTTTTGAATGGAACAGTTAAGTGGGGCAGTTAAGTGGTCTAGTGGATAGAGAGCCAGACCTGGATTCAGGAATATGTGAGTTCAAATCTGGCCTCAGATACTTCCTAGCAGTATGACCTTGGGGAAGTCACTCAACCCTATTTGTCTCAGTTTCCTCATCTGTAAAATGAACTGAAGAAGAAAATTGCAAAAACTACTCCAGTATCCTAACAGGGATCAGAAAGAGTCAGATGCAACTAAAAAATGATTGATAAACTTTTGACAAGTGTTTTCAGTCTCTTATGAACTGAACTGAATTCCTGACTATAGACCAGAATACATAATTCACTGGTTTATAGTAGCTTAGAATACTACAAAGTACTAAGCTATCATAATATTGCTATACATAACAGATTGACCAAGGACATTTAATCTTCATGTAAGCATTGAGATATAGTGGAGAAAGTCCTATCCTGGAGACCAGAAAGTTAAGTTGTGTGTTACTTTCTACCACTTTAAAACTATGTGAGTTGGGGGGGAAAAATCACCCAACCTCTCTGGACTTTAAATACAAATGAGGATAATGTTGTTTTATTAGAAGACAGAGAACAGGATCAAATTATTATTTCAGCTTCTCTCATTTGAATCCTAAGGATCACTGATTCTATGACAGGTCCTGTAGATAAAACAGAAACATCACATAATAGAAAGAAGGATTTCAATGTGTATTTTTATAGTCCTAAGAGATGGAAAATTTTATCAGTAACTTGGCTATTTTTGTAGAATTTAAGCTCCAAGAAGAAAGACTATTTCGTTTTAGACGTTATGGCTTCATCATAGATGATGATGATGATGATGATGATGATGATGATGATGATGATGATGATGATGATGATAAAATCAATGGAAGCTAACATATATATGGTACTTTAAGGTTTGCAAAGCATTTTCCATGAATTTACTTGTCTGAGTGATACATTAGCACATTGACTATTACATAGTAAGCACTTAATAAATGCATGTGGAATCAAATCAAATTTCTGAGTTTCCTTTTATGTCTGAAAAACTGTGTCTTGATGTAGTATCAGAGTCCTTTCCAGGGATGAAGCAGAGACAAATTAGCTGCTTATGATACCAAAACATTCCTTGAAAGCACTCCTAGAGTCTATCCTTGGAATCTGGCCTCCTGGAGCAAATGTTGAAAAGTATGAGTTCAGATCACATTTTATATAAGGAGAAACTGCAGTAACTGTCTTCTTCAAACAATATCATTATTCTATTTCCCAGGAAGAAAAACAGTACTGGTCTAGGCAAAGTAGTCATTGATATAAGGTGCATGAGAGTGAAATGGAAGGGGGGTTAGATTTAGTTTAACTTTTTACAAATGCACAGATTATTACTAATAAGAATTTCTGTTTTCTCTGGCAGAAAAAGTTCTGGTTCTGTCCTAAGTCAAGTTCCATGTGATATAGTGAGACAATACACACAAAGGATAACTTGCTATAATTAGAGCCCAGAGTGCCAAGATTGAATGTTACCTCAGCCACCATTCCGTGACCATGAGCAGACCATTTCATCTTTGTAAGAAATAAAATCTCTTTTAGTAGCCACTGCACAAGGTGATTGTGAGCATTAAATAAGATAAAATGTGTGTATTAAAGATCTAGATAAATGTCAGTTATTATTGTTACAGAGAAGGCTCAGAGCCTATGGTGAAAAGAAACAACACAATTTGCAAATAGAGGTGCAGAGAAAGGTGAGGGTAGAGTTTTCAAATTTGAGTATAAAAATGCCTTGTGTTGGCTCTGTCCAAAAGGATCTGTTTCCTCAAATCCTGGTTCCAGCTTCTCTTTTTTCTTTCTCCCTGTCCTATTTATTCAGCCAGGCCATAATGAACACTTCACCATAATAAAGACTTTCTTTTCATCTTAAGTAACTACAGACATTATACCATCATTAGGTTTAACTCAGTCCATATTTGGACCCTTTCATTACAATGTACCTATACTTTGATAATTCAGTTCTTCCCAACTTTGAACATGTTCCCCATTACCTAATCTCCTTATTACAGTGATTTACTACTTGATGTAGTTAACAGCACTCTTCATCTTTGGAGGGTAGGAAGCAAATCTTAAACTCTAGGAAACAGATAATTAAATTATTTCTTTTTCTACCACTCCATTTCTTTCTTTCAAAAACCCCTTCTCTTTATCACCTTAAATTGGGTAGATGGTTTGCTTTTCCCAAAAGTCAATTAACAGGTAAATAATGGACTGTGAAGTTAAAAGGTAGCACAGCAATTAGCATATAAATGAAGGAAGGCAGATTGCTAGTTTGAAACAAAGCAGCAGAAATCATTTCCCCTCCCGCTACATTTCACATAAAAATAGAATTTAATAATTGATGCTTAGTTTTAGAAATTTGGTCACATTGCTTAATACTGGTCACTAAGGCTAGAAAATTCAAGTCGCCTGGGAAATACACCACATATTAACTTTCTTCCTTCAGATAAGGATGTTTAAGAAGCTAAGAAGAAATTCTTCCACCTCCCTTACCAACCTCCCAAGTGCTGGACTTCTAAGAGCAAAGTTAAGATTCTAAGGAGTGGAAGTGAAGAGGAGAGGAGGACATAAGGGACAGATTATAAAGACCTTGATAGATGAGATGAGACTCTAATTTCAAGGAGTAACAAAGACAGTTTGACTGGCCAATGAAACATGTAAAGGAAAATAATGTGAAATAAACCTGAAAGGTTGGCTATAGCCAGATTTTGGCAGGCTGAAAATGAGTTGGTGTTTTGTCCTAAAGGCAATTGGGAGCCATTGAAGGTTCTGAAGAAGAAAGAAAGAGATATACTCAAATTTGTGCTTTGGGACTTTATTTTGACAACAGTGTGGAGAATTTTTAAGAGAGAGAGAAAGAGCTCGTGAGCATGAGCACGAGCACAGGAAGTGAGAAGCCAGCAGTATAATTAGGAGACTTTTACCATAGTATAGATAACTGACATTTGGGGGTGTAAGAATCAGACTGACTATGACACTATGTCACTATGACACTCTGACAATGAATAGAATGATAATCGTGCCCTCAAGACAAGTAGGGGGAGTAATTTCCTTTAATATGAGCAAAGTGTTTTCTGGCCTCTTAGAACTGACAGAGAAATTCCACATATTATTTCATTTGATCCTTACAACAGACACTTCAAGAAAAAGATAGAAGCTTCCTAATTCCCATTTTAACAATTAGCAAATTGAGACTCAGAGTGTTAAATGACTGGAATGGAAAGCATATCTTGGGTCTTTTGACTGGAACTCTATGGTCCTTTTTTATAAAACCACATTCTCTATTTAAATCTATCTGAAACCCATCTTAAATCCATTTTGTGATATAAAGGAAAGCTCTAGGTGTCCAAGTAAACCTCTATAAAATGGGAAGCCTCTTTTGTTGGGCCCCTAGATCTTTAGGGTCTGCTTGGATCCTCATTAAATCTGTGCCACCTCTGGGTTGGTTAGTTCTCCCTGTTCTTATGAGGAAAGTGATATAGCTTACTATGCCATCCTCTGTGGAACTCCGAACAGTGCTCTAGACCTAGTGGGAAACTTTTAATGCATATTTGTAGATTGGAGTGAAATCAGCTGATCATCCCACTTTCTCTTTTTCTTATGAAACAGAATCCCATTAGAAAATTACCATTACAAAGAAATGTTTTCTATCTCTATCTTAGAATCCCAGAATGTTGATCTGATTGCAGTGAATGAGTAATGAGATGGATGCATTACACATCCTTTGTGTGCTTCCTTCCCCTTCACTATAATGACAGACCCAGATAGTTTGCTATTTACAGTGTTAGGAGAGAAGGCAACTGAGCTCCTGGATTCTAGAGCTGTAATGTAGTTATCAACAAATCTACTATTTTGCCACATAACAGAAATTACTCTTCATTTCCTTCCCTCCTCCCATCTCAAAGTTCCCTATCTGCTTGTTGGTAAAAATCCTTCTAATCTACCAAATTGCTCAGTAAAGTAATTCAAACAAATTGGGAGTCCCAGACATTTTGAGAGAGGATCTGGTGGAGGTGGTAATATTGGTGAGGGCTTTTGTCTTCCTCCTCCTCTCTTTTGCTGGTTCCTCCTTATTTAATTTTCACCTTTCTAACTCACACCTGAGAAGCCTAGCTTCAGAATCATTTCATATTCACTTCCTAAAGCCTGGCATCCTGTGATAAAATGGTCCCCAATCATCTCAGAGGCAATAAAAAGTAATAGAAAGAGTGAGCAGTCTTGTATAGAACATAGGATTTGGAATGATAAGTTTGTTTGCTTTTTTTTTTTTGGTCATTTTTCAGTACCCTATGTGGGGTTTTCTTGGCAAAGGTATTAGAGAGATTTGTCATTTTCTTTTTCATCTGATTTTACAGATAAGGAAACTGAGGCAAACAACCTTAAGTGACTTTCTCAGGATCACAAGGCTAGTAAGTGTCAGGGGCCAAATTTGAAGTCATGAAGGGAAGTCTTCTTGATTCCAGTCCCAGTGCTCTATCCACTGTGACACCTACCTGCCCTGGAATGAGTGAGACCTGGATTCAAATTCTGTCTCTGACACTTGCTGTATGACTGTTGACAATTCATTTAACCACTCTATATCTCACCTTTCTCATCTGCAATATGCAGTGGAGAAAATGTGACCAGATAGCCTTAAAAGCTTCCTATAGCTCTAAACCCATGATTCTGTGATTTTATAACTTACAGTTAGGATTTATTTAGGTTCAAATCAGGCAGTTGGGTGGTGCTGTAGATGGAATACTCAGCCTGGAGTCAGAAAGACTCATCTTCATTAGTTCAACCCTGGGCCAGTCACTTAGCCTTGTTTGCCTCAGTTCCCCTATCTGTAAAATGAGCTGGAGAAGGAAATGGCACATCAGTCTAATATTTTTGCCAAAAACAAAAACAAAACAAAAACCAAATGGGGTCATGAAGAGTTAGACACTACTGACCAACAACAATAAGTTCAAATCTCCCCCTCACCTTTATTAGTGGTGTTATCACTCAGTCTCTCTGGGCCTTAGTTTGCTCACCTATAAAATGGGGGTAATAATACCTTTACTTACTACCTCATGAGACTACAGTGAAAACAAATGAGATAGAGTATGTAAAGTGCATTGTAAGCCTGCACTGCTATATAAACAGAAAGTGGTATTGCTTTTGTGTCAAAGGGCTTCTTTTAATGTCAAAGATCTAATTTGTGGATCTTTCCACTGAATAGTAGCTTACTATTAGTATCTGTTTGCTTACAAACTATGTGACAGAGAACTTTTATGAATGTAATAGCATTTTAAATTTGTGTCACAGCATAATCTATATGTGCTAGATCAATAGTAATAAATATATGTAAAGTTACTCTATTTTGTATATAGAAAGTATGCTTCCTTAATTATTTTAATATAATTATTATTAACATTGTATACAGTACTTTAAGCTTTGCAAAACATTATTTTACCTTATTCTTGTAATCCTGAGGAGGTGCTATTATAATCCTCATTTTACAGATTAACAAAATTGAAGTGTAGGTTAAGTGATTTACCCAGAGTCACACACCTGGTAAAGATCTAAGGCCGGATTCAATCTCAGATCTTCCTGACTCCAGGTCTGGCACTATTTCCAGTATCCCACCTAGCTTCCAAAATATACTAAATCAAGCAGCATTTGTCATTGATTATGGAAAAGATCAACCTATCAATGCTCACTATGAATATTAATCAAACCACTTTCAATATCTCCTAAGGAGCCCCAGACATCACTCTTTACAACTCAGGAACCCTTGGTTTAGTAGAAAGAGTACTGGATATGAAGAGAATTTAGTCCAATTCTGATTGTTGTTTATTAGCTAAATGACTCTGGGCTAGTCACTTTCCTTTCTTTGGACCTCAATTTCCTCATCTATAAAGTGCAGGATTTGAACTAGATCAGGGGTTCTTAACCTTTTATGTCATTAGTAGTCTGGTAGGGCATTAGATTCCTTCTCAGAATAATGTTTTTAAATTTAAAAAAATGCATAGCATCACAAAGGAAACCAATTATATTGAAATACAGTCACCAAAATATATAGTAAAAATTCACATTCAAGGACCCTTAAGTTAAGAACTTAGAGATTAGGTGATCTCAAAGGCCCCTTGAATTTCTAAATCCAATATCACTAATGCTTTGACAGTATGACTTTTAGCAAAAATCTTATTGCAACAAAATTCTATCATGGCAAAACAGTTCAAATGACCAGGGACCTCATTAAAATATATTTTTGTCTGAATTCTTAAAGACTGAATTCATTAGACTTTCTGATTCAAAACCTTTTGTTTCTTTTAGTTCAATTCCAATGATTCTTAAAGTCTTTTTTACTGTTGGCTTTGGATTTGGTTTGTTGCAGTTGTTTTGCTTTTTAAGAAAGCAATGGTACAAGCCAAAACTTGACCAAATAGCCTATGTGACATGGTGAAAAGAATTATAAACTAGAGGTTAAAGAAAAATCTAGGTCTGTGTTCTCCTATTAACAACCTGTACGAGCAGGGAAAAATCATCTTCCCACTCTGGATGGTACTTCAGCTATAAAATGAAGTAATTGCCCTGGATGCCCTTGAAGGTTTCTTCCAGCTCTAGCATTCTTTGGTATATGACTACTTCTCACAGATACATTTAAACAGCCTATGTATCCCTAATAGATGACCAGTAGATGAAAAAAGGCTCCATTGTCTTACATTGTTTCATCAACAGAGATAGGTAGATAAGCTCTTGGAGGGGGTTTTCTTGGAAATGGCTCCCATTCTCTCTTGTTATAGTAACTATTCCTGCAGCAATAGTAAAAGATCTGTAAAGAGTGATCAACTTATTGGGGTGAGAAATTATTAATATGTCCCTAGTATCACACAGCCTATGTAAGTAAGCAAGGAGGCAGCATAACATAATATAAAAACGAAAACAAAACAAAGCAAAAACCACCAGACTGGGTTTCAAGAGAGACCTGATTTCAAATTGCTCTTCTCATCCTTCCCAGCTGTGTAACAATAAGTTACCTAAATCTCTAGAATGGAAATGATACTCTGACTATAGTATTCCCCTCCCTACAGGTCTGTTATAATGATCACATGGGATAATGTTTGTATAGTGCTTTGCAAACATCAAATAAGACTTCTAAAATGACATCTATTATTATAATAGGCATTTAATCAATGTTTATTGAATTAAGTCAAAACAGAAGTTTTTTTTCCCCCAAGTAAGACTGGGTGGATCATCCTGTAATCTCAATGGACTTCTGGCACATATTTGACATTTTCAGTACTCCCTCACTGGCCCACATTGCAAACCTAGAGGTGTATGTCAAGTTTCCTGAAAGATCAGGTTCAAATCTTAAGAAGTACAAAATGACCCATCCTGATACATAGAACATACACCCTTAGCCAATGGAAAAAACCTTAGGCGACCTCCTCATCTGTGACTAAGAACCTGTAGTGTATCACTGCAACATTTTTTGAGTACATTCTTTTGCATATATTTAAGAATCAGCATTCATTCTGAATGGAAAATTCTCTCCCATTCGCCCCCCCACCTACATTCTTAGATATGCTCAGCTTTCTCCTGAATCACAGAATATTCCTGAGGTCCTAAAGTTTAGAGTACAGGACAGGGGTAACTGGTAGCTAGAAAGAGCTCAGTGAGTAACAGATCTCCTCTGTAGAGTGTGTGTGTGTGTGTGTGTGTGTGTGTGTGTGTGTGTGTGTGTGTGTGTGTTTTCCCTTAAGGTCTTAGGGGAGTTCTAAAAGGAAGAGTCTTGTCCATAGATTGGCTGCTGGGCCTAGTAGTAGCAGTAGGGTGCTGCTGAGCTTTCATTTAACACCCTTTGTCAGATGACCCCACCCTCATATTCTAAGGGAAGTACTGTTTTCTAACAAAACTTAATACATTTCAAACTACCTGGGAATGATGCTGATTACAATGCAGTTGTTGTGAGAAGCAACATCCCAGAGTATAAAGAGCAATGGGCTTGGTACCTCCCTTCTTGGATTCAGACTTTAGCTCAATGACTGGGGCAAGGCATTTATCTCTGAACTTCTGAATAGTTGAAGGAACTAGTTAAGTGTAGCCTGAAGAGAGATGTTTCATAGTATTCTTATATCTGCTTTGAAGTATTTGAAAGGCTATTGTGTAGAAATGAAAATAGATTTATTCTGGTTGGCCCCACTGGAAAGACCTAAAAATACTGGGTTGAAGTTGCAAGGGACATTACAAAGGGGTACATTGAGGAAGACTTAGATTTAGAGCTGAAGGGAGGTTAGAGCCTGTCTGTTCCAACCCTGCTCTGTCCATGTTACAGATGAGAAAAGTGAGGCTTTTAGTTGTGGATTGAGTTGCCAGTATCATACAGGTATTAAGTATCAGAGGCAGGATTTGAACCATGGTTTTCCTCATTCCAAGTCCAGGATTATATCCATTACTCCAGATTATTCACTCTTTCTGTTGTCTCTGTGATGTTTGAGAACTGTTTCACTCATGACATTGCTAGTTTCCTCTGCATTGAGAAATTTTCTCATTGAGAGTTCCTTACATTGATGAAATAGCAAACCTGGCCTAAGATAGATAGATAGATGGATATATAGATAAATAGATAGATAGATAGATAGATAGATAGATAGATAGAAATATATATATATATATATATATATAGAGAGAGAGAGAGAGAGAGAGAGAGAGAGAGAGAGAGAGATGATAGAGAGATGATAGATAGATAGGAGGGAAGAGACTTTGTAATAGTTATACCTATCCAAGAGTGGAATGGGCTTCCTTTCTCCTTGAGTTTCTTCTCATTGGAGGTCATCGGGCAAAGGCTAGATGATTACTTGTTCAGTATATTATAATTATTTTAGAGGGGCTTCTTTGGCAAATGTGGGTTGAATTAGATGGCAACTGAGGTCTTCTCCAATTTTGACATTGTATGATTCTCCAAAAAATGAGAATAATCGAGATCACACAGCCTAATTTGAGAAACATTAAAGCGAAAAGAAATGGGAGTCACTATTCAACACATTTACTCATAAAGATCCTGAGCCTGCTATTTTCCTAACTCTCCTTTTCATATCCTCTTGCAGATGGAAGCCCTTACACCTGGTGGGTTGGAAAAGGCAATGAAAAGCATTATTACTGGGGTGGTTCCGGACCTGGAATTCAGAAATGTGCATGTGGCATTGAACGTAACTGTACTGATTCAAAATACTACTGTAACTGTGATGCTGACCATAAACAATGGTAAGTGCCTACTTTGGACTTTCTTCAAACATGCATGTACTGTTAGTTATGTATTTAAACTCATTAGGTGAAATAGGAAGTTTGGAAAGTGCTCAGAGTTCATATGCTCAAGGCTTGGAGCGAACTGACTGGCAGATGTTGATAACATGAAGAAAAGAAGCCAAAAAGGCATCAACATGGGAAGGACATGAGTTGAGAAATAGATTGATATATAATTGATATGTTAATATTTCATAAAGGCAGAAAAATAATGAGCCCTGCAGTAGATAGTGATTTGTGTGATAAATGAAAGAGACGTTCTTCATAACAAGAGAAGGAGGCTGATGGTGAAGAGACAATCTATTTCTGTCCATGTAACCTTGTCCATACCATGTAGCTTCTTCTATTGAAGGTTGTCACATACCAAAATGTGGACTTTGAGTTTCTCTTCAAAAAGCCCTTCCCTGTTGTTACCTTCAACCATCTTCTATCCCTTCTTTTCTATCATTTCTTCTTCTCTTTGATAATGCTGATAGCAAGTCAGTCCAGGAAGTGTTTGTCTTGGAAACCTTTCATCTCTTTCCCAGGTGATAGCATAGACTTCTGGTCATTTGTCCAAGTCTGCAGCAAGTGTCTGCCTGTGTCAGCAGGAAGAGAAGTCAAAAATAAGCTATCACTCAGCATGGGAAGGGCAGATCCCAGAAGTTTATATTTATTAACTGGAAACCTGGATCAACCTCTTTTCTGTTATTATTGTATAGGTGTCTTTTATTCACTATGTTAAATCTATGAGGGGTTTCATTTGAATTATTTATTTTTTAAAGCAATTGGGGTTAAGTAACTTGCTCAAGGTTACACGGCTAGTCATTATTTATGCATGGGTGCTCATTTTCTGAGGCCAGATCTGATCTCGGGTCATCCCAAATCCGAGGCCGGCGCTCTTACTCACTGCGCCACCTAGCCGCCCCTTTAGGGCAATTGGGGTTAAGTAACTTGCCCAAGGTTACATGGCTAGGTTTTTGTTTGTATGGATTAAGTGTCAGAGGCCGGCTGTGAACTCAGGTCCTTCTGACTCCAGGGCCGGCGCTCTATTCACTGCGCCACCTAGTTCATTTGAATTATTTCATTTGATGATGATAAGTTGAGAATTATATAGTAATTTAAAGTTTGCAAAGTACCTTATATGTATTCTCTCAATTCCCTTAGGTGTATTTGTTACTTTACATAGATATATAGATGTTTACCATATTATTCCCATTTTACAGATGAGGAAATTGAACAGAAGCTCAAATATGTGACATATCCAAGTCACAGATCTTGTGAGTGGTAGAATTGAGACCCAGAGCTTCTCTCTCTCTGTTTAGTGCTTTCCCTACTGTGTGGGATGGAAACCACTGCCAGATCTTCAAAATTGGAGGTTGAGTCAAAGATCAGAAAAGGTCTTTATTATTTCTCATGAGAAAGGGGACAGCTTTTGACGCTCAATATTGTGTCAGCCAGGGAGTACAAATTGCAGAAGCTTGCAGGCTCTTGTTATCCTGATCTTAACCCGGCACACTCCCATGTCCAGTCTCACCATTGGTTGGTGAGGTGGGCTCACAATATAAAGCTAATCAGAGCAAAGCAATCTGAATCCTTCATTGCCATATTTTTTTGTGTGAATTAGTATACTATCAGAGGATTGTGTTTTCCAATCCCTCATTATGCACCAAATTTGGAGACAGCCAATGAGAGTTACAGTTAACAGTCCCTTATTATTATATTTATTCATTTGACCCTGCTATCCAATCAGAAGGAAACATCCTTCAATTCCTTACTTGTGCATATCTACACACCAAATTTTGGGGGGCAGCCAATGAGAAGAAGGCTAGTGTTGTTTCTTTTAAGTTTTGTTACCTCTTTCTGGGGCCTGTGGAAACTTAAACCATTGCTGTCTCTCACACTACTATATCAGCTACCTCTTCAGGTTTTTCAGGATTACTGAGATAGGCTTTTTACTCTGTTCTACTTTATTGCCATAAAGAACAGTGTCTGGGGTGGCTAGGTGGCACAGTGAGTAGAGCGCCGGCCCTGGAGTCAGAAGGACCTGAGTTCGGGTCCGACCTCAGACACTTAACACACACAGACAAAAAACCTAGCCATGTGACCTTGGGCAAGTTACTTAACCCCAATTGCCCTCCAAAAAGCAAAAAAAAAAGAACAGTGTCTGAACCTGGCATTTGCTGGTAATGCATACCCATTTGGCATATTCTTCCTCTACCAAACACAGAAGAGAAGAATTTAGAAGGTCATTGGATCTACAAAGGGTAATATGAAATTAAGGTCTAAAATAGATATAAATTATACTTTTCTGATAGTAAATGTAAAAAATGATTCATCATTTCCCAAGAACCATCTTGCTCATATTAAGGGCACTTTGCAACTAAGGATACCTAAGTAAAGTCATGTTAGGAAATATTTGTCCTAAGGGGCTTGGAAACAATTTTCATTGTGATATATGGTTGTCTAGTGCTGAACAAAGAACTGTCTCTCAAGTTTTGATTTGATATATTGACAGGCAGGGTGAAAAAAAAGTACACAACACATAGCAATATTGGCTACTAATAAATGCAAAATAACACATTTAGAAACTTAAAAAGCATAAATAGGAAAATTGTGGGGGGGAGGGCAGAAAAAAACAGTTATGCCAACAGAAGTTGAATTCCTAGGAATAAAAACAGTCACTATAAAGACAAAAGTTAGGATAAAATTAGAGGCTTTATATCAAGTTTCAGTTTTCAAGATATGATGTGAGTTAAGGTCAATTCAAGAACACGACTTCTCTTTACTGCCTTGAATCCATCATTGAGAATTATACAATTAAAGGAGATATGTGCTTTTGTTCTTCCTTTCTTGTTCCTTTAAAGGGAGGACACAGGAAAGTATCATTGAATCCTGAGTGTTAGAACTGGACTCTAGATTTAGGCATCTGTTTCAGTACCCTCATTTTGTTTGAAATCTATTTTATCGATAGCTTTGTCTTTATATCACAATCCTTTATGAAAAATGGAACAAACCTTTCCCACCTCTTGATTGATAATCACTCTCCTTGATACAAAGAAAAGCAATTCAGTGAAGGCATCCAATGCAGTGAATTCATGACAATATATACAGTAACTTTTTCTAATAATCCCTCAGCTTTCTGCTATGCCAAAGTTTCATTATTTGTGGTGTGTTGTTTTTTTTTTATCAGTTACTCAAGTCAGTTTCTTTTCAGGGAAATTTTCTATCATTTCTTTTGATTCTGCTTATTTCACTCTTCATCAGTTCAATCAAATATTGCCATGTTTTTCTGAATTCATCATATTTGTTATTTCTACTGTACAATAAAATTTGGCTACATTTTCTATGCCATACTTTTTTTTTTTTTAAAAAATCATGTCCTAGTTAATGGGCACCCACCTTGTTTTTAATTGTTTGTTAACACCAAGAGTGGTATTATAAATATTTTGGTATATATGGGATTTTTGTTTCTGTCTCATTTCCACTGGGTATGTGCCTAGTAGGGTGATATCTGGGTCTAATGATATGAAGGATTTAGTCACTTCTTTTGCATAATTCCTGATTGATATCTAGACCAGTTGCACCAAGTCACAGCTATATTGAATTTTTATTATATTAGGATACCTGTCATCTTACAATCTTCCAACATTCAACAATCTAAGTTTTTGTTATCTTTGTCAATTTGTTTGACATGAATTGAAACCTCAGGGTTGTTTTTTTTTTAATTTTTTTAGTTTATTTCTTTTTAAAATTCATTTTTATATTAACACATCTAATGAAATTGCTTTGCTGTTCTGTAAATTTAAATAATTTTTAAAATCTGATACATATTAAATAGGAATTTCTGTAGTCCTACTATTAGTTAATATTTCACAAGATAGGATATCTTCAGAAGTGCTAAACCCATGTTAGTTTTTTTTTTCTCTAAACTTTTAAAAAGCTTTAATGATACCGTATAATTTTGTCACTCCCTACCAACCTCCTTCTTAGATTTCCACCAAAGTAGAGGTCCTGTTTTATAACGAATACATATAGATAAGCAAACTAAATTTATGTATGGTTTTGTATCTCTGGTCCATTCCCTCACTATCAAGAATTCTAAGATATGTTCTGTTCAGTTCACTCTACATCAGTTTATATACTATTTTGCATATTTCTCTTAATCTGTCATGGTGCAATAAAACTCCATGGCATTAATATAGCACCATTCATTCA
The DNA here is from genome assembly GCA_011680675.1 of Gymnobelideus leadbeateri. Classification (NCBI taxonomy): domain Eukaryota; kingdom Metazoa; phylum Chordata; class Mammalia; order Diprotodontia; family Petauridae; genus Gymnobelideus; species Gymnobelideus leadbeateri. The sequence goes on along the minus strand of WOXC01003656.1, from coordinate 15,222 downwards.
GACATTCCCCAAATGATAGACATTATTTTCCACTTTCTTGCCAAAACAAAATTTATACTACAAATATTCTTGTATGAATGAGTCCTTTCCTTTCATCTCTGACCTCCTTGGGGTTTAAGTCTAATAGCAGCATTATTTGGCCAATAGGCAATTTTAGTTTAATGACCTTTTAAGTATACTTCCAAGTTCCAATATGATTGAACCAATTCAAAATTCCCCTAACAGTGTGCCAGTGTGCCTGCATTCTCACAACTCCTCCAGTAACTACAATTTTTCTCTCTGATCATTTCTGTCAATTTGATAGGTATGCCCCTTGCCAAATTTGTGGAAGATATAGCCTTCCCTTGTTCTTCATTTTTTTCATTATTTATCCACTTATATGTAGGATAGGTATTCATTTGGAATTTCCTGTGGATATGTGGTCTAAATCCAATTTCTGCAAGATTGTTTTCTAGTTTTCTTAGCAATTTTTATCAATAGGGATTCTTTACCCCATATGTGAGTATCTCTGAGTATATCAAATACTATATTATGTTCAATTTTTTTATATGTTGTTTACCCTGTCTATTCCATTGATTAACTTTTCTGTTTTAAGTAACACTGAATCATTTCAATGATCACTTTTTTATAGGAGAAGAAATCTGTACTCCCAGTTACTCTTCACTCTTACTTATTCATTATTTTCTAAGATATTCTATACTTTTTCTTCAGAGAAATTTCATTGTTATTTTTGTCTAGTTCTATAAAATAACCCCTTTGTGATTTCTTTTAATACTAATTTTGGTTATATTGCCATTTTTGTTATATTGGCACAGCCTAACCATGAGTGATTAATATCTCCTTAATTATTTAAGTCTATTTTAATGAAAAAAAGTGTTTTATGGTTGTATTTATAAATTCCTAAGGTCAATGCTGTAAAAAATTCTGTATTTAAATAAGTTTTCATTACATATTTTTCTCTACTTGGTTAGAAATATGTTAACTAATTTCCATTATTATTAGTGATTTGGAACATATTTTTAAATGGTCACTGAGTGTAATTTTTATTTGAAAAGCTCTTGATTTTTTTCTTTTCAACATGTAAACTCTTAGGCAGTGGCTTTTAGAGTTATATATTTGAGTTATTTCCATATATATACATATATATACACATACACATATATGTATATATTTACACATCAGACTTTTATAAATATTCTTTATTGAAAATATTTTTCCAACTCTCTTGTTTCTCTTCTTAATATATCTTAATTTTGTGGTTGTTTTTATACAAAAGCATTTTATTTTTATGCTATTTAACTTGTCTATTTTGTTTTATATGGTTACTTCTTTCCTTTGTTTAATTATCTCATTATTTTGTGTTAGAGAGCTGAAACTTAAAAAGATAAAGTGTTTTGCCCATAGTCACAATTATTGGCAGATCTAGGACTAACCTGTGTGTCCAGGTACCTAGTTGAAGATTCTTTCCACTGCCCCATGGTAATGAAACGTTATATTTATTTTGTGAGATTTGTGAATTTCACGTATGAAAAGAAAATGAGTCATTTTCAATTTAAGGAGGTAATAATATGGTGCAGACCATGCACTTCTTAGAAAACTTAAAGCACTTTAAATTAGGCATAAATGTTAAACATTAAAACTCTTATTTTCAATGCTAAAATTCATGAATGTGGAGCCAGGATAAATGAGGTTGTAGCTAAAAGCATGACTAGTTTTAACAATACAGCTTCAGTGGCAGGCAAGTACTGTAACCATCTCAATAATTGCCTGATTATCTTATGCCACAAAAAGTTTTGTACAATTATTTCCTGTGATGGCATGTGATTTAACATTTATGATTTACTATTCATAGCAACAGTAAATATTCCCACCTACTGTGGCAGAGCCCTAATTAACCAAGCACTGGTTTCAGATAAGTGCCCACTGCTGGGTAATTCTTTGTCTCTTGCAGACTGACTCAGTGAGCTAAATAATCACTTCTGAAATGAGCAATTTCAGGATAAAACTATCAGAGGTTTTGGAAGCAGAATGAGTGCTGTTTCTTGTTGTAATGAATGGATTCAACAAGCATTTATTATGTACCTACTATTTTCAAGAATTCATAGAACAATAAAATATAAGAAACTTATATTTCTAAGGTTCTATCCAGCTCTGAATCTGTGATTTTATCAGACATGGAAGGAGCCTTAAAAAATCACTTAGCCCACCCCCTCTCATTTTAGAAAGGAAGAAAACAAGACACAGGAAAGGGGTGAAGTAATTTATCCACAGTCAAGAAAGGCAATTTTAGCACTGTTCTTTTGTCTCCAAATATTCCCTTTCCCCCACCTATGTCAGACTATTAAAGACACATAAATACCTGATTGGAAAAGAATGGAGTAGGAATCCATTAGCACAATCTTTTGGACCTAGGCACTCTGTAATATTCACCTAAGCATCACTTATTTCAGTTCAAGCTACACAATATTTAGCTGAAGGTACATAGCTATTCATCAATCTAAATGTGATCTGGACTTGATTTTCTCCTAAGATCCACACCTATTTATTCCTATTGGTTCCAAATTAGCAAACTTTCTCTGGAGTGAAAAATAATTTAGCAAGAAGTTGTTTTAGCGTTGCAAATTAAATCCCTGGCTCAGGTGCTGAAACTTTGTGTTTATATGGACTTTGTTCCATTTGGGGGTTACTTACTTTTTTGCCCATCACCCCCATCAGTTTACTCTAGGAACTTCTTAATTTGTCCTTTGTCTATAATGGTGTGCAAATTATCTGGAACAAAGTGTAATTAATTGATTGACCATCTGTAAACCTGATCCTTAAAATGCTTGACTTCTCCACAACAGTAGCCACAGCAAAATCTCTAACAGTCATTGAAATGTGTTCTTTAAAAACATGCTTTTTGTACATTTTCTCATATTAACATCCATTTTCTTTAAAAAAAAATCATAGGGTTAAAAGCACAAAAGAAAACAATGAAATACATCTAAAGGTGGAGAAACAATCTCAATCCAGTTTCATCTGGCCAGTGTTGAATATTGTGAGTGTAAGTCCAGTCAAAGCACAGACACATTGTTACTAAGTAAAATAATATCAAAATTATTTTTGTTCCAAGTAATTTGAACACCAGCGTAAATAACCCTAAAATAAATAAGACAGTGGCTGGACAGGTGTTATTTTACCAAGAAAGAAAAAGAAAAGTTTATAAATAGTCAAAACAACTCTCATCTGCTATGGTTTTAGAGTATCATTTATTGATAGAACTTCATGTACACAGCTTTTGTTGAGTGTTTTTTTCTTCTTTAAATTACTGACATTGCATCCTCTCCTCCCCCATCCCCCGTGCTTATGTTACTGTCACTCAGTATCTGGCTCTGATTGTTGATTTACCTACCTTTGAGTCTTACCTAATAGTCAGCTTCCTCAAGCTTTGGAGGATAGAGAGTTCACTAGTCTTACTTTCTAGCCTACCCATTCAACTGAAAATTCTCTCTTGAATGTAACTAGTTACTTCTTATTAATTCTAGTAGCTTTGTTTTAGTCCTTATTCTGGAATTTCTGTAGAACATGATGCTCTTTGACCAGCCTTCTTGCCTGGAACCATTCTCTTCTTTGGCTTTCATGACACTGCTCTTGAGTGGTTCTATGTCTCTGGATACTCTTCTTTTCCTTCTCTAGCACATTTACTTCTTCCCATCACCTTAGAATAGATGACCCCCAAATTTACTACACTAATTATGGAACCATATATTTGGAATTTGAAAAGACCTTCAATGCCATCTAGTCCAGCCCTCACACTTTATACTTGAAGAAACTGACCCCCAACAAAGTTAAATGACTTGTCCAATATCATACAGACAATACATATGAAAGCCAGGATTTGAGCCTAGGTCCTTTGATTCCATATCAAGTGCTTTTTCTATTCTATTATGTATTCTTTTTTCTCTATACTTTCTCTGTATATAATTTTCTTTTTCTATGCTCTCTTCTTTGGGGTGCTTATTCATATGGGCTGATTTATCACCTATGCTATTAACTCCCTAACTATTAACTCCCACATCTATCTCTCTACATTTTTCTGAACTTCATTTACACATCTCCAACTTTTCTGATGGTTAGCTAAGTGGTACAATGGGTAGAGTGCTGGGCCTGGAGCCAGGAAGGCTTATCTACATGAGTTCAAATCCAACCTTAGACATTTACTAGCTATATGACCCTGAGAAAGTCACTTAATCCTGTTTACTTCAGTTTCCTCAGCTGTAAAATAAGTTGGAGAAGAAAATGGGAAACCAAACCAGTACCTTTACCAAGAAGGTTCCATATGAGGTAACAAAGACTCAGGCAACAAAGACTCAAGACTAGAAAATGACTAAACAAATTTCCTAAAGGACATTTCCATCTGTATGTCTTGTTGAGACCTCTAATTTTAAATCGTTGTCTTCCCTCCTAGAACTGACCTTCTGTTGATGTCACTCCCATTCTTCCAAGCAGTATTCCTCTTGGTTACCCCTTATATCCATGCTACTTGTGTAATATTTTTCAAATCTCATATGTTGTAGATTGGATTCTGATTTAAACTAGATGGATTTTTGTCCTTCTTCCAAAAATGAAATCCTTTTCTACTCTATGACCATTGTCCCATTGTAAATTGTTAGCAATTAACACCAAGAAAAAACAGGTGCTCCATCAGCCACCACTACACCATCTATCTATACATGGAAACATCAGTTATAGCAAATGGAGAAATTTTGAATGCTATGGATAAGTTCACTTACCTTGGTAGTGTATTTTTCAGGGATGTACACATTGATAATGTTGAATCAAGCATTGCCAGAGCTAGCTCAGCATTTGGGAGGTACTTATGAAGGAAATTATGGGAGAGAAGAGGTATTAGATTGGCTACTAAATTAAAGGTCTACAGAGCCATTGTGCTGATCTCATTGTTGTATGCCTTTGAAACCTGGACATTATATCAGCACCATGCTAGGACACTGAATTACTTCCATTTAAATTATCTTTAGAAGATTCTGAAGATCACCTGAAGTAGCAGCAAGCACCCTAGCATCCCCAGGATGGCTGCCAGGTTCTTACATCTGCTTTTCTAAAGGAAAGCAACTCAAAATGGGGTAAAAATCTTGCTTTAATCAGACATATGTCATTTACCTAGTTCAGGGGAAATAGGTCAGCACCCAAAACTTCAGAGAATACAAACAAGTTACAAGCAGAAGTTACAAGAAGACAGAGAAACAGATCAGCAGACAGGCTTCCAACTGTCCGACCATTACATCCATACCTAGTCACAGTTACCAGAAAGGGAAGCACCAACATCTGGGTTTTCAAAGCCAGGGGTCTCAATTGCTACCCAGAGTCTCATTTGGCCAAATCACACAACTCTTCCCAAAGTAAGCCCCAAAACAAAATCTCACATCAGGGTATATATAGCCTTCTCCTGGCTCAGAGAATGTCACAATCCTCTTGACCCACTGTCCAATCACAAAGTATCAATGTGTGGGTATACCTGAAAAACAAGACTCCTACCACAGGCTCCAGGTGACCACATCCAGCCTATTAGGGGGCAGAGTATATTTTCAAATCTGGGAAGGTTATCAGAGTCACTTAAGCTTATCAAAGGGCCTAGTGGCAGAGAAGATCTTAAATTTCCATTCCCATAACACCTGACAGGATAAGGTAGCAGACACTGAGGTCCTTACTCAAACGAAATTGCCAAGTATTCAAATTCTGCTTCAGAAAGTGCAACACCAATGCACTGGTCATGTTTGAATGCAAAATGTATACTTGCCAAAAGAATATTTTATGGAGAACTCACACAGGGCAAGCTCTCACACGGTGATCAGAAGAAGCGATACAACGATACTCTCAAGGTCTCTCTTAAGAACTTAGGAATTGATTTGTGGCATGGGAGACACTGGCACAGGACCACTCAGCACTGAATGACCACATCAGAGAAGGTGCCATGCTCTATGTTCTGTGCTCTATGCAAAGCAGAATTAAAACAGCTCAAAGAAAATGCAGGATGCACAAATTTAGAGTATCCATCCCAAATGTTCACATGGACTATTTGTGCCTGACCTGTGTAGAGCATTCTGAGCTCATATTGGTCTGATCAGCCACAGTTGAACACATTGACACTTGACTTTGGCATAGTGGTGTCATTTTTGTCCTTTTTGAGAACAAAGGACAACAACCAACTGTCTGACCAGCTGACCGATCAACCATTGTCCCTATTTACACTTTTCCTACTATATGGTTTGGGGCCTAGATCACTGAACTATTGAACCAAACTCTTGTAATATCCTCCTAGCTGGTTTCCCAGCACCCAGTGTCACTCCTTTCCAATTAATCTTCCATAAAGCTGACAAAATTGTCTTCTCTACTCACAGGTCTAGCCATATTATTCTACTGTTCACACACCTGAGACTCCTCTTATGCTTTTAGGGTAAATATCAAACTGCTTAGCCTGACATTTAAAGACATTCATTAGCTAGTTATAACTTCATTTTCTAAATATATTTCACTTTATTTCTCTTCACATACTCTTATATTCCAGCCATATTGTACTGTTGCTTTATTCTGAACCTGATATACCCAACCTTGCCTCCATGCTTTTGAATTAACTGTCCTTCATGCATATAATTCACTCTTTCCTAATCTCTTCCTCCCACAATCCTCTTTTACTTCATGGCTCAACTCAGCTGTAATGTCCTCTGTGAAGCCTTCATTTATCCCATTTGAAAATGTCCTGGACCATGTTGTTTATAACTCTCCATTTCCCCGTAACATTCCTCCTTGGATTTAATCATGCTCCCTCTAGAAGACAATGTTACATTCTGGGGCACAGAATCTTTCTTTGGTTTTATAGCTAGAAGATGACCTTAGACATCACAGAGTCTAACCTCTGCCTTTTACACATAAGGAAACTGAGATCCAGAAAGGTTTAGTGACTTGCCCAGGATAACACAGCTTCAGATACAGTTATTTTATTCTCCCCTTCACTTCCAGTGCCCTGCGCAGTGTGACGAACTCCTCATATAAGTTTGTTGAGGGCAGAGAGTGTTTTTCATTTTGGTAGTTTCCAAAATGTAACATAGTACTTTGTATATGGTAGGCACTTACTATGTCTTTGTTAATAAAAATGTGTCATTGTGGAAAGTATACTTTTTGGATTTAGACTAGAGATCCTCTGACTCAGTTTTATCATCTGTAGAATGAAGGAACCAGATAGATGCATAGATGAACTCTAAGGTCTCTTCTAGCTTTCTGTGAGTAATATTAATTTTTGAGTTGGCATTGGAAATCTTTTGAGAAAGCTGAAAAACGGGCTAAACTTTCCTTCTGTACCTCTGAAATCAAGTTATTTCCTTGGCATTGACCAGCATGACTAGGATATTTGCCAACTTCTGCATCTGCTTCCAGTCAAGGTCTCCCTTGTCTTCCCTTCCAATCCTAAGCATTTGAATATTGAACAACCTCAACTTTCAGGAAAACTTCATGATCTGCAAAACTGCACATGGGAGTCCATGTCACGTCTTTTTGAACAAATATGTTAGTCTCTGGAGAAGAGAACTAGCATTTGAAAGAAAACAAGATGTTTGATAAGGTTATGAGTCTGTATAGTAAGAGCCACTATGAAGTCACTGTAATAAGTTCCAATTGAGTTAGTTTTGTTAGTAATATGTAATATTCATTTCTCCTGTTTGTTTTGTTTTTTTGCTTATACTGGCTATAATAAAAATATTCTCATTCTTTTTAGTGGCTGAATTAAATTAAATTGATTTCAATAAATACCTATTAAATACTCACTATGTACAAGGTACCACATCAGTTAATGCCTTGAAATTTTTACTAAGCAGAATATGAATGGGTTACTTAATTGAAAGTCTTTAAAAGCTAACTAGTTTTAGATGTGCCATTGTTTTCATTTTATGATAACCATTGGTTATTTACTACATTGCTGTGTAAAAAAGCTTCCAAAATAATTGGTGTGATTGTGTCTCCTTCTTCCACAAGATCCTTCAATGACTCATTTCCTATAGGAGAAAATGCACACTACTTAACTCAGTGCTTAAATCCCTTCACAGTATGACTTGCTTCCCTTTCCAAGATGATTTCACATTCCTCCCTTTTATACGTTCTACATTCAAGCTAAACCAATATACTTGCTATTCCTCAAACTTGGCATTCCATCTCCCACCTACAGATTTTGGCACAAACAATAACCCATACCTGGCATGCACTTCATATTCTCCTTAGGCAACATGGTGGCTGCCTGCTCCTAGGTGCTTAACATATTGGTGCCAGACTTAGTACACTCATTTTAATGGCTTTAGTGAACTTCAGTATAGAACTTTAAAACTTAAGCAATTTATCACCATCAGTCTTTCCAGTAGCAGGGATCACAAAAGTGTCATCATGGTCATTAACATTTCTTTTTTATTTCTTTCCATTTTGAATTTGTATTCTCATTGCTAAGTATGGTTGTTGTTGTTAAGTCATATCTAATTCTGCCTTTCTTGGCAAAGATACTGGAGTGGTTTTCCATTTACTTCTCCAGTGTATCCCAGTTTTACAGATGAGAAATTGAGGCAAAAAGGGTTTAAGTGACTTCCCCACAGCTAGTTAGCATCTGAGACTGAATTTGAACTCAGATCTTCTTGACTTCTTGGTAGTTAAGTGATGTGGTGAATAGAGCATGGCGCATGGATTCAGGAAGAATTATCTTCCTGAGGTCAGATCCAATCTCCAACACTTACTATGTGACCCTCGGTAAGTCACTTAACCCTGCTTGCCTCAGTTTCTTCCCCTGTAAAATGAGTTAGAGAAGAAAATGGCAAACCATTCCAATATCTATACCAAGAAAACCCAAATGGTGTCATGAAGAGCTAGATACAACTAAAAAAGACTCAAGAACTTCCTGACTTCTGATCCAGCGTACTAACTAGCTGCCCCCTGCTAAGCACAGTACCTTATGAATAATAACCTCTCTCTCTCTCTCTCTCTCTCTCTCTCTCTCTCTCTCTCTCTCGATCGCTCGATGTGTGTGTGTGTATAGGTTTATATTGGAATGAGTCAATCAAATAATTGCCCTCTTTCTTTTTTTTTTTTTAAAGCAATTGGGGTTAAGTAACTTGCTCAAGGTGACACGGCTAGTCATTATTTATGCGTGGGTGCTCATTTTCTGAGGCCGGATCTGATCTCGGGTCATCCAAACTCCGAGGCAGGTGCTCTTACTCACTGCGCCACCTAGCCGCCCCTTTCGGGCAATTGGGGTTAAGTAACTTGCCCAAGGTTACATGGCTAGGTTTTTGTTTGTATGGATTAAGTGTCTGAGGCCGGCTCCGAACTCGGGTCCTTCTGATTCCAGGGCCGGCGCTCTATTCACTGCGCCACCTAGCCGCCCCAAATTGCCCTCTTTCACTAGGAAAAAAATATGGTGTGTAGTAGAAGCAGATAAAGAAGTTTTAGGTGGATGCAAAGTGCTTTATTTCTCAGGTAAGACCTACTGTCATTTCCAGACTGCCATTGTTTGTTGTTGGTATTATTGATGTTTTGTTATATTCTTTATGAAACCTCTATTTTCAGAATAAAGGGAGCATAAAAGAACAAGGGTAGAAAAATGCTATTATCTTGTGTTTTCTGAAGGGAAAAATATATACAAAATGTACAGACAAAAGTGTACATCTTTTAAAGAGTCATTTTGGTGCCAACTTTGTGTACAGAAAGTTTTTGTCCCCTTCTGGCTTATATTATAAAATAAAGGCAATTAGCCACCAGAGAAGATGCTGTCAACACAGTGCCAATACTATGTGACCACTGCCCCCTAAATAATATTGATGACAGGGAGAGGAATTCATCATGTGTGAGAATGTCAAATGTTAACATTGTGCAGGAGGTCCCTGAAAAGGACAGACTGCACCACTGAAATGTTAAATAAGCTTTTAAATTTATTTTGAAATCTTGAACAAAAATAGTCACCAGACCCAGGAAGAGCACATAGAGGAAATAATGTCTTTGGGGGCAGTGGGGAAGGGATGACTTTTTTTAGAGGTGCTAAATAAGGAAATCTTTGTGGAATCTACAGTAATATAACTTTCCTAAGGAGAATTTCACCTTTGGAAACATGAACTTAATGAACATCACTTGGAAGGACAAAAAAAAAAAATGAAAGAGAGTAATTCCAGAAAGATACTAAAAAGAAAACAAGTTGCCCACATGCCAATTTATAATCAGCTTATCATGTTCCGTTTCCTCTCCAGGAGCAACTACACATCACTGTCATTGAAAATGAAAATTTAAAAACATATATACATATATCTCTATCTATACATATATATACCGTATGTATGTATATATGTATATATATATATATATATCCTTTAACATAATATATTCCACTTCCTTTACTCTTAGACTTTGTTTTATTATGCACAACAAAAGATAAATATTACATTTGACCATAAACATGTTTATGTGACAATAAAGACTCCATTATGTCACCAAAATAAGTTTTAAAATACTGAAAAAATCTCTCTGGACATGTCTACCTATAAGATCTTTGAACAGAAATGTTGATTTTTTTAGACTCATCCAACTAGGTTTAATGAAATGCCTATGATCAGATGACTAAAGAGAGAAAAAGGTCATGATGTGGACTTTGACATGAAGCCAAAGTGCAGGATGTTTGGAAAACTGAGGGAATGCACATTTTTTATATGTTGCTACTTATCTCTTATATCCATGTCAGGATAGGTCAGAATATTGGCCATCTTGCAGATTAGATTCATTCTTATTATGGTCCTGCCACTGAGGAGATTTTACTAAAATTTATTTCCCCCTCTTCATATTGGTATGGAATAAAGGCTGACTGATAGATTAGCCTTGCAGATAGATTAAAAAAATCAATCACACAAATGTCCCTAAGCCACATACACATATACAAAAGTATTCACCTGCCCTTCAAATAACTATGGTGTGGTAATATTGTTGGCAATAAGTCTCCAGTATCTGAAAAGATATTGAACCATAGCTGTGGGTTCTACTGTAATTATTGGTTGTCATTCTCCCTTATTTTTTAATCAATATACCCTGAAGCACCTATATGTGGTATCTTACTAGTTGTTTAAATCAAAATTCAAAGTTTCTCAGAAAAATAATATAGAAGACAGCCTTTTGCTCTTTTAAAATTGTAGAGTTCACACAATGGAGAAGGACTTCTTTCCCTTGGAATTCATTACTTCATTCTGTTCTACAACTATTTATGGAGTCTATATCATGTACATTTTCCTTTCTTCCTATATCCTGAAATGTAATAGCTACTTGGGCACTTTATGTTGTTATTTCTGGATGACAAGTGGATTTGACAAGTTGAGTATTTCTGATATTTTCTTAACAGAACTATAACTATGGATTCCTTCACAGGCAAAAACAGTTTATAGGGCATAGGAAGTAGGGACTATGCCCCTCCTCCAGTGTTAGCACCCTAGCACAAAGGCCTGGTTCCTCTACCCTAATTATTGCTTTGCCTCTCAGTCTTTTCTCCACTTTACTTGGGAGTCTTGTGGTAGAAGGATAATAAGGAATTTTCATAGTTTTGTATTCACTTAAAAATGAATGAAATAAAAGGGACAGTAAGCATTATGGAATGCCCTCCTATTATAATGGTTATGCTTGCAAGCTAGATGTTAGTAGTTTATAAGTCAGGGTTATTCCTAATCCCACAGGACTGATATAATATCTCTAGGTTCCTATGAGGACCTTTAGAGAAGACATATTTCTATTTCCTTGTGAGAATGGAGCTTAGTTACAAGATAAAATTTAATAGCATTCAGATAAAGGCTCTGTTTTGTCTTGTTTAATAATTTGCCTGGTATGGATCTGGGTTGTTTCCAGGTTGTGTTAGTAATCTTGCTTTAGATGTTTATTAGCAAGATGACACCAACTAGGTGATTTAAAATCGATAAGCCTCAGGTTTTGTTTTTTGTGTTGTTGGGTTTTTTTTTAATTTTTATTTTTTTTTTTTTTTAGTTTACATAATGGGAATAATAATAGCATCTGTCTCACAGGGTTTTTGTGAGGACCAAATGAGATAAAGGTTTAACAATTGGTATATAAATATGAGCTATCAAGTGACTGTCCATCAGGCATCATTTACTCTCATGACATAGCAAGTCTGCCTTCTTTTCCAGTCATATGCCTATCCAATGATATCTTTTGCCCTGCTTCTCATCAGTCAATTGATTGATCAACAGATGTCTCCCCCATTCAAATATAATCTCCTTGCAAATTGGGATTATTTCTTTCCTGGTACATATGTATGAGGTCATGTGCTAGTCCCTAGACATATTAGTACCAAGAAAGAAATAATTCCAATTTACAAGGAGATTATGCTTGAATGGAGGAGATAAGTACATATATAAGTATATACAGTATAAGTACAAGTAGAATAAATACAAAAAATACAAAGCATTTAAATACAAAGTAGTTTGGGAAGAATGACATTAGTCATTGAGAGAATAAAGAAAAGCTTTGTGCACAAGGTGGCGCTTGAGCTGAAAGAAGGGGGAGCACCATGTGATGGAGGTAAAGAGAGAGGGTGTGTGTGAGGAATGGAGAGATGGCCAGTTTTGATGGATTACAAAGTGTGGAAGGAAGTGTATTTTCCAAGGAGGCTAACGACATGGAGTGAGACAAGTTTGTTAAGAGCTTGAAAAAATAAAGAGAAAAATTTACATTTTGTTCTAGAGGCAATTGGAAACCATTGGAGTTGTAGACTAGAAGAGTTATATAGATTTGTGCTAAAGAAAAATTACTTTAGTAACAGTGTGTGAGAAACACTGGGAGCAATGAAAGAGTAGAGAAATGGCAGGCATTAGAAGTCTTTGACAGTAACCTAGGTAAGAGGTAATGAGGGTCTAAAAAAAGTTGTACCAACATGAAAGAAGGATAAGAATTAGTTGTGAGAGAGATGCTTGAAAGCTAGAAGTGGCAAGGTTTAGCAACTGATTGGATGTGTGGGATGAAGGAGAGTGAGGAAGCCAAAAAATCACAAAAAAATAACAAAACTTAGGAAACTGGATGATCATGCTTAGAAATAAGCAAGCTTGGTAGAAGAAGTGGTTGTTATCATTCATCTGTTTTCAAAATGCACCAATGATACCACAATATTTAGGTAAAATTGTAGATGATAGGTGATATCCTGACTCCATTCTATGTATGTCTATTTTATTTAAATTTTTTTGCATCAATATTCATTATGGAAGTTGGTCTATAATTTTCTTTTTCTGTTTGGCTCTTCTTGGTTTAGGTTATCAGCACCATATTTGTGTCATAACAGGAATTTGCTAGAACTCTTTCACCTATTGTTCCAAATAGTTTATATTTTATTGAAATTAATTCTTCTTTAAATGTTTGGTAGAATTCACTTGTAAATCCATCTGGTCCTAGAGATTTTTTCTTAGGGAGTTCACTCATGACTTGTTCAATTTTTTTTTTTTAAATGGTGTTATTTAAGTATTTTATTTCTTCTTCTATTAATCTGGGCAGTTTATAGTTTTATAAATATTTATCCATCTTACCTAGATTTTCATATTTTTGGCATACAATGAGGTGAAATGGCTCTTAATTATAGCTTTAATTTCCTCTTCACTAGTGGCGAATTCACCCTTTTCATGTTTCATACTGGTAATTTGGTTTTCTTTTTTTAATCAAATTAACCAAAGGTTTACCTATTTTGTCTTTTAATCATTAAAACCAGCTCAGTTTTATTTATTAGTTTAACAGTTATCTTACTTTCAGCTTTATTAATCTCTCCTGTGATTTTCAGAACTTCTTATTTGGCATTTAATTTGTGATTTTTAATTTGTTCTTTTCCCAGCTTTTAAAATTACATGGTCAATTCATTGATCTGTTCTTTCTGTACTTTATTTATGTAAGCATTTAGAGATATAAAATTTCCCCAAAGTACTACTTTGGTTACAACCCATAAATTTTGGTATGTTGTCTCATTATTATCATCCCCATGGATTAAGTTATTGATTGTTTCTATGATTTGTTATATGACCCACTCATTCTTTAAGATTATATTGTTTAGTTTCCATTAATATTTAATATATCTTTACATGGCCCTTTATTACATATAATTTTTATTTTATCATTATCTGAAAAGTATGCTTTTAATATTTCTACCTTTCTGCATTAGAATATGCCCTAATCCATGGTCAGTTTTTGTGTAGGTTCCATGTATCACTGAAAAAAAATTATTCCTTTCTGGCTGCATTCAATTTTCTCCAGAAATCTATCATATCTAACTTTTCTAAACCTCTTTTCACCTCCTTAAGTTCTTTCTTATTTATTTTGTGGTCAGATTTATCCAGTTCTGAGAAGAGGAGGTTGAAGTCTCCTACTAGTATACTTTTGCTGTCTATTTCTTCCTGCAACTCACTTAATTTCTCTAAGAATTTAAATGCTATACCACTTGGTGTGTGTGTGTGTGTGTGTGTGTGTGTGTGTGTGTGTGTGTGTATGTTTAGTATTGATATTACTTGATTGTCTATGGTACCTTTTAGCAAGATATAGTTTCCTTCCTTATTTCTTTTAATTAGATCTCTTTTTGTTTTTTCTTTGTCTGAGATCAGGATTGCTACCCCTGCTTTTTTTACTTCAGCTAGAATATAATATATTCTTTTTACATTTTATCTTTTACTCTGTGTGTGTCTCTGCTTCAAATGTGTTTCTTGTAAACAACATATTGGAGGATTCTTATTTTAATCTGCTCTGTTATCCACTTCTCTTTTATGGGTGAATTCATCCCATTCACATTCACAACTATGATTATTAACTATAATTTCTTCCATCCTATATTTCCCCTATTTATACTTCTCTCTCTCTCTCTCTCTCTCTCTCTCTCTCTCTCTCTCTCCCTCCCTCCCTCACTCACTCCCTTCCTCCCTCCCTCTCTCACCTTTCACCCTTTCCCTCCTCATCAGTGTTTTGCTTCTGTCCATCACCTGCCTCTACCCTCCCTTCTCCCCCTTTTTTCCTGTTCCCCTCCTAATTCTCTATAGGGTAAAACAGATTTCTTTACCCAACTGAGTGTATATATTATTCCCTCTTTGAGACAAATCCAATGAGAGTAATGTTAAAACACTCCTTCACTTCTTTCCCTATACTATAATAGGTCTTTCATGCCTCTTCATGTGAATAATTTAT